>SJXQ01006448.1:195412-264932 GCA_006408695.1 Aepyceros melampus
AGGGAATAGTGGAGGACACAGGAGCCTGGCATGCCGCAGAACATTGTATCATAAAGTGTCAGACACAATTTAGCAACTGAACAACAGCAACAATGAAAGGATAAAGAGAGAGAGGGAGAGAAAGATTAGGTATATAGATAGAGCACATATATGTGGTGAAATGTTAACAATTGGAGAAACAGAGAGAGGGGGATGGTAGTTCTTTGTATTATAACAGCAACTTTTCTGTAACTTTAAGGTATTTCAAACTATTTTTAAAAAATGAAAGTTTGCCTTAGTACAAAGGGCTCCTTGACATGTTAAAGCAGAGGCTGAATAACTCTCACAGGGAGTTTGCAGAGAACTCTTGCACTGGTTGGGAGGTTTGACTGGATAATCCATCATTTCTAACTTAAAGCATATGATCTATGAATCATAGATTGGTGACAATACAGTGGAGTGAAATTTGAGCCTTATTTCCAGAAATTTAAGAGAATATTAAGATGTTAAAGAGATGCAATATGAGTGCCAAATACTTTGAGATGTTCCTTTTCCACATCCATCCATCCATATATCTATCCAACCAATTATCGAACACATATATGCAAGGCACTGTTTTCCATACCAGCTTTATGCATATAAATAGAGTACACTTCTCCTGCCATCATCTTTCTGGAGTGAAGACACATAAAATGCAATGACTCTAAAGTGAAAATTGAATGAACCTTCTAGCTTTTCTGTTGTAATTTGGAAATTCTTTTATTAGACCTATTTTATACGTTTTTTTTTTTTTTTTATTCCTGGAGATGACTTTGTTTGAAGTGATGATTCTGAAATAGCCTGGTTCATGTAGACAGAACTTCTCTCTGTAACCTACTATATGTTCATGGCACTATGCTGTGTGTGACCCTAATTCCATCCTTAATTAATTCAGGACTTTTGTGTAAAGGAATTAAGAAAGGCTTTCTTACAAGTATATTTAATGAGAATAGAGCTTTTAAGAGTATGAAAGTCTCTTTTAATGTTACTGTTTTTAATAATTTAGAACAAAAACAAAAGGAAAAAATAGTTATGTCTTACTGTCTTATATCTTACAGAAACTAATTGTGCTAGGCAGGTAGCAGGGTCTCACCTATCAAATGTTAACAGAACTCAGACTTTATAAGTTGTTTCTGAAATTACCATTTAGGTTCAATTATTTAAGATCCATTTTTCTGCAGTGAAAGAACTTGTTACATTAAAATAGGATGTGCCATAATTTTCAACGGGCTGCTTTGTTTGTGCTGTGTAGACCTACACTAAATATAATTTAACCTATTCTTTTTACAGAACATTTTCCTCTTATCATTCACAATATACAGAGCAAACTGACAGAGAAAAGAATGCCTGAAATTAATCCATGCTCACATGGAAGAATTAGCTTATATGTCCTTTAGCAAAGAAAGCATTTGCTTGTGAGTTTTTAGTTTAGAATTAAATATAATTTTACTTAAAAAAAACTATAAAATGCTAAGTAAGATAATGAGGTTGAACTTGCAACCCTTGCTACTCTTTTTTATACATATAAAAGTGTATTTTTTACAGTGGGAATAGTGATACTGCTCAAATTTATGGCACATGCCCTGGCTTTCACTAATGAATTTTTCTCTGATGATCTAGGGGCAAATAGAGTTATAGAAAAAGCAGATTTGTGAAAATATTTTAAAGATTTGCAGCAATATTTTATGGACAACTGTGGTATCTTTATTGTCTATTAAAAGAGCTTAAACCATGGAAGAGAAATTCATGACCATTGTTTTTTACTCCCCAAGAGACAGGAAAATATACAATCTGCTTGAACTGCTCTATCATAAGGTTCTTACCGAACAACTTCACTAACTGATCTTACTAACACAGACTGTCTGTCTCTGTCATTGGAAGGAAAAGTAATGAGCTGTCCCTGGGTAAATCACGTTGTAATCTGAGTAATGTACAGACATAATAATTTGGTAGCCAAGGGTATTTGTGATGGATATTTGCTGGTGTCACTGCATGGGTAGAAGAACATTGATTGAATGATAGTTTGAGGCACTCAGACTTATTTTTGAATTGCAGAGTAGAACAAGAGGCATGATAATGTTGCTAAAATTAAGAGTTTTAGTAAATTAAGAGATCATGTTCTTTGTCATCAGGCTTCTCAGTCCTGAGCTATTGCCCTGTTAGGACAACTGAAAGAGGTTAACAGCATTCTTGCAGAAGTATTTTTTATTTAAAGAATTTTAGAAAAGTATTTACATTCACTGTATTTCTTTCTCATAAGGTTATCAAAATAATATTACATTTAGTGATCAATAGTGAATATTTGTTTAATTGAAACTAGACCAAATTTTCCTTTTCTGAGAGGCCTCTGATAAATAAACCAATGTGTTTAATATCTGATTGCCATTGATGTGATTGATTGGAATTAGAAAAATGAGATCAAAACCTATTCAATTATGTACACATTTTTATTAATAACCTGTTTGTAGAGAACATCATATAGAATTTAAAAAGCATCTAAAAGTAACACCAATGTTTATTATCAAAATATTTATATTTAATAATATTATCTTGATAATTTGATAAATCAGTAATCTTAATCTGGTCTTTTTGCTCAACATAAAGACTGTATTTCTTCAAGATTTACTCTTTTTCCTAAGGCTTCAAATGGGCCTTGTATCCACAGGAAACTCTTCTGACTATTGTATAATTTGATGAATTGTTGAGTTCTCTGTAAACACAGCAGTAATTTGTCTCTGGATTTTGGATTTGATTTAGCTTTATTCTTTTCCTTATAGGCATTCTGAAATATTTATGATGGAATACACTGGTAATCTGATGAGAGAGTCCTATAAAAAACAAAAAGAACTAATTACTAGCAAATTTACAACCACTGGCACATTCTTCCACATTTTGTTTCTACTTACTATGTGTGTGTGTTTGTTGCTCAATCGTGAAATAATGGATGAAATAATAATTCAAACTTAATGATTTTTAAAAATTGTATTGTTTTCTCCCTTGATGCTTGCATATTTCATAATTGATTATTAACCTGGTCATGTTAGTCCTTCTGTACAAATGTGAACACCTGCTTTGGTTTAGAGGAATTAATTGGGCAATGTTCAAGATAAATAGAGTTGGCCTTGTCTGATCAGGTGTTCTTTGTACTAGTGTTTCCCAGCAGGCACATTTTAACTGTAACATTACAGTGAGTAATCAGAAGCCAATTTTGGGGTAAGTATCTTAAAATTAAATAGCTTTTGAATGAAGTATGTATGCAATAACTTTGACCATGAGTGTTAATAGAGTAGGGAATGGTGTTTCAATTCACGTTGGTGCAGGTATAATTTAAATGTATCAAATTAACACATCATTTTATTTTCCTATAAAGACTAAAATTTCCTTAAATTTTCACTGTCAGTTTGAAGGTCAGATTCTTATAGAACTATTCATCAGGTTGCTTAGTTCACCAGTCCTTCATGTTTTCTGATGAGGTACAATCTGAAACCCAATGAGGTAAGTGAATTTTAAAAACATATTTTTTTTTTTGCATGAGCTTGTAGTTTATTAAGTGCCTAAAATTTTTCTGGGAAAACAGATGCTCAGAGGATATATGCTTTAATTATTAAGATTGTTAATAGGACAACTCCCAGATTCTACTACAAAGGAAACATTGCATCCTTCATAATATTGTTCATTACTCTAATATAAACCAAGTACTTAAAAATTTGCCAAGTAAATTGCCAGTTTATGACTTAAAAATATTAGTAACATTTTGACGACTTACATATCTACAAACTGATATTTCAGTCAGAAATCTTATAAGATAATGAACATATTAGAAAATGATACACAGAAATTATTTATTTTGTATGTAAAACTTCTTTTACACTATGGCTTTTACTATTGTACTACCAGTCACAAACTGATATACTGATTTAATTCTCAATAAGGCATTTGCTTGATAGCATATATTTATATTTGCAGTTTGTTAACATGTTATTATCTAAAAACTGTTTAGCTTGCATTTTGAGGGTTTTTTCCTTTGCAAGTTGTATATCTAAGCAAATAGAGTTTAACTACACATTTCAGAAAAGAAATGGAAATACCTAGATAATGACTTTATAGCTTAGTTTTGGGAAATAATTGACTATTAGTATCTCTATGTATGGAGCTTCTCTGATGGCTCAGTTGGTAAAAAGTCCACCTGCAATGCAGGAGACCTGGGTTTGATGCTCAGTGTAGGAGACCCAGGCTTGATCTCTGGGTCAGAAAGATCCCCTGGGGGAGGGCATGGTAACCCACTCCAGTATTCTTGCCTGGAAAATTCCGGGACAGAGAAGCCTGGTGGCGACAGTCCATGGGGTCAGAAGAGTCGGACATGATTTGGTGACTAAACCACCACCACGACCATCTTTATGTATAATGGTGATTTTTAGTGACTCAGGGCTTCCCTGGTGGCTCAGAGGTTAAAGCATCTGCCTCCAATGCGGGAAACCTGGGTTCGATCCCTGGGTCAGAAAGATCCCCTGGAGAAGGAAATGGCAATCCACTCCAGTATTCTTGCCTGGAGAATCCCATGGACAGAGAAGCCTAGTAGGTTACAGTCCACGGGGTCGCAAAGAGTCGGACACGACTGAGCGACTTCACCTTCACCTTTAGTGACTCAACCATTTAGGGGTCATGGAAGCCTTCCTAATAGTCTGCAGAACACAAGAAATATAGTTCTTCATTTTTTAAATATAAGACTAATAAAACATTATTCCAGAGGTTTTCATTTTTTCCTCCAATAGAGAGTTACTTCCTGAGAGGGTTAAACTAGGAGTTACTTAAAGCTACTAAAGTATATTATTTGTAAAGTAAAAATTAGTGTTACTTAAATTTAAAATAGTTTAAAAATTAATTTAAAATTTCATTTAAAATACTTAAAATTTCAAGTACTTCAGAGTCAGTATTCTCGTAGAGTCTGCAGCAATATGGCAAAAATCATTCTACTTCAGATGTAATGAGATGGTTGGGTTGCCTGCAATTTTTGTGGAGAGTGTTTTAATAGGGTGTCATTAGTGTTGCGAATTAGTTACAGTTTTCAATTGCAACTTTCTTATATTTGTTAATTTATTTGTCAAATTATTCTTTGATTTTTTAAAATGCTTTCTTATGCTGTTGCTGTACTGTTTGTATTTGATTGCAATTTTGTTTCCTTATAATTTTTTTCTGAGCTTTTTGTATTTGTACTTCCCTTGGAGAAGTGTGAGGTGGGTTTGGGAGTTCTTTCATGCTATAGTAGCAGGATTCTATAACGTGTGAGACTTGTTACTCTAAGAAGTTAGCCAGATTACTCAACTGGTTTAGAAACTTTAACTTCCTAATGTTATATATTCAAAACCACACTGGAATGTATTCAGTTTTTATTCCATTTCTTCTTTTGTTCTTTTACCTGTTTTAGAATCATCTGGACAGAAGTTTCCCTTGATATCAGAGTCACGAGTGTCTCATTTAAAACCATGGGAAAAGATGCAAAAAAGTATCTTATAGCTATTCAGAGATAGCGTTGCTGTTGATAATATTCCAGAATTATAATTTCTCCTTTAATTAAAAAAAAAGCTGCAATACATTCTATACTGCTTGTTGAATGCATGTAAAAATGCTAATAGCACATGACCCGTTTCTCCTAATAGATGATGCTTAGTCTGAAAATTTGCATTAAAATAATTTCATGGTAGTTTGTTCCAATAAGGTGGAAAGTTCTAATGGGTAGAAATCTTTCTGTTGAACTTACTATGATAAACTCTGAATATTTTAAAAAACTAATAAATTTTGAATTAATGAATGCACAGAGGTCAAAATGGATAAGATCCTGCTGTGGAGTGTTCTATTGACTTTTTCTGGAAGTCAAGCCTCAAGCCCCTTGGCTCAAAGAAATACCGAATTTGTAGTGGATCTTTATCAAGCTGTTGGTTTATCTCATAAGAACAACATCGTAATTTCACCTCTTGGAACAACTTTGGCCCTTGGAATGGTACAACTGGGAGCAAAAGGAAAAGCACAGCAACAGATAAGACAAACTTTAAAATTTCAAGACACCTCAACGGGTAAAATTCTTCCACATGATTATTTACACTGGATAAGATCTGGGCAAATTTATTTTTAAACTATTAGAGAAGCTAAGGGTCATAAAACTTTAGTAAATTTTGAAAGTTATGAAAGGTATAAAATTATAATGATATGGAGAATTTTAAATGCAAATAATTATCAATGTAAGCAATTTTATTATTTCTTAAGGAAAATATTACTAAAATAATTTATAAAAAATTGATTCTGTATACATAAAAATTGTGACTATGTCTGTATATTTTCTTCTGGCCTGTTTTGGCCATTTTCATTGAGATCATGGTGTGTGTGTGTGTGTGTGTGTGTATGAGTGGGTATACACCCATATATATATACATACATATATTCTTCCACTAGCACTTCCTGTGTTTTGATTTTTTTTTCATGTCATGCAGTTGCTTCAGAGTATATTTTTAATTGCTGCATTTTATTGTCTCTAGTGGAAATGTCATTGCATATTTATTTAATCCTTCCTCATTAAGTAGTTTCCAGTACTTCTTTTATAAAAATGCTTCAGTAACCAACCTCATCCAAAAATCTTTGTGTGTCTCTCATTATTCTGTAGGCTTTTAAAAGATAGCTTTTTAATTGAAATTTAACTCTTTCACTTAAATGAGACCAAGAAAAAGCATTTACTTATACAGTTTCAAAACTTATTTCATAGCTTCTAAATATTTAAAAAGAATGACTTACATGAGTCATCAGAGACCCTTTTGTGTATGAGCAGTTGTTACCGAGTCTCTCAATGGCCCACAGGAGACACTGTGTAGATGCTTTAGTGCTGTTATCCCATCTTAAGGTGTGGTTGTCCATCTCCCTACCTGGCTTGTGCTTCCAAGTTCTTTAATGATTTGAATTATAGACTTTTATATCACTGTCAGATACATATCCTAAATATTAGAGGCAATATACAGATTTTTTATTTGGGTGTTTAATTACTATAACTAATTGATTTCAGTATGTCTGCCCTAGCATAGAATAGTTGTTGTTGTTTAGTTGCTAAGTGGTGTCTGACTCTTTTGGACCCCATGGACTCTAGCCCACCAGATTCCTCTGTCCATGGAATTCTCCAGGCAGGAAGATTGGAGTGGGTTGCCATTTCCTTCTCCAGGAGATCTCTCCAATCGCGTCTCCTGCTTTGCACGCAGATTCTTTTCGCTGAGCCACCAGGGATGCCCAGCATAGAGTAGTTACATTTAGGAAACTGTTTTCCTGAAGAAACAATTTACAGCGTTCTATTTGCTTCAATGTAAAGGCAATTTTACGTAGAAAAGAAACTGGTGATAGGAAGTTGCTTGACAGAGTTCTCCTTTGTGGATAAAGTAAAATGAAGTCACTATATTCCAGATCTAGTCTTCATTGTCTGTGTCAATTTCAGTAAATCCCACGACACAGTCCCAGAAACATTTATATCACATGATATTGCTTTGAAAAGTAATAGAACATTCATGAAAATATGTAAAGTTGATTCCACGATAAACAGCAAAATTAGAGCCTTTGAAATTTAAATTACTTTAAATGAATCCATCTTATAGAGGAACATGGGAGTCTTAAAAACTCTGGATTGTGAACATGATAATAACAATGCTAAAACTATCAAATATATACAGTGTACCAGTCACTGTTTTATGTACTCAGTATACTTTATTTTATTTACTCTTCACAATTACTCTGTGAGCCAGACATAAACCTGCTATACAGATGAGGACACCAAGGCAAAGAAAGGTTGAGTAACTTGCCCAGAACTGATTCCAAAAATGATTCACTGAGGGTTATAGATCACAAGAGCAACAACGAAAATTTTAATATTTTCTTTGAAAGAGTATATATGCATAATTAAACATTACCTCTGTAACATATGTAACAAAATCTACCAAATTTGCTATCTCTTGTTGTTGTAGTTGTAGTTGTTCAGTCACTCAGTTCATGTCTGACTCTTTGCAACCCCATGGACTGCAGCATGCCAGGCTTCCTTATCATTCACCATCTCCCGGAGCTTGCTCAAACTCATGTCCATCGAGTTGGTGATGCCATCCGACCATCTTATCCTCTGTCATCCCCTTCTCCTCCTGCCTTCAATCTCTCCCAGCATCAGGGTCTTTTCTAATGAGTTGGCTCTTTGCATCAGGTGGCCAAAGTGTTGGACCTTCAGCTTCAGCATCAGCCCTTTCAATGAATATTCAGGGTTGATTTTCTTTAGAATTGACTGGTTGGATCTCCTTGCTGCTATCTCATACTTTGTTAAAGGAGAGAGAGGCACAGATGGTGGATAAGTGCAAAAAGAAAAGGAAGACCAACCAAAAAGGGAGAAATATAAGTATTAAACTCTGGAAAATTTTCAGAAAGAAGCTAAGAAGGAGAGCAGCGAGAAAAAAGTGCAGGAAGATGAAAAGAAAGTGATGCAAAATGATTTCAGGGTAAAACAAAGGGTGCAACAGATCAGAAGATAGTCCCTGGCAGGGCCATACTGGAACTCAGGGCAAAAAGAAAAATCAATAATTATGATTTTGCCTTTACTTTAAATGTTTATGTTTTGCTCATCATGGATATCTTTGTGTTAATATTGATATTTAAAATACATTTCAGTAAAATATTGTTTATCCTGATTACTGAATTTGTTGCCATTTCCTTAAACTTTATGCCATAATGAGGGTCTCACTGACCCATCTTTGTCCTGGCCCTGCCTTCAGTTCCCTCTGATTGTCAAATGGTGCTATCTGTTGAATCAGGCTATATTTACCTTCCCTGCTATCAACCTGTTTCATAACCTGCCTATTCTGCAGATGGGCTTAAAGCTCCTGGCATCCTACCCACACTGGGGCTCTCAGTGTCCTCACTTACTCTTCTTTCACCATTGCTAAAACAGCCTGTTTTAAATTTACCTTCTCCTTTTTACCGAGCATCTGATAATAACTCCATTTTGCCTTTCTTCTAATAAAGCTGCTTATTAATTGAAGACTAGCTTAAAGGTGTTTCTTTATTCTAAGCAGTTTATGGAAAGAGACCTGCCATGAACTCCTGGGTTAGTTATGCGTCCAAATGACCCTGTGATGGGGCACCTTTCAAGCTATCTTATCTCTCTGGATTTTAGATTCTCTATTATAAAATGGTTAGATGATTTCCGTGGGCTTCCCTCCACTCCAGTACTCTTGCCTGGAAAATCCCATGGACGAAGGAGCCTGGTAGGCTGCAGTCCATGGGGGTCGCTAAGAGTAGGGCATGACTGAGTGACTTCACTTTCACTTTCCACTTTCATGCATTAGAGAAGGAAATGGCAACCCACTCCAGTGTTCTTGCCTGGAGAATCCCAGGGACGGGGGAGCCTGGTGGGTGCCATCTATGGGGTCGCACAGAGTCGGACACGACTGAAGCAAGGCAGCAGCAGCAGCATGGGTTTCCCTGGTGGCTCAGATGGTAAAGAATCCACCTGCAATGTGGGAGACTTGGGTTTGATCCCTGGGTTGGGAAGGTACTCTTGAAGAGGGCACGGCAACCCACTCCAGTATTCTTGCCTGGAGAATTTCCATGGACAGAGGAGCCTGGGGGCTCTACAGTTCATTGGGCCACAGAGAGTCGGACATGACTGAGCAACTAAGCACTGCACAGCACACACGGACTTCTTAGCTAGAACGATCTATAATCCTGTGACTGCTTTTGTTTTCATCTTTGGATCTCTCACATTGTACACACAGTTGGCCTTAAGGCTTTCAATAGCAGGAGAGGTAAACATGTACTAAAATTCAGAACGTTTTTGGAGGTCTGGTACAACCAAACCAAAAGTCACGTTCACTCCATGACCTGTAGTTTTTCCATGGCTCTATTTTAGGAAATGAAATAAACTCACTGCTTATTAGGAGCCATGTATATGTATTGTTTTTGATCAATGCTAAAAGAAGCTATTAATCTGTAAATTAAATTTATAAGGCAGATAACTTTATATTCTCCAAATTTGTGCTATTGGTAATATTTTTTCATTGACTTCTGAGTCCAGCAATTTATCAAAGAGCAGCTAACTGTCACACAGTCTTAGACCTAAAGTACATGACATAAATTTATTTGCTCTGACAAATGAGTTGGAATTATTTTTTTTCCCTCCTCTCATTCTTTCTCCCAATCCTTTAAAGATGTTCATAAATTATGAACTTCTGAAAATTGGTTTCAAAGTTTGCCATTTTATTCCTGACTTTAATTAATTCTTTTGGAGAAGCTCTCATGTCTTCACTCAGAAAGTCATCTTGGTAACTTTTCAGCTGTTGAGATAATATTTCAGCTTCCAATAGCAAGAAGTGATTGCATCTGAAATAATTGTATAAATAAGTAAAATAGATTAATATTCTTCATTATGTAAGGAATCCAGGGTTGTAAAGAATCACTGATATTCTTCAGATCCAATCATATGGAAGAAAGTTTTTGTATCTAAAATTGTTCATGTCTGTGTCTATATCCCCATGAATGGAGAATCATGGAGTTTGAAATGTAATGCAATATACCTTCTGAGTTTGTTCTGTGGTTATGTAGGCTGAATTTGCACAAGAGAACCTTCCCAGATGGTTCAATAGGGTTTGACCCCTGGGTTGGGAAGATCCCCTGGAGTAGGAAATAGCAACCCACTCCAGTACTCTTGCCTGGAAAATTCCACAGACAAAGAAGCCTGGAGGGCTATAGTCCCTGGGGTCACGAAAGAGTTGGACACAAGTGAGCCAGAACAAGAGGACAAATGGGGACTGAAATGTGACCTTCACTCAGCTGGACAAAATATGAGGTGATGGGGATGCTGTGCCCCCACAACCACCCAGCGAGAGCATGACTTATTTGCACAAAGATGTCCTATGGGCTACTAGCTCTCTGACATTAATACAATGTTTACACACACATGTACACATCTGATTTCCAATAGACACCTCATAGCAAGTTCTTCTCAGCCTTTTATTCTTTATTCAGTGGACATTTACCAATGATGAACTGTTTGTGTTTTCTTCAATAGAGATAAATGGCATGCAATCAAATTTTAAGTTGTGAAAGTGGTATTTTCAGTATTTAACTCAAAATAAAGGCTCTGAAGAACAGTGGATTTGAAATACAGTTCCCAGATTTAATGATTGAGTTCCAAAATTAAGCCAGAAGGAAATATAAAATATTGGTGCCCTCTGGGAATAAATTGGAAGACACTGAGCAATGATCAGAGCTGAATTCTTTCATAGCACATACACCTTCCTGACAACACTGTAGTCAGAATAACCCGACGATAAATAAGTATAGGCCAACAGTGATTCTTATCTGACTCTAACAGATGCATTTGGCTAGTGGTTATAGTTGGAATGGTTCAATATTTTTATTGTTCACATAGACAACCAAAGTATAGAGACTCATGAACCGGAGAAATAGGCAATTCTGATCCTTAGCATCTCTAGAGAAGATTATAGTGGTTACCTCATAAATTTCAAAACTTGGATAGGCACAGTTCCTCATAAAAGAGCAATTCTTCCTTAAACTGAAATAAAAGTTGTATTGAAAAGGATTGCTCCTCACTGTCTTAGCCCTCATCAGCATTCATTAGTATTCCTCCTTTACAAATATCTCATGTTATGCTTAGGATGAGATGCTAAAGATACTTTTCCAACAACTAAGAATGAGCTAAATTTGACTATAAAGAGGGAGTTTCCTTCAACCTTTTTGAATGCATATTCTCATTTTTGACAAATTTCAAATTTACATGGATGATTTTTTCCTGTAGGAGAGCTGGTTTCTCTACAAAATGCATATTCCACAAGAGATAAATGCTTAAAATATTTATACTAACTTAGTAAATGTCGTTAGTTGTACCTTAGGGTGCTAAAAAATGGTGATATGAATCAGAGTGCTTAGAAGTAAAGCCGAGAAGCTGTTGTTTTTATGTTGTTCAGTATGTCAGTGTACATTATAATTATTTTTCAGGAGAAGAATTTTCTGAGCTGAAGTCATTTTTCTCTGCCATCTCGGAGAAAAAACAAGAATTTACATTTAATCTTGCCAATGCCCTCTACCTTCAAGAAGGATTCACTGTGAAAGAACAGTATCTCCATGGAAACAAGGAATTTTTTCAGAGTGCCATAAAACTGGTGGATTTTCAGAATGCAAAGGCTTGTGCAGAGACAATAAGTAACTGGGTAGAAAGCAAAACAGATGGTAAAGTTTCCCATTTCCATAAAGTCATTATTTGCCATTGTATTCATGGTTTTTAATATACTAAAGTAAAGAATGATTGAATATTTTCCTATTAAATTATGGCTCAGAGGGATCAGTTCCTCTGTTTTGCTTCCCTGTTATTCAAATTAACACTGAATTGTAAAATGGAGAGAAATTGTAAGCAGCTTTGAAAAGTATACAGATTTTTTTTTTTTTTTGGATAGGTAACCTGTTGCGAACTCTTACTGGAAGAATTTTAATAGTAATCTTTTATTAAAGTGTGTTTTTTAAAGTATGACAGCAGGAATAATATCTTTGGCCAGATAAGACTTGAATCTATCAATCTCAGATGCTTTCTTTCCCACATACACTGCAAATAATTAACACATATTAGTTGGATGTGTTAATGTTTCATAACAAACATTGATAGTTCTATCGTAGAGTTGTAATCTAAACTTTTAAGTATAAGCTAGCAGAAATTCCAAAGGCACTACTGAGAGACATAGTAGAACACAAGTTTAAGCTCATACAGATCTGAGTTCAAATCCTGACAAGTTCTAAGCCATTCCCTGTTTAAAATGAGGATACTATTATAATGTTTCAGGCTTATTGTAAGAATGTGTGTGAAGAGACCAGTATATATCAGGTCCCCAATTAATAGCAACTTGTTTCTTTGTTCATTCATTCTGCTATTTAAGCCAAAAAAACCTGTGATGTGTAAGATGAGACTCTGTTTTACGTGAGGAGCCTCTGATGGAGAACATAAGTTGAAAATGTGAGATGGGTATGGTGAGCACTGTTCACAGGCAAGTCCTATTACTGGGATGCACATTAAGAGCATCCGTAGACAGCTCCATGGCACCTGATTATGCTGTTGACTCATAGCTTTGAAATACTCACTAGACATAAAAATCAGAGACTGATTTTTTAGAAGAGGAACATCACATTAGCAACTCCATTCTTATCCTTTTTCAATGGTCAATGGCTACAGATGCAACAGCAGAGAATTTGAGTGGACCACTAATTTATCAATTCCGATTGACTTGCTGAAGAACTTTGAAGTAAAGTTTGAAAAATAACAACAGATATGAAGAGATACTTGATTTTGTTCTTTCTGTCTGAAAAGCAATTTACACAAATGATTTCACCAAAGAGCAGCCATTGCTAGGTCTGTCTAAATTTATATAATTCCGTATCTCCTGTTTCCTAATAAAGTCCTGTTTGTACCTGTTTCTTTGTGAATATTTAATAAATTCCTCCTTAACTCCTCCAAAATTGCCAAGTTTAAATGATAAAACATCCTATTTTTAATTGATTAGCAAGATAAATTTTTGTTTTAATTTAATTTAAAGCAGTTCTTTGAATCACTGTTGCATGTTTCTTTCTGCCTCTTCCCTCCCTAGGAAAAATTAAAGACATGTTTTCAGGGGAAGAATTTGGTCCTCTGACTCGGCTTGTTCTGGTAAATGCTATTTATTTCAAAGGGGATTGGAAACAGAAATTCAACAAAGAGGACACACAATTGATGAATTTCACTCTGAAAGATGGCACAGCAGTCAAAATTCCAATGATGAAGGCTCTTCTGAGAACGAAATATGGTAATATGAAAAACAAATCACACTCTAAAGGACAACTTTGGGAATTGCTAAGTTTATTAATCTTTATTTTTTCTGTTTCAGGTTATTTTTCTGAATCCTCCATAAACTACCAGGTTTTGGAATTACCTTATAAAGGTGATGAGTTTAGTTTAATTATCATACTTCCTGCAGAACATGTGAACATAGAAGAAATGGAAAAGCTAATTACTGCTCCTCAAATCCTGCAATGGTTCTCTGAAATGCAAGAACAGGAAGTGGAAATAAGCCTTCCTAGGTTGGTAATGTCATTTTATCACTCTGGTTCTTATGTTTTCACTTATAGACGGATTTCAATAGCTGGCTGAAAGATAACTAATGTTTAAAAAGTCTATTGACAAAAATAAAATGAAAACCTGTTAGGAATTGTTACTCTACTTTATGGGTACAAAGCAAGTCTGAACATTGCCAGCACTGTTTTGCCATTAGGAATATAGAATTTAAGTACTCAATATTCTCTGAAAGGAATGAAGAAATACGTCTTCAAAACAGAATGCTGGGATTAAAAAGAATTATTACTCTTTTTATTATACAAACATTTTTCTCTAACATTTTTTCCTCTGGTTGAAATTTAAAATATTTTATCTTCTCTTATATTTAAGGAAAATAAAATTCCCAAGACACTTGTGATATTATACGGTTAAAAATATGTTGTTACCTTTGATAGAAGGTGCTCTCTATTCAGTTCAGTTCAGTTCAGTGGCTCAGTTGTTTCTGACTCTTTGCGACCCCATGGACTGCAGCACACCAGGCTTCCTTGTCCATCATCAACCCCCAGAGCTTACTCAAACTCATGTCCATTGAGTCAGTGATTCCATCCAACCATCTCATCCTTTGTCGTCCCCTTCACCTCTTGCCTTCAATCTTTCCCAGTAGCAGGGTCTTTTCCAGAGAATCAGTTCTTCGCATCAGGTGGCCAAAGTATTGGAGTTTCAGCTTCAACATCAGTCCTTCCAATGAATATTCAGGGTTGATTTTCTTTAGAATTGACTGGTTGGATCTCCTTGCAGTCCAAGGGACTCTCAAGAGTCTTCTCCAACACCACAGTTCAAAAGCATCAATTCTTCGGCACTCAGCTTTCTTTATAGTCCAACTCTCACATCCATACATGACTACTGGAAAAATCATAGCTTTGACTATATGGACCTTTGGTGGCAAAGTAATTGGTCATAACTTTTCTTCCAAGGATCAAGCTTTTTTAAATTTCATTACTGCAGTCACCACCTGCAGTGATTTTGGAGCCCAATAAAATAAAGTCTCTCACTGTTTCCATTGTTTCTCCATCTATTTACCATGAAGTGATGGGACCAGATGTCATGATCTTAGTTTTCTGAATGTTGAGTTTTAAGCCAACTTTTTCACTCTCCTCTTTCACTTTCATCAAGAGGCTCTTTTGTTCTTCTTCACTTTCTGCCATAAGGGTGGTGTCATCTACATATCTGAGGTTATTGGTATTTCTCCCAGCAATCTTGATTCTAGCTTGTGCTTCATCCAGCTCAGCGTTTCTCATGATGTACTCTGCATATAAGTTAATTAAGTACGGTGACAATATACAGCCTTGACACACTCCTTTTCCTATTTGGAACCACTCTGTTTTTCCACGTCCAGTTCTAACTGTTACTTCTTGACTAGCATACAGATTTCTCAAGAGGCAGGTCAGGCAGCTGATATTCCCATCTCTTGAAGAATTTTCCAGTTTGTTGTGATCCACAGTCAAAGGCTTTGGTGTAGTCAATAAAGCAGAAGTATATGTTTTTCTGGAACTCTCTTGCTTTTTCAATGATCCAGCGGATGTTGGCAATTTGATCTCTGGTTCCTCTGCCTTTTCTAAATCCAGCATGAACATCTGGAAGTTCACGGTTCACGTACTGTTGAAGCCTGGCTTGGAGAATTTTGAGCACTGATTTGCTAGTATGTGAGATGAGTGAAATTGTGTGGTAGTTTGAACATTCTTTAGCATTGCCCTTCTTTAGGAGTGGAATGAAAACTGACCTTTTCCAGTCCTGTGGCCACTGCTGAGTTTTCCAAATTTGCTAGCATATTGAGTGCAGCACTTTCACAGCATCATCTTTTAGGATTTGAAATAGCTCAACTGGAATTCCATCACCTCCTCTAGTTTGTTTGTAGTGATGCTTCTTAAGGCCCACTTGACTTTGTACTCCAGGATGTCTGGCTCTAGGTGAGTGATCACACCATCATGGTTATCTGGGTCATGAAGATCTTTTCTGTATAGTTCTTCTGTTTATTGTTGTGACCTCTTTTCAATATCTTCTGCTTCTGTAGGTCTGTCCATTCCATTTGTCCTTTATTCTGTCATACTCCTTTCCCGATTTGGAACCATTCTGTTTTTCCATGTCCAGTTCTAACTGTTCCCTTGGTATCTATAATTTTATTGAAGAGATCTCTAGTCTTTCCCATTCTATTATTTTCCTCTATTTCTTTTCATTGATAACTGAGGAAGGCTTTCTTATCTCTCCTTACTCTTCTTTGGAACTCTGCCTTCAAATGGGTATATCTTTCCTTTTCTCCCTTGCCTTCAGCTTCTCTTCTTTTCTCAGCTATTTGTAAGGCCTCCTCAGACAACCATTTTGCCTTTTTGCTTTTATTTTCTTGGGGATGGTCTTGATCACCACCTCCTGTACAATGTCATGAATCTCCATCCATCGTTCATTGGGCACTCTATCAGTCTAATGCATGAATCTGTCACTTCCACTGTATAATCATAAGGGATTTGATTTAGGTCATACCTGAATGGCCTAATGGTTTTCCTTTCTTTTTTAAATTTAAGTCTGAATTTGGCAATGAGGAATTCATGATCTGAGCCACAGCTGGCTCCTGGTCTTATTTTTGCTGACTGTATAGAGCTGTGTAGACTGTAGAGAAGGTGTACAGACTCTATACACTGTTTAGACTATATAGAGGGTATCTATATACACACATATATGTAAGACTGTAGAGAGCGTGCTCTAACAGTCATTAATTATAAGTAGGATCCTAGGATAATATTTATTATTGGGTACTTATATATATATTTAAAACTTCTCATTTTTATACAATTTTAAAGGTTATTTTCCATTTCTTACAAAATATTGGGTTCATTTTGGATAGTTAGTACAAAAGGGACATCACAAAGGCATATCTCAAGAAGCCATCATTATAAACACTAAATTCTTGATATCATGCTTCTGGGAGACAGGAGAAATTTCAGAGCAAAAGATGTGTCTAAATAACTCTCAACCTGAACTTTTAAAAGGAGAGGTGTCTAAATAGATTATTTTCTGTCCTGTCATTCCTAAATTTTTCTTCAAACTTATTAGGGCCTGTGTGGTCTGTGCGCCATTTTCCTGGCTCTCTGTCTCTCCACCTGCTTGACTTTTCTTTCTGTTTGCACTTAGCTAGGATCTAGTTGGGAGAAGGCAATGGCGCCCCACTCCAGTACTCTTGCCTGGAAAATCCCATGGATGGAGGAGCCTGGTGGGCTGCAGTCCATGGGGTCGCTAGGAGTCGGACACGACTGAGCGACTTCACTTTCACGCATTGGAGAAGGAAATGGCAACCCACTCCAGTGTTCTTGCCTGGAGAATCCCAGGGACGGAGGAGCCTGGTGGGCTACCGTCTATGGGGTCACACAGAGTCGGACATGACTGACGTGACTTAGCAGCAGCAGCAGGATCTAGTTAGTTGTTTGAATCATACTGTCACCAAACATTGACATATTTTTGTCACCTGTCTTTGCTCCTTTGTAATTCTCTCCTCATCCTGAATCCTGAATCTACTCAAAAAGTCTTTTGGGTTCCTTAACTACTAATTTTGTGAAGCAAAAGCCCCAAAGCAGTCACTCTGGCCTCCCTTAGGCTGGAGCTTAACAATCTGTCTTCAGAGAAGGTTCTTTCCTAACACTCCACCAAGACTTTACCTCTGCTCTCCAGGTACTGCTTGATGTTGATTCTCTTACTCTCTGTATGTCTCAACTCCCTGTTTCTTAAAGAAAACATACAATTTGTAAACTCACCTCTCTACACTTCGTCTCAAAAATTGTATAAGTCTTTGCTAAACTTCTCTTCCTCTATCTTCTTTGATACTCAGGAGAAAGGAGTCTCCTATGCTTTCTTCACCCTAACTCTGGGCTCTTGATCCACATATTTTTAACCATCTCTTTTTATTAAAAACCTTTCTTTCTTTAACCTCTTTGGCATTACTTTTATTTTTCTTTCTGTGAAATTTTCCTGCTCCCTGACTTACACATTTTTTTCTTTCTGTCCCCAGATAATGTTTACCAGATTTCATTTTCAGAAATTTCCTATTCCTACTCTTTATTTTTGTTTCTTATATTTCATGTCTCTAATATCCAACTCTTAAGTTCCAATCTCTCTTCTAATTCTCTACTGTCTATAAATCTCTCAGTTCAATTCAGTTCAGTTGCTCAGTCGTGTCCGACTCTTTGTGACCCCATGAATTGCAGCACACCAGGCCTCCGTGTCCATCACCAGCTCCCGGAGTTCACTCAAATGCATGTCCATCGAGTCGGTGGTGCCATCCAGCCATCTTGTCCTCTATCGTCCCCTTCTCCTCCTGCCCACAATCCCTCCCAGCATCAGAGTCTTTTCCAATGAGTCAACTCCGCATGAGGTGGCCAAAGTACTGGAGTTTCAGTTTTAGCATCATTCCTTCCAAAGAACACCCAGGACTGATCTCCTTCAGAATGGACTGGTTGGATCTCCTTGCAGTCCAGGTACTCTACCTGGATGTTATTTGGTCTTTCTGAGTATTTTTTCAAGCTCCTACTATGTGCCAGACATTGGGTATATAATGGTGTATGTGACAGATAATTTGCTTATTAATCACAGAAATAAAAATTTTTGAAATTGTTTATTTTCAAATTTACATCTCTCTCTCTTCCCTTTAGGAAGATTAATAGAAAAGGACATACATAGAAAGCCCTGAGTTTGAGGAGTGTCTATACTATGTACTAGCAGTGGGGTCTTAGGAGAGTCACTGATGTTCTGAGTTGTGCTTTTATTAGCACAAAATGGAGATAATGGTACCTATAACCAAGATGGCTCCAGCTTCATCAGTCTAGATATCAAATGTCTAGGTAGGAATGCAGTAAGTTCCAAGATCACAATAGAAAATAAAGGTTTTCACCAGAATTCCTTTCTCTACCACATTAAGAATCCCCACAGCAATGGTTGATAGTTCACAAATCCATCTAGACTACTGCAGTCTGGACAGCTCTTTTCAAACTTCAGTTCAGTTCAGTCACTCAGTCATGTCTGACCCTTTGTGACCCCATGAATTGCAGCACGCCAGGCCTCCCTGCCCATCACCAACTCCCAGAGTTCACTCAGACTCATGTCCATCGAGTTAGTGATGCCATCCAGGCATCTTGTCCTCTGTCGTCCCCTTCTTCTCCTGCCCCCAATCCCTCCCAGCATCAAAGTCTTTTTCAATGAGTCAACTCTTCGCATGAGGTGGCCAAAGTACTGGAGTTTCAGCTTTAGCATCATTCCTTCCAAAGAAATCCCAGGGTTGATCTCCTTCAGAATGGACTGGTTGGATCTCCTTGCAGTCCAAGGGACTCTCAAGAGAGATGTGTATAAGAGACAGATTCAGTCATGCCTGACTCTGCAACCCCATGGACTGCAGCGCACGCCAGGCCTCCCTGTCCATCACCAACTCATGGGGTTTACTCAAACTCATGTCCATTGAGTCGGTGATGCCATCCAACCATCTCATCCTCTGTCGTCCCCTTCCCCTCCCGCCTTCAATTTTTCCCAGCATCAGGGTCTTTTCAGATGAGTCAGTTCTTGCATCAGGTGGCCAAAGTATTGGAGCTTCAGCTTTAGCATCAGTTCTTCCAATGAACATTCAGGACTAATTTCCTTTAGGATGGACTGGTTGGATCTCCTTGTAGTCCAAGGGACTCTCAAGAGTCTTCTCCAACACCACAGTTCAAAAGCATCAATTTTTCAGTGCTTAGTTTTCTTTATAGTCCAACTCTCACATCCATACATGACTACTGGAGAAACCATAGCCTTGACTAGATGGACCTTTGTTGGCAAAGTAATGTCTCTGCTTTTTAATATGCTGTCTAGGTTGGTCATAACTTTTCTTCCAAGGAGCAAACATTTTTACCAAAAGTGATTCTGTCCCCACTGATTCATTGGAAAAGAGCCTGATGCTGGGAAAAATTGAGAGCAGGAGGAGAAGGGAGTGACAGAGGATGAGATGGTTGGATAGCATCACCTGACTCAATGGACATGAATTTGAGCAAACTCCATTAGATAGTGGAGGACAGGGAAGCCTGGCGTGCTGCAGTTCATGGGGTTACAAAAAGTCAGATATGACTGTGTTCTACATATCAGCTTACTGCAATGTAAATAAAGACATAATTTGGTATGTAAAGCTTAGCTGTAGGATTTTGAGTGCCTTGGTTTCTGCTCTTGCCCATTTCAGTAAGAAAAGATCTGAGCCATTTTGGTCCCTAGGAGGATTGGCTCACAGTGGAATTTGCTCCTGCCTTAGGTGGACCAATGGACAGGAGAGGAGAAAGCTACAAATGAGGGGCATTTCTCCTAGAAAGATTTTGATTTAGAGTGACAGACAATATTTAGACACAGCCAGAATGCACAATGTTTTCCCACTTTGACTTGCTTACTTGCTTTCTGAAACCAGAAATACTGGTAATTCAGAACCAAGCCTCTTCCCATAATGAAAATGAAATCCTGTTTCCTTGCAACCTTTCTTTAAATGATAGAAAACGAGATGTGCTTATTAAATATTTTCTAAACTATGCAATAAGGTTCAGATGTGTGTGTGTGTGTGTGTGTGTGTTGAAGGAAGCTTGAAGATTATATAATTCTGGGGGCTTTCTTTTAGAGAATATACAGTTAGGCATGAAAACAAATATTTATTAAAATTTTTTTTAAAAAGCAATTTATAGCAAGTTACTTTAGCCTTGGAGTTAGTCCCTTCTGAGCTCTCTTTTAGGCGATTTATCATTCATCATAACTGCTTATATAGAAATACAACTTTTTTCCAACCAGAAAGCTCTGCCTAGCCATGCCACACCCAGCGTTCATAGGAGCTTCACAAATGCCATTAGTTTAGTGGAAAATCTTCTTCTGCTGATTTTATTTTGCCCTCACCTAACTGTATGTGGGATCTTAGTTCCCTGACCGGGGATCGAACCCATGCCCCTGCAGTGAAAACACAGAGTCCTAAGTACTGGACCACCAGGGAAGTCCCTGATTCTACCGATTTTAACAAAGAACCCTCTCACTCAGATTGTCATTTGTTCTATATGGCTTGTATGGTTTTCTGTGAGTCTCTATGAGTGCCTGAACGAGAAGGATTTTTTAAAAATTCTGTCTTGATCTGGGTCCAACTTTAAATTTCAAGTTTCTACAAATTAAAATTTTAGATTTTCTTTTCAAATATCTATTGATGCAAAGAGCTGACTCATTGGAAAAGACCCTGATGCTGGGAAAGATTGAGGGCAGGAGTAGAAGGCAATGACAGAGGATGAGATGGTTGGATGGCATCACNGAGCCCATCTTTGCATAAAATGTTCCCTTTGTATCTCTAATTTTCTTGAAGAGATCTCTAGTCTTTCCCCTTCTGTTCTTTTCCTCTATTTCTTTGCACTGATCACTGAAGAAGGCTTTCTTATCTCTTCTTGCTATTCTTTGGAACTCTGCATTCAGATGCTTATATCTTTCCTTTTCTCCTTTGCTTTTTGCTTCTCTTCTTTTCACAGCTATTTGTAAGGCTTCCCCAGACAGCCATTTTGCTTTTTTGCATTTCTTTTCCACGGGGATAGTCTTGATCCCTGTCTCCTGTATGATGTCACAAACCTCATTCCATAGTTCATCAGGCACTCTATCTATCAGATCTAGGCCCTTAAATCTATTTCTCACTTCCACTGTATAATCATAAGGGATTTGATTGAGGTCGTACCTGAATGGTCTAGTGGTTTTCCCTGCTTTCTTCAATTTAAGTCTGAATTTGGTAATAAGGATGATCTGAGCCACAGTCAGCTCCTGGTCTTGTTTTTGTTGACTGTATAGAGCTTCTCCTTCTTTTGCTGCAGAGAATATATCAGTCTGATTTCAGTGTTGACCATCTGGTGATGTCTATGTGTAGAGTCTTCTCTTGCGTTGTTGGAAGAGGGTGTTGCTATGACCAGTGCATTTTCTTGGCAAAACTCTATTAGTGTTTGCCCTGCTTCATTCCACTTTCCAAGGCCAAAGTTACCTGTTACTCCAGGTGTTTCTTGAATTCCTACTTTTGCATTTCAGTCCCCTATAATGAAAAGGACATCTTTTTTGGGTTTTAGTTCTAAAAGTTCTTGTAGGTCTTCATAGAACCATTCAACTTCAGCTTCTTCAGCGTTACTGGTTGTGGCATAGACTTGGATAACTGTGATATTGAATGGTTTGCCTTGGAAACCAACAGAGATCATTCTGTCATTTTTGAGACTGCATCCAAGTACTGCATTTTGTACTCTTTTGTTGACCATGATGGCTACTCCATTTCTCTTATTAGACTCTCCAAACTGTAGCCACAGTTCTCATACAACTTCTCCCATAGTGTGGACACAGACTTTGCTTTTAATTTCTCCAAGAACAACTGCTATGTGTTGAGTTATGTGCTTCTCAAATTTGTATGTTGAAATGCTAGCTTCCACTACATCAGAATGTTTTCTTATTTTCAGATAGAATCTTTGTAGAAGTAATCAAGTTAAAATGAAATCATTAGGGTGTACTCTAATCCCATTTGACTCCTTTATAAAAAGGAGAAATTTAGATTCAAAGATACAAAAACAGGGAAGGTGTTGTGAAGAGACACAGGGTCAAGATGGCCATCTACAAGTCAAAGGGAGAGGCTGGAATAGATGTTTTCCTCACAACTCTCAGAGGAAACCAATCCTGCAGATGCCTTGATTTCAAACTTCCAAACTACAGAACTGCGAGACAATATGTTTCTGTTATTTAAGCCACAGAGTTTGTGGTAATGTGTTAAGGTAGCCTTTGGCAAGTCTATACAAATAAGATCAACTTCAATGTTTAACTAAAGTCTGCTGCTGCTGGTGCTGCTAAGTCATTTCAGTCGTGTCTGACTCTCTGTGACCCCATAGACGGCAGCTACTGAAATCTAATATGGGGCTTCCCTGGTGGCTCAGACAGTAAAGAATCGCCTGCAGTGCAGGAGACCAGGGTTCAGTCTCTGGGTGGGGAAGATCCCCTGGAAAAGGGAATGGCTACCCACTCCAGTACTCTTGCCTAGAGAATTCCATGGACAGAAGAGCCTGGTAGGCTACAGTCCATGGGGTTGCAAAGAGTCGGACGTGACTAACACCACTAAAATATAATAATAAAAAGGGCTTATGAGGTGAAAAAGTAATTTAAAACCTGTTTCCAGGGATGAATATTCCTAGAGTGTAGGCCATTTCTTGTACTTGGAGTCTTCTGTCTGTTACTGTCCTTAGCCTACCATTATCATGATGTCAGGGCCCACTAATCCTAAAGGGGTATCTTTCCCATCTCTATCAGCATTCAGAATTCTCCAACTTTTCCCAGCATAAAAAGAAGGTAAGCCAGATTTTCTTCCATCCCCTCTTAGGCTAGATTCCTAGTTATGATTAGTCTATAGCAGTACAGTTCAACCCTCATTACAAATTCCAGACACCAAAGATTTTTTTAATAATATGGTGGTAGCTTCCATTACACTATCTCATTACATACTTCTATTCACAGCACAAAGCCTAACAAGTAGAAAATGTTAAATAAGTGACTTATTTTCTTTGTTTGGAAGATATCTTCTCAATCAGTACAAAATGAGAAAGATTCCTCTGACTTTTTAACCTCCATCCCTTCTATTTCCTTGGTCAGGCCCTTCTCCATGTCTAACCAGTATTTTCTTATTCATTCTTCAGAGTTCCCTTAAATAAATTACATGTAGGTTTCTCAACATATTCAGTTAGAACCAACCATTTCTTATTTTTATTTCCATAACACTTTATGCAGATTTACACTATAGCCTGCATTACATTGTGTTTTCATTTCTTCATCACATTCTTGTCTGTCTTATTAAAATGTGAGTTCTATGACAGTGGCAGGCCATAAGGTCAGTGGACTTATGGTCCAGTCCATAGGACAGTGGCTTGCAACATTTTGGCTTCCATAGTCCCTAGCACATTTCATGGTGTTTATTAATATATGGTCTTCCCAGGTAGTGCTAGTGGTAAAGAACCCACCTTCCAATGCAGGAGACATAAGAAATGGGAAGATCCCCTGTCAGAGGAATGGCAACTCACTCCAATATTCTTGCCTGGAGAGCTCCATGGACAGAGAGCCCGGCAGGCTACAGTCCACAGGGTCACAAAGAGTCGGACACAACCGAAGCGACTTAGCACATGCACACACATTAAGAGTATATGCTGGATGAATATTATTGAGTTAAATTAGATAAATATAGTCAAATAGGTTCTATGTTATTTCCATTTATGTAATTTTAAATATCTCAGAAATCAGAATTCAATTTCTTAGTCACTCTTGGATTCATTCCTTGTGAGGATCTGAGAGAGGCCACCCTCCTTCCCATCCATGCAGCATAAATAAATGATAGGATATCAGTTATTTCTTGAGGAACTTCTCTCTAGAGAAATAAAAATGAGATTTTTAAAATTCACAAGACTGAAAATTCTGTCATCAATTATTCAGTCACATTAATACAACATTACATTTAAAATGTATTCCATTTTCTCTAAAAGGATGAGTCTTCTGATTTCTTAAAGGAATGATTTGCTTATGTGTTAAGTTCATGAATAATTTTATTCTATCAGGATGCTTGTATTGAATTAAGGTTCCTGAGTGCTCAGATCATGGATTGAAAGTTCTGAAATACATTTCCCTCAAAATGCTTTCTCTCAATAAAAAGAAAATTACCCATTCAAAATCTGTGGTCAGTGCAGAAGAGGAAAAGTTGTACAGACTCAATAAAAACTTTTGGGTGAACTTACAGTTTTATATTTTATTACTCAATGCTGTGATCCTTTTATATTTGAATGAATGAATTATGGTTGCAAGCTGATAGCTAAAGATTTTGACAAAATAGATTAGTCAGCTGTATTAGTTTTCCAGAGCTGTTGTAACAAAGTACCATAAACTAGGTGACTCAGCATAAGTTTATTTTCTCAAAGTTCTGGAAGCTGGAAGTCCAAAATCAAGGGGTCAGTAGACCATGCTGTCTTGGAGATTGTGTGGAATTTTTCCTCGCCTCTGTCTAGCTTCTGGCTGTGGTTTATCATCCTTGGTGCTCCTCTTCTTGTAGAGCCATCATGCCAATCTTTCCCTCATGTGGCCATCTTTCTCCAAGTGGCATCCTCCTTTCTTGTAAGTCACACTGGATAAAGAACTGACTCTACTCCAGTGTGATCTGTTGATCTGAAACAGATAGACTGCCAGATATTTCTCCTGCAAATATAGGTTTATTTGGGATCAACAGAGAATTTCAATTTGGAATCTGTAACGATGGCAAGCCACGTGCAAGTCCTCCAAAAGCAAGGGAACGAAAATGATTATATATAGGAGAAGAAAGTTGGGAGGGCTGTAGTAAACAAGGAATCCATGATTTTTCATTGGCTGAGTCCTTCCCAGTAAGGAAGAGGAGTCTTTATTCTTCTGGTCGGGCTCTGCTATTATCTTCACAAAGCATGTAGGCTCCCCCTTCTGATCTCCCAACTTTATTTAATTGCTATTTTTGTCTATTAAATTTTTCACATCCTCAACCTAACTAATTATATCTGCAATGACTCTGTTTCCAAATAAGGTCACATTGTAAGCTGTTGGCAGTTAGAGCTTTGACACATGAATTTACCAGGGGCAGGGGTGGGGGGGATGCACTTCAACACTTAACACTTACTTGCAAAATTTTGTTACTGTAAAAATAAATAAACAAATGCATCTTTGATGGCAAAATTCAGTAAATGTCACAAAAAGAAAAATTAATCTTAAGAATGGTTGTATATAAGCAACAGTAGGCAAGAGTGTGTGAATGATTATAATTATTGTTAGAAACAGTATAGAAACAGTTCTTCCTCTCTTTGATGTATGACTCATTTAGATTTGAGGCCAATAGGACAGAGCATAGTCTAAAAACACTAGGATGGTTTCTATGTTTACTATTTGTAACATACTGGATACCTAATTTTAGACAGTATTCTGCAGTTGGATATCAATAATCACATTACTTTTTTCTAATTTAATATGAAATTGTATAAACATCTTAATAGTTAGATTTCCTAGATTGATGAGTCTAACACACTCTTATCATGTATCAGATTCTTCACTGCATAAGAAAAGGTTTGAGATTGTGTTTTTACGATTGTGTATATGTGCAAAGTTAATCATTTAATACATGTAAATAAGGTAAATAAGCAAGAAACTTTCATCTACATCCATTTTAACTTTGTAAAGCATTTAATATTTACATTTTAATACTAAATGCTACAATTCTGTAGTCTGACTTGGTTATAAATTGTATTCCACAGATAAGGAAACTGTCACTCAAAAAGTAAATTGATTGACATTCAGTTAAGTTCTGGGAGACAGGTTAGCTCTCATTTCCATTGGTTCATAGCCTCACGATACTATTAGTTTACTACTTATTAGAAAATGTATTTCCTGTTCAAAAGCAGAGATTGATTGGGACCCCACTATGAACAATGAACTGAGACACACGCAAAATGATAGACAGGATTCCTATTGAGAAGCTAGTTGCCACTTAGGTGGGGTTGTGCAAGATTTGTACAAGTTTACTAATAATTAAATACTGAAAGAATGGTATAAGTAAGAAATTCGAGGTTCATGGAAAAAGAGAGGAGAGAAGGGAGAGGAAGCACCAGAGATTGGAACTGTATAAACAAAGGCTTCAGTAAAAGGAAGGATTTGAACTAGGCTTGTTGTAAACTTGTTGAGGCCAGAAGCTATGTACATTTCCTTTCTTTGATACCATCCTAGTGCATGCATCTGAAAAATAGTAGCTGCTCAATTTGTTGCTTTAATTTGAATAGTCATGATGTTTGGGATGTGTTAGAGAGGGAAAGACTGAAGCCCAAAAGATGTTAAGAAATCACTGCAACAATTCAGGCACTCAGTAGTGAGCACTTAAGGGAGCAGCTTCACTGGGAATGTAAATGGCAGGTGAAGCAGAAAGACATTTATTGAAGTGTATGACTAAGTACATACATATGGGCTAAGAAGGAATAGATTATTCTGAGGTTTAAGTTTGACTTTATAGGAAAATGAGAAGATATTGACTTATTTTCTTCTTTCATAGCAGTCCTTAATCTGGGCACCATGGACTTCTAGGATTGTAGAATAGAATTCAGAGTCCCTGAGGCTGTTGAAATTATTAGCAAGTTTATGAGTATTAGGGAGAGTCTTCTTAGTTGTCCTTAAGTTTTTGGCAGTCTGGGTCTTTGAGCTTGTTAAATACTATACTTCTATTCAAAAGTATAGTTATAACTGGGATTCCCTGGTGGCTCTCACTGTAATGACAGTCCAAGGGGTTAGAAAGAGTCAGACACAACTGAGGAACTAACACTGTCACTTTACGTTCACTTTCATAGTGATGACTAAGCAAGAGCCGCAGTTCTTCAAAGAAGTATCCCTCTTTAAAAATATTGACTAATGTGACATCTCACAGTATCTTTTATCAACTGTTGAAACAAGATTATGGAAAATAGAACATATATTGTAGACTAAGAGCTTTGTCATCTCTTTACTGAAAAACTGTCTTGCCTAAGATTTTTCTCTTACTGTTAAATGAGAGACTGACAATACTTGCCTCTTAGGGTTGTTGCGAGGAGTATTATGAGAACATGTTTGTTGCATTTTTAGTACTCAGTATATCTTCTGTTGTTGGTATTGTTTATTATTATTATTCTCATTCGGCTTTAAACTTTCTTGACAATCCATTATGGTGGATTGCTTTCCCTGTTTGCATACCTCACTTAATCACCACCATAAATTTGCAAGAAATCTATTTTTAACATTTAGGTTACAGTTGAGATATAGACAGGTAAATGCCTTGCCAGAGGTCATACAGCTAGCAAATGGCAAAGTCAAAACTGCAGGAGTCAAGAAACGCTTGTGTAAAGTGGGACAAACATGAAGGAGGGCGCAGAACAGAGCAAATGGCCAGTGACATGATGAGCAGCTGGGTAAGTTACGCGAGGCAGCAGTGCCACAGAGACTCAGAAAGAGACCACACATTCCACAGGACATCATGTTCTTGCTGGGCAGTAATCCATCCCAGGTTGGCCAGCTTCAGATCTCTGAGTGCATGAATGTGACCTGTGTGTGGGTGAGAGAACATGACCTCGGGGAAAATGAGGTTGGGTGTGAGAGTAGATAAGTTATGACCAGCTGCAGTGGTGATTACAAAGGTTCGTTTACTTTAGTCTATCAGACACTGATACAAAGCAGAATCCAAGTTTACATTGAACATTGGGCAGATAGGTTTCCTATGTGACAGAAAGCATTTTTAATTCAGCTCTCAAGGCCGATAGAATATTTTACACACACACACACACACACACACACACACACACACACACAAGTGACCAGAAACTACTATGCCCTCACATAATAGTCCAAGTTGATCACTGTCAAGGATTGTGTTATTTTTTATTCTTGTGGGCAGCCCTAAGACGTGGTTTGGTTGTTTCTAAGCCTGAACCTTTCAGTGATGGCTCAAGGCCACTGTATCAAAACTGGGATTCCAAACAATTAGGATAGGGACCTTGAAGGAAAACAGCCAAAGACATTTTGTCAATAAACAAGTCCTGTGTATAAAGGAGGAGAGACAATAGAAATCCACAGTAGGGCCTGCAGACCAGGAGTGAATCCTTCTTCAAACAGTAATTCTAATTGTTATCCTTTGTTTTCTGCAGCTTGAACTTGTATGAGACCACTTTAAGCACAATGGTTGCCTATGGCAGTAAATTGCTGCTTTTTAAGAAGGTGTATAATATTTACATATGCTAAAACATTCATTTCATGATTGCTTACTTGGTAATTGTCTATTGAGTCTTTTTGCTGCTCATTCTTTAAGCTTTAGCTGTATTCTTGTGACAATTTTAGAGGAGGGTCAGGGAAAAGAAAGAAAATGAACTATATTTAGAATAAATATTAAGATTCACAAAATTTGGAGGAGGTACACAATTAACACTATACATATATGTATTGGGGCTTCCCAGGTGGCACTTGTGGTCTAGAACCTGACTCCCAATGCAGGAGACGTAAGAGATGTGGGTTTGATCCTGGGTCGGAAAGATCCCCTGGAGAAGGGCATGGCAATCTGCTCCAATATTCTTGCCTGGAGAATCCCCTGGACAGAGGAGCCTGGTGGGTTCCTACAGTCCATAGGGTCACACAGAGTCAGACACAATTGAAGCGACAGCACAGCACAGCATATATATGAATTGATCAAGATTACGATTTTGAATTATATTTTGATTAGAAGGCAGTGGAGTTTAGCACATTAGCTTTAATTGGAAAGGACCTGAGTTTGAACTCTAGCCCTGTCTATCTTGTCCTTGGAAACCAATGTCCTCAAAACTTACACTTTCTTATATGTTAATGGGAATGATAATGCTCACTTCCAGGGTTTTTTTTTTTTTGTGAAGATTAAAAACTATAATCTATATTAAGAACCCAACACATGGAAGTGCTACTTCACACCTGACTGTTCATGGCTCCAATAATTATAGCTAATTAGAAATTGGCTGTAGATTATATTTTATTAAATGGTTGAATGGGTTTCTATCTCTGTAGGTTTCATTGCACTATATTATGAGCAAGACTGTTACTTAAATGACTCTCTGGTATAATTAGGCCTTATTAGAGGTTGTAATAAGTCTTGCAGTATTCTTGTCATTATTCCCAAATCATTGAACTATTATACTAAAAATAGTCAAGTTACAGATGGACTAGAACATTTATCCTCCACCTTTTAGAAGCCCATACTCCATTCTGTAAAAAAAAAAAAAAAGAGTGTGCTAATTAAAACAGAATAAAAGCACAACCCCAAAGCCTCAAAACCATCATGCTACATATTATCTTTCTTAGCAGGAAGTTAAAAAGAAGTTGAAAATGATTGGCATAAAACAAGTTATTTTCATTATCAGTAGGTTTTAATGTGCACATTGTGAGTTGTGCCACAATTATGCACAATTATGCTCTGGAATTATGCAATTCCAGTTAGCTAGGGTTCTGAATGAAATAACATCTTCCGAAAGTACATAATAATTTGCCAAGAAATAATTTAGGCCCAGTAAATTTTTCTACAGCATGTTCATTGTTTTGAAGAATTATAATTATTATAAGAAGCTTGTTCAGTATTTGGCAATTAAAAAATAATCTAATTAGACTGATTGTGCAAGCTAATTTCTAGCCCCAGATGTGGGCCTGTTAAGCAAGGTTCCTGTGCTTAAGCAATCATGTCTGCATCCACACCAGAAGGTACCAACCAGGGCAAAGGTCCAGCAAGGGAACAGACAGAGCTCCTGGGGCAGGAACCATGTCCTGGGATTTCCCTGAAGTCGGAAATAGACTTAGCTCCCTGTCGAAGAACTTTATACTCTTTCATGAACAAAATTTCCAATCTGGTTGTAAAATGTAGATAGATGCTTTTAGCATCTATAAAGTAAATAATCTAGCTTTTTTTTTTCTTTCATTTTATTAAAATGGAAGGTGAGAGTCATAGATTACAGTTAAAATGGAATCATAGAAGATCAGTGCCTGAGAGGATCTTTGAGATTCTTTGGTGAAGTTCCCTCTTCAGGCAAGGGATGCTTGGAGACTTGCGTAGAACCTAGAGTCTTAACTTAGGGCCTCGCATTAGAAGTATTGGCAAGCTCTTTCTTTTTCCCCCCTCCTATAATTTTTTACTCTATTTTACTGGAAAGAAACTTAGTTCCCCTTCAGTCTCTTACCTCTTCTACAGGGCTTATTGGAAAGGTGTTAGTTAGGTATGTATGTAGATTGAAGGAAGTCACATCAGCTGTGGCAGTGGATATGAAAGGATCATAGGCTACCAATGCCCCCTTTCTGTACCTCAGTAGCCAACGATCTTTTTAATGAACTGTTGGCTTCTGTTTATGGCTCATAGTATCTTGGATACCTGCCAGGAACCATCTTGGATGATGTTAAAAAAAAACTTGAGTGTGTACAGATGCTGGAGGGAAGTTTTACAGTTCTAGGGAAGAAGCCAAATAATCAAAAACTTAGAACTCTCACCCTGTTTTGTTGGGTAATTGTTACCTCAAAAAATAAGAGTATTTTCTTCTCCCTTCCCAAGTAACCATTATCTGGGAAGCAAGTTATTAGCAATCCAAAATTGCTCAGTGGAGTAGTGGGGAAATGGTGTGAAAAATGAGGATAATGAAAACAAAATATTTCACAATAAAATATCTTCCAAGTCATCCATTTTATAAAAAAGAAACCCTTTTGGTAGCCAATGTGTACAATGTTTCACAAATTTTCCTCTTCATTTTTTTAAAGCAGATTTAAAATAGAACAAAAATTAGACTTCAAAGAAGCTTTGTATTCACTGAATATAACTGAGATATTTAGCGGTGGCTGTGACCTTTCTGGAATAACAGGTAATATGAAAAATTATTCTTATATTATCAAGTAAATATGTCCTCTTAGAAACTGTGTTAACTGACTGATCTTAAAGCTGAAAGAGCATTTGTCCCCAGAAATGTCATCCTCGTGTCAAGCTGTCTGTAAACAAGCACTCTATTTTGCATTTAAGCAGTTTTACTTAATGAGAGTCAGACAGCATGTTAGAATGTTAGATAAGCTTTCTAACCACACTTCCAGTGAAACGATGTAGGAAAAGTATTATATGGGGCTTTTATTCCAGCTCTGTTTGTATTTCCTTATCTGAATATTGGGAATTACAAATTTAAGGCTCTCATCTAAGCAGAGCCAATAAAACTCCCAATTGGCAAATGTTAATTTGGTAATATTAGAGCCCATGAAATAGGCATCTGCAAGCTGTTGGGTGATGAACACAGTCTAGAAATTGTAAGGCTGCAGCTTGTGGATTTAGCTTGAGACTGACAACACATCAGAGATGGAGCTTTTATACTAACTGGCACTTGGGAAATTGTGCATGGTTAAGATGCTCACTTTCACAACAAAGCCCAAGACACTTTATTTCTCATCTTGGCGGTACCTACTAGTTCAAAAATAACTAAAGAGAAAAAAAATGGATGAAGAGGGACAAATTATCCCGCTATTTTAAATTCTTTAAAATTCAGACTTCTGTTTTATAAAGAAAAAATAAAGTCCTAATGATACACGCTTGTCTGTCTGATGGGTTGGATATCCTAACCTAGAATTATTGTGTATTCCTATATAAAATGTGGGCTTTGGAGAGGTATTCATTAACTTATTCGCTTATCAATTATGTGGGTAAGGGAACAGAATGAATGAGTTTTCCTGGTGGAGGAGGTGGGTGGGGTACACAGGTGACATAGATGTTCATTATCACCTTCACACATGATTTAGCTGCCTGTTCTCACACTGACAGATAGATCTGACTTCTTTGACAATTTCATCAGCATCAGGAATGAGGCAGTCAAAATTAAATACTGCAACAGGATTCTGTCTAAGTGCGCCCTGGAATGCAGCCACCTTACCAACTTGAAATAAACCAAGCCATTTTTTAAACACCTCTTCCTCTTAAATTTCTTTCTGGCCTTCAGAAGCTCACTTGCTATATCTCGGGAATTTCAAACAGCCACTTGCTCTGCAAATTCCCAGCAATTTGTGACTTCTATAAAATCTCCTTTTACATCCATAAAATAACCCAAAATGCTTTATAAGAGAATTTGTATAAGAGAATAACACTGAGCAGAAAAGAATAAGTGTCCAACATTTTTTTGCTCTGAGTTACCTCTTTGAGTTGATTTAACGACTTTGGTTCTGTTTTATTGCTTGAAATAGAACAACCACAGCCAAAGCTGGCACTATTTCTAGTCTTTAGGAGAACAGTGAATTAATTCCCTGCTATTAGTACTTTTTGTGCAATAAGCATTTGCTAAAGGCTATTGTGGCGGTTCAGTGATAAAGAATTTACCTGCCAAGCAGGACACGCAGGTTCGATCCCTGGGTGGGGAACATTCCCTGGCTAAGGAAATGGCAACCCACTCCAGTATTCTTACCTGGGAAATCCCAAGGACAGAGTAGCCTGGCTGGCTAGTCTGTGGGGTCTCAAAGAGTTGGAAATGACTGAGTGACTAAAACAATACAAAGGCTACTGTGGATCAGTCCAATGCTACTGCTATGGGACATCTACACAAGAGACATTATCTTATACTCAGATCGTCCACAAATTTGAATGAAATGTTTTTAACAGTTATTTTTGCAACTTTGAGATGAATATTTGACTTCTGTCACCCTCAGTAAAATATTTAACCTTTCTGAACCTCAATTTTCTAATCTATTAAATGAACAATATATCCCAGTGGCAGAAATAAAAGGACATATATAAATCACCTTGTTCAATATCTGTTATGTAGTAGATGGGCTTCTCTTGTGGCTCAGATGGTAAAGAACCCTCCTGCAATGTGGGATACCTGGGTTCGATACCTGGGTAGGGAAAATCCCTTGGAGAAGGGAAAGGCTACCCACTCCAGTATTCTGGCCTGGGGAATTCCATGGATTGTATAGTCCATAGGGTCGCAAAGAGTCAGACATGATTAACTTTCACTATATAGTAGATAGTCAGTAAATGTTAAATGCAAAAATAAAATTGAGCAAATGGCACATTAATATTTACTTGCACATCTTCTAGCAAAGCTACTGGAAGTTTCTTATCCTCTTAACTTGACAAAGCCATGCTTGAAATCTTCATAGAGAATTAAGGGATGGAATGATTACAAAGGTATAGAAATCTGTAAGTTGATGAAGTTCAGATCCCTTGTTCTAATCTAGCATCTTCCAGGTCCTGTTCTTTTTCCAAGACCATGCCCCCTCTGTAGAAGATGGAATACAGAAGGTCAAATTGCTCAGTATACTAGCCAAAGGCTCATTTGGTTTGGTGCCAGTGGTAAACTGCATGCATGAAATCTCCACTCCATCCCAACCTGCTATTTGGTCTTCATTCTCTGTATGGGCCCCTCAGTCATCTACTCTGTGCTCTATATGCAAATCCTTATTCTAGGCAGTTGTGGGGAAAAAAATGTGCTTATTTGCATGACCTAAAAAGACCACACTCATGCATGTTAGTTAAACCACACTCATGATATTGATGCCCCCCTTTTTCCATCTGAATTGTTTCTATCACTGGACATATTCTTAAACATTGATTTATTTATTTGGCAAGTATTTATTATAAGCCAGCTAGCTATCTGCCAGGAATTTTCTAGAGTTGAATAAAATCCACAAATTCCTTCTCCTAATGAAGTTTACATCTGTTAGGGCAGATGGACGATTAACAAGTTATTAATTAATTAAATGATGAGGTGATAGATGGTATGAATTAACTAAAATAGAGTCATGGGATAAAGAGATTAGGTCAGATAAGAGCAGAATTAGACATGGTGGAAAGAGAAGATTGCTTTGAGGAAGTGTCATTTTATTGAGACCTAAGTAACAGGGGACCCAATCAGGGTAAGTTCTGGGAAAAGGGATTTTAAGCAGAGGGACAGATGAGACTAAAGCCTTGATGCTTGACCTTGTAGCTGGAGCTATTGGGTGAGGAAAAGAGGGTAGGAGATGGGGATCAGAGGTAATCAAGGGCCCAGACAAAGTCATCACACACAGAGTCTGGAGTTATTTTTAGGAAGCCATTTTTTATGCAAATCACCCTTTGATGACTTCTCTCTATCTTGCCTGAGGGGATTTACTTTTCCGTAAGCTGCCGGAGATGGTTCCCCTCGACTAAATTATTTCTTCATGAAAGCGTTAGTCACACAATCATGTCCAACTCTTTGCGACCCCATGGACTGTAGCCTGCCAGGCTCCTCTGTCCATGGGATTCTCCAGGCAATAATACTGCAGTGGGTTGCCATGCCCTTCTCCAGGGGATCTTCCTAGCCCAGGGATTGAACCCCAGCCTCCTGAATTACAGAAAATTCTTTACCCCCTGAACCACCAGAGTAGCCCCTATTTCTTCATAAACTCTTCTAAATTCGGTTGTCTTGATGGAGTCCACCTGCATCACATCAGCTTTCTCTCTCAAGAGGGACAAAACACCTTTATCTCCTTTCTCTTCAAGCGTCAAGGCTCGCCTTGCTTTCTCCCCCCCACTCGCCCTCACTGAACCCACCACCACCTTCCTGTTGTTTCTGTGAGGAACGTCGTCAGGTTTCTCTGGTCTTGCCGCAGCAGGGACGGCAGATGGCCTCTGAACTTCCAGTTTCACTTCCCCCTTCTCAAGAGATGCTCCGCAGGTCACAATATCAGAAAGGCTTCACACATACATCAGTTTCACCGAGGGGATGAGTGGGGCCTTCTCTCTCAGCTTGTTTCCACAGCAGAATGAAATGTTGTTAAGATACTGTCTTACACTGGGAAATCTGACAGGTTTTAAAGCCTAGCTCTGAAGTGATTTTGGAACAGATGACACAAAAGCCCTTTAGACTTTTATCACCTCAGCAGTCTTGAAGGAAAGTAAATTTTGTTCTAAACTCAGATCAAAACCCAATATAGAATTTAAAAGGCAAGTTGGCTTTGAGGTTGAAAACATAGGGTGGGATTAATTCATATCTGTAAAGCCTTTTTCATCTTATCTGTAGACCATGACAAAGGGGAGCAAAACCCTTGGTCCACTGAAATATTTCACTTAGTGGGGACTTGTGGTTGATCCCCTTCTATCTTTACCTTTCATATCTGAGCTAAACTTGGTCTCTTCATGTTTTCTCTATATCATTTCTGCAAGAACCTAAACCACCTTTATCTCTAGAAAATTAACTAACTTGGAAAGAATTTTTTTTTTCCTTTTTCTTTGTTCATTTGAAAATGTAATGGGATCCAATAAGTAATGGTTCTGAGTTTTAACCCTTAAATGCACTTTCATATTTTCTAACAGATTCTTCAGAAGTGTATGTTTCCCGAGTAATGCAACAAGTTTTCTTTGAGATAAATGAAGAAGGCAGTGAAGTTGCAACATCAACTGGTAGGACAAATGATGTCACAGGAAGCCAGAAGGAAGGAATGGGGAAAATGAGCATGAGGATGCTGGCACTTTGTGGCTCTCTGACCTCCTTTCCCCCTCTTGCTGTTCAGTACACTATAGGAAGGGCAAAGTGGTTATTTAAGCTATTTATGCATCTGTGTGGCTGGAGTTTAACGCAAAAAAAAAAAAAAAAAAGAGAGAGAGAGAGAGAAGAGACTGATATCTACTTATTTATGAACTGGATTACTTGCCCAATAGCAGTCAGGCTCAAACCTGAAACCATATTGCTCAGGAATATTCACTCTTAAGTGAATTCACTCATTTCATTCTTCCTCTGTACTCTGAGTTCCTCTTTTTCTAATTTGATTCTTGTTGTTATGTCTATGGCAGTGGCTCTCAAACTTAGCTGCGTGTGAGAGTTAGCTGAAAAGCTTTTAAAAATTCTGTGCCCAGTCTAGAATACTGAATATTGAATATTCAACTGAATATTGAACACCCTAAAATATTGAATCTGTATCTCTGGTGATGGGATTTAGCCTTCAGGATTTTCTTACAGTTTCCTAAGTGATGACAATGTGCATTAAAGGTTGAGAACTACTGCTCTCCAGTGACCTGCAGCTTATCCTTGGTACTATGAGTATAATGCACAGACCAGCAGCATCAGCATCATTCTGGAACTTATTAGAAATGCAGAAGCTCGGGCCCAACTCCAGACTGACTGATCCAGCATCTGCATTTTCCAAGGTCTCTTGGTGACTTGTGTGAACATTACAGTTTAGGAGCCGCTCTTCTATACCTCCTTGAACAAGTGGCATTTTGAATAGTATCTATGCTGCATAAAAGTAATACTCAACAAATACTTGGAGAAAAAGCCTTAAATTCAATTAGAAATGGGAAGGCAACTTTAATGAATTCCTCATAAGCATATTTTAATTTTTCAGACTATTTGGATTTTAGCCAGTATGTAAAAGATATATCCTTTTAAATAGTCATATTGTTAAATTTATATCCACATTATTAATTTCTTGATTAATTTATAATGCTATGTAATGCCAATGGATTTTGACATCTCCGTGGGGCACACTGGGCTCCCTACTGTTTTGTCATCTCCTGAAGGGCTCCTGTATGGGCTATTACAATCCTTAGGGAAATCAAAGGTGGTGCTGGGATGAAGTTGCTAGTTCATGTAGACAAATTTTCCACTTGCTTTTACATAGAATTGGAAGGCCAGACTTCAGCAATACATGAACCATGAACTCTCTGATGTTCAAGCTGGTTTTAGAAAAGGCAGAGGAACCAGAGATCAAATTGCCAACATCAGCTGGATCATGCAAAAAGCAAGAGAGTTCCAGAAAAACATCTATTTCTGCTTTATTGACTATGCCAAAGCCTTTGACTGTGTGGATCACAATAAACTGTGGAAAATTCTGAAAGAGATGGGAATACCAGACCACCTGACCTGCCTCTTNCAATTGCACTCATCTCACATGCTAGTAAAGTAATGCTCAAAATTCTCCAAGCCAGACTTCAGCAATATGTGAACCGTGAACTCCCTGATGTTCAAGCTGGTTTTAGAAAAGGCAGAGGAACCAGAGATCAAATTGCCAACATCCGCTGGATCATGGAAAAAGCAAGAGAGTTCCAGAAAAACATCTATTTCTGCTTTATTGACTATGCCAAAGCCTTTGACTGTGTGGATCACAGTAAACTGTGGAAAATTCGGAAAGAGATGGGAATACCAGACCACCTGACCTGCCTCTTGAGAAATCTGTATGCAGGTCAGGAAGCAACAGTTAGAACTGGACATGGAACAACAGACTGGTTCCAAATAGGAAAAGGAGTGCGTCAAGGCTGTATATTGTCACCCTGCTTATTTAACTTATATGCAGAGTACATCATGAGAAATGCTGGACTGGAAGAAACACAAGCTGGAATCAAGATTGCTGGGAGAAATATCAATAATCTCAGATATGCAGATGACACCACCCTTATGGCAGAAAGTGAGGAGGAGCTAAAAAGCCTCTTGTTGAAAGTGAAAGAGGTGAAAAAGTTGGCTTAAAGCTCAACATTCAGAAAACAAAGATCATGGCATCTGGCCCCATCACTTCATGGGAGATAGATGGGGAAACAGTAGAAACAGTGTCAGACTTTAATTTTTTGGGCTCCAAAATCACTGCAGATGGTGACTGCAGCCATGAAATTAAAAGACGGTTACTCCTTGGAAGAAAAGTTATGACCAACCTAGATAGTATATTCAAAAGCAGAGACATTACTTTGCCGACTAAGGTCCGTCTAGTCAAGGCTATGGTTTTTCCTGCGGTCATGTATGGATGTGAGAGTTGGACTTTGAAGAAGGCTGAGCACCGAAGAATTGATGCTTTTGAACTGTGGTGTTGGAGAAGACTCTTGGGAGTCCCTTGGACTGCAAGGAGATCCAACCAGTCCATTCTGAAGGAGATCAACCCTGGGATTTCTTTGGAAGGAATGATGCTAAAACTGAAGCTCCAGTGCTTTGGCCACCTCATGCGAAGAGTTGACTCATTGGAAAAGACCCTGATGCTGGGAGGGATTGGGGGCAGGAAGAGAAGGGGACGACCGAGGATGAGATGGCTGGATGGCATCAAGGACTCAATGGACGTGAGTCTGAGTGAACTCCGGGAGTTGGTGATGGACAGGGAAGCCTGGCATGCTGCGATTCATGGGGTCGCAGAGTCGGACACGACTGAGTGACTGAACTGAACTGAACTCTGTTATAGAATTCTGGATAGCAGACAGGTCCCTTTCATCTAGGTGGTATACAGGTATGGTTTTCCATGACCTAAGAATTCATTCTTCTTTCCTCTAGGGCATGATAGCGATCATTTACATCATCCCTGGTGACATAAACTCATTAGTCAATTACTTCAGTTTTGCTGCATGGCTGTTTTATGGTTTGACGATCGCTGGACTCATTGTGATGAGGTTTACAAGGAAAGAGCTGAAAAGACCTATCAAGGTAGGTTTAGTTCCCCAAATGTCACAAGTGGCTTTGTTTTCCTGAAGTGAGCTAGACAGTGGTAACTAATTCATTTATTTAGATGTAACTATTTTGAGTTCTAAGAGCCTGCTTTCTCTTTTCAACCTTTTCTCCTGAATGTCATACTTGAGTGGAGTCTCCTCTTCATCTCATATTATAAATTATGATCCAGTCAGCCATCTCATTATTAATTTATTAAAGTTATCAGCAATACCTGTGATCTGTCTAAGCAAAGAGAGATCTCCAGTTCTGGCAGTTCCAGGATCTCTCAAGCATACACTTTTTGTCTACTGATGGAGACTTCTCAGACCCAGACCTGTTCCTTGCGTGCAGCCACCTACAGTCCACCTCTGCCATCTGTCTGAGGCTCCTTCCCACCTGCCTCCATGGCTGATGTGGGTCCATATACCGATGGGGAAGGAGAATGTATTGTGTTTTGCTTATGTTATGGGCTCTTTTTCTCTTTTTTATATTAAAACCTATGGTATATATCCTTTGGAGAAGGAAATGGCAACCCACTCCAGTATTCTTGCTTGGAGAATCCCATGGACAGAGGAGCCTGGTGGGCTACAGTCCTTAGGGTTGCAAAGAGTTGGACACGACTGAAGTGACTTAGCACATATAGTCTTATGATAACAAGCACAGATTTAAGAAAAAGGTAGGCAAGAAGAGGCCTTCAGAAACTATATAGCAAGAATAAAAATAGTGTCTTTAGCTTTGGAATTCTGTTTCATAAATCTGGTTAAAAGTCTTTCTGGCACGGTAGCTTGACTGGTACCCAATCGCTAAAGTCAGCAGAGGCGTAGAGTGGCCTGCTGGGATCAGGCCGCTCCCCTCAATCAGGAAATCAAGCATGCAAAATCATGATGGTAGCACAGATTTGTAATCTGCACAAAACTGCTCAAATAGAAATAAAAAGGTTTTGAGAAAAAATAAGTTAAGGAGGCAGGAAAGAAAATGAGAGAGATCAACATACATGTAACTGGAGTCGCTGAAGAAGAAAATGAAAGTAATAGAATTCTTAAAAGCTGTGATTTAAGAAACATTTCCTGAATCTGGAAGGAAAGGAGGAGAGGGGACCTTAAGAGGAGGCAGGGACTTGAATCAACACACTGAGAGTCATACAGTACAACTGAGATATCCTAACTAGAGTATACATACATTCTGATAAAACTAAGGAGTTTTTTCTATTTTAATGCTTTGGGTATATCACATCCTCTTTCTTGTCCTCCTCCACCTCAATTCACTTATAAAGAAAAGGAAAAATACAGGCATCAGACTTCTCACCAGCTACACTTTATGCCATAAGACAGTGGGCAACTTATTTAAGATATTCAAGGAAGGGAATGTAAGTCAAATATTTTATATCTACTCAAACTGATCTTGAAGAATAAAGTTACCAATGAGAGAACTCAAAGCATACATTGTTATATGGGACCTTCCTTCCTTTGGAATCACTAGAGAATGAGCTTTAGAAACCAAGAACTCATGGGCATAAGGTGAATATATTTAAGAGCTAAGACTTAACGACAGGAGATAAGGATGGCAAAACAGTATGTAAATTATTAAGCACTGACAACATAACAAAAGTGGAAGAGAAAGCATAAGAAAGTATTCAAGGGAAGTATGTCAGAGAAACTGCCTTAGGACACCATTTGAAATTAGATGCTGGAGGTGGGAGAAGAAATCTTTAGGTTACTTCATTACTGCTTATTATGAACAATATCTTAAAAAGTATTATATTATACCTATTTATAATGGTAATGCTCAGAAGAAAGGGCTTCCTTGGTGGCTCAATTGATAAAGAATGCGCCTGCAATGTGGGAGACCTGGGTTCGATCCCTGGGTTGAGAACTAAGAAAATTAGTGTTTATAGATAAATATATCCAAAACACACATACACACAGAGCCATGAAAGCACATCATGAAAGAACCTATACATGAAGACTCAAACAGGGAAACAAATCAGAATATCTTCCTGGTTGACATTTTCTCAGTAGAATGCTTATTAGGGTTTTTTGTTGTTACTGTTTCTTTTGCTTATTAGTTTTTTAACATTCCCAAACTTTACAGAATCTATGAATCTCTTAATATTCTTATGTCTAACTGATAGTTATATGGGAAAAAATGAGTATTTAAATTTCCAAAACTCGCTACACTATTTTTAATACATGTGTGTGAAAAGTTTCAAATGACATTCCAAACGCGACACAAGTGACCATCATGTGTAGGTATACTGACAAGTGTGAAAAAGCATGCGTATCTCGGACTGCGGGAAACATGTTATTGCATTGAAGGTAACCATTTACTAACAATCATACTAACTGGTGCCCAGGACATCATTTTTTTAAAGCAGCTAACTTCTAGGATAACACATTTGTTATTGTGTAGTCACTAACTCGTGTCTGACCCTCTGCAGCCTCGGGGACTGCAGCCTGCCAGGCTTCTCCATCCACGGCATTTTCCAGGCAAGAATACTGGAATGAGTTGCCGTTTCCTTCTTTCCAGGGGACCCTGCAGACCCAGGGACTGCACCCTTGTCTCCTGCATTGCAGGGGGACTCTCTACCACTGAGTCACCAGGGAAGCCCATAGCACATGTTGGATATTCAAAAGCAGAGACATTACTTTGCCAACAAAGGTCCGTCTAGTCAAGGCTATATGGTTTTTCCTGTGGTCATGTATGGATGTGAGAGTTGGACTGTGAAGGCTAAGCGCCGAAGAATTGATGCTTTTGAACTGTGGTGTTGGAGAAGACTCTCGAGAGTCCCTTGGACTGCAAGGAGATCCAACCAGTCCATTCTGAAGGAGATCAAGCCTGGGATTTCTTTGGAAGGAATGATGCTGAAGCTGAAACTCCAGTACTTTGGCCACCTCATGGGAAGAGTTGACTCATTGGAAAAGACCCTGATGCTGGGAGGGATTGGGGACAGGAGGAGAAGGGGATGACCAAGAATGAGATGGCTGGATGGCATCACGGACTCAATGGACTTGAGTCTGAGTGAACTCCGGGAGTTGGTGATGGACAGGGAGGCCTGGCGTGCTGCGATTCATGGGGTCGCAAAGAGTCGGACACGACTGAGCGACTGAACTGAATGGAATGGAAAATTCAACATACATCACTGATAGAAACACAAATAGAAACACATAATCTTTTCCTTGGTATGATCACACACACAAACACACCTTATGGCAAAAAGCAATCTTAATTGATAAGCTTAACTGATAACCTTAATACTAGAGAGATCCCTGCTAGGTCTAAGACAAGAATGCCTTCATTCTATTGATTTCTACTATCAGCTAACACTGTTCTGAAGATAGCAGCAAGGCAATGACGTAAGAGAAAGCAATTTGGAGCGTAAGGATTAGAGAAGATTTTTGAAAGTCTTGGCTTCCCTGGTGGCTCAGATGGTAAAGTGTCTGTCTACAGTGCGAGAGACCTGGGTTCAATTCTTGGGTTGGGAAGATCCCCTGGAGAAGGAAATGGCAATCCACTCCAGTATATTGCCTGGAAAATCCCATGGACAGAGGAGCCTGGAAGGCTACAGTCCATGGGGTTGCAAAGAGTCGTACATGACTGAGCGACTTCACTTCACTTCTCCATTCAAAGAAAAGTGTACACCTGGAAAACCCAAAAGGATCAAAGAAAAAACTACAAGAAAATATAGTAAAGTAATATGACACAAAATTAAGACTCTGAAATCAATAGCCTTTATTTATAAAAATGATGTCCAATTAAAAGAAAATCAAAGACAATACCTCATCTTCCCCCTACTCCATCTGAAACAAAAACCTAGCCATAAACTTTAACAAGAGGTTAGACTTCTCAGTGGAAAAGTAACATTCTCCTGCAAGACAAAAAAAGTAACTTGAAAAAATGGAAATTCATCATCTTCTTGGATAGGGAAACTCAGCATCCTTCATTTAGACATTTCATGTAACTATAATAAAAAACACCATCTAATTTTTTCTCTGGAGTTAGACAAGTTGATTATACAGTTCATATTGAAGAACAAACTACTAATAGCAAGAATGGCCAGGGAAAACCTGGCCATTATGTATTAAATATTTAAATATAGATTCTAAAATTTAAATATCCTAGTACTGATGCATGAAGAAAACAAACTGTTTTGTAATTCAAGAATGGAGAAAACCTTTCCAATAACTCAAAAATCAGGAAGTAATTTTTTAAAAAGGGGCAACCGTATCTCATGGCCAAAATAAAAATGCATGGATTCAAATAAGGAGAAGAAAATTGAAAACACATATATATATAATATTGGGGGAAATATCTGCAATAATATCACACACAAAGAAAGGGTAACAGCCTTCATCTAAAGAATGCCTAAAATTGAGATGGGAGTTACTAACAACTGAAATGAACACAAGTCAACAAAGTTCAATGAGACAAATCAGTGACACTTAAACATGAAACAAATGGACCCCAGTACACTCAGTTTTGTTCCTAACAAGAGACAGACGCCAGAATTCTAACGAGCTACCATTTCTTGCTTGTAAGATGAGGCAGAAATCCCAGAGTCTGGCCACATCCCATGGAGGTGGCCATGGGGAAACAGCCTTCTCCAACACTGCTAGTGGAATTCAAATGATATGGCCATTATGGATGGAAACCTGGCCATATCCAGCAAAATTACATGTGGATTTACCTTGTGACCCAGTCATACTGTTTTGTGGCAATATAGCCCAAAGTCTAGTCAAGGCTATGGTTTTTCCAGTGGTCATGTATGGATGTGAGAGTTGGACTGTGAAGAAAGCTGAATGCCGAAGAATTGATGCTTTTGAACTGTGGTGTTGGAGAAGACTCTTGAGAGTCCCTTGGACTGCAAGGATATTCAACCAGTCCATTCTGAAGGAGATCAGTCCTGGATGTTCACTGGAAAGACTGATGCTAAAAGCTCAAACTCCAATACTTTGGCCACCTCATGCAAAGAGTTGACTCATTGGAAAAGACTCTGATGCTGGGAGGGGTTGGGGCAGGAGGAGAAGGGGACGACAGAGGATGAGATGGCTGGATGGTATCACCAACTAGATGGACATGAGTCTGAGTGAACTCCGGGAGTTGGTAATGGACAGGGATGCCTGGCGTGCTGCAATTCATGGGGTCTCAAAGAGTCAGACACGACTGAGCGACTGAACTGAACTGAACTGATCCCAAAGTGAAGGTGACAAAAAATATGAAACATACCCAAGGTCATTTATTGCAGCATTAACTGTAAAAGCGAAAGCCTCCACACAACCCAAATGTCAATTAGTGGAAGACTAGCTGGATAAGTTTGGAACATCCACCAAATAGAGTGGTATGCAGTAGTAAAATGGGTAAGTAGTTTTATACAGCACTGCCATCTCTGAAGTATATTAATGGGAGAAACCAAGGTGTAACCCTGTGTTTCATGCGTTTGCTGCCTTTTATGTGAGGCAGTGGAAGAGGAACAGGTGCATGCATGTACATGTGCTTATTCTCAGACATAATGGGAGAATAAAGCAAACTCAAAAAAATTGTAATATCAAAAAGTTAAACACTGAAAAGGGAAAGAGCAAATCCCTGAAAACTCCAAACAGTTCAGGAGATGAAAGACTATTACTCTATAAGAAGTAGACGACATAACCATGCAGAGCATAATTACCAGAACTGATACTAAAGTGCATGACTTTTAACTGCATTTCCCTTGTGGCTTATACGCTTCTGTTAAAAAGAACTGCAAAAAAAGTCTTAAAACTTCATGCTACTTACAGTGGTAGTACTGGTATAGGGAAGCCTGGCACGCTGCAGTCCATGGGGTTGCAGAGTCAGACACGACTGAGCAACTGAACTGAAATGAACTGGTATAGTTATTGTAGACACACTGTAAGATAAAGAAAATAAGTAATCATGTGAAAGCCATTATGAAGATTTTCAAAAAGAAGCATTAGGAAAGAAAATGCAAGTCTAGTGTAAAGTAAGGAAAAAAGTGCAATCTTACATTTGAATCAAAACTATTAGAATCATTTGTGCAATGTTTTCCCCTTCATGAAAAAAAAAATGATTTTTCTCTGTCCTGGGGAAAGAACACTGAATACTCCAACCACCCAGATGATGGTTTCTAAGTGTCCATTTCCTACGGAAAAGAAACAGCTCCCTGGAGAAATGGGTGCATCCAGATCTGCCTGGACTGGATGTCTCTTGAGTCCCTGAACTCACTGAATGACTTCAGGGATTTGAAAGTGTGGCAATCAGACCTTAAGTGCTTCCTGAAGTGAGGAAAGGAAGTGCACCACTCCACCACAAAAGGCTCTTGCCTCCAGGTCTAGCCACCAGTTTTAACAAACAAGAGGGACAGAGGAGCACGTTATCAGCAGAGCTAGATGAACATGGTGTAGGACACACCATCCGATTCCAGCAACAAATTAATGGCGAGACAGAGCAAGGAGGGAACCAACAGTTAAAATCCAAGTCCTGTCGGTGAGAAATGCGTGATGTGTATTTTACAGCTAAAAGTGACATGAAGGCGTTTTCTTTATATTCTAGGGAAAAGGAAAAGAACATGTGAAATAAGGTCAGCAAATTTACTTAAAAGCGATTGAAACTAACTATATTCTTTCTCTATCAAGGGTATGAAAAATTTCAAAAGGGAAACAAATGCTCACGGCCGAGTCGTGACTCCATGTTGTTCTGCCTGCAGGTGCCCATCTTCATCCCCATCTTGGTGACTCTCTTATCCGTGTTTTTGGTTTTGGCCCCAATCATCAGTACACCTGCGTGGGAGTATCTCTACTGTGTGTTGTTTATGCTGAGCGGCCTTGTATTTTATTTCCTTTTTGTCCACTATAAGTTTGGATGGGCTCAGAAAATCTCAAGTAAGTATCAATTGGGGAACCGCTGTGCTATTAGTGAAGCAAGGCAAGCGCAACACCCCGCAGCCTCCTCTGTCCCAATGCTACAGGACTTTCTTGCCACAGGGTCTCACACAGTGAACAAAGTTTCATCTCCTCTTTGGGAGGACACGTGACCTGTTCCCCTCAGTGTGACACTCCTGGGGTCCACCTGTGGCCTCGATTATTTCTCAAGGACTTTGCTCCTTTCTTGAAAGAGCTCCTCCTGCCTCCAACCTCTTTATGCTGATCTAAGCCTAAAGCTGACGGGTTGCTAGTGCTCTACTACAAAAAAGAAAGAAAAGGTTAAAAACTATCAGAAAACCAGCCACACTTGTCTGAAAATGGACTTGGCATTTGATTATATTGACAGAGAATCTAGCCAGGATAACTTACAACCTAAAGGCCCCACCCAAATATGCCTTATTTCTCAGTTTTGAGTGTTTAGCCAAGCTGTTCCCAACAAAAACTGTTAAGTTAGAATTAAGGAAGTAAAGAGAATGAACCATCTGTATTTTAAAGGAGATGCCGACTAAATCACTTCAGACTATATATCCAGCCTTGGTCAGTGGTAAATAGTTAAATATACACATATAACTAAGTCAGTCAATTTTTCCTATAAATGGTTTGCTGCTACTGCTAAGTCACTTCAGTCGTGTCCGACTCTGTGCGACCCCATAGACGGCAGCCCACCAGGCTCCTCCGTCCTTGGGATTCTCCAGGCAAGAACACTGGAGCGGGTTGCCATTTCCTTCTCCAATGCATAAAAGTGAAAAGTGAAAATGAAGTCACTCAGTCGTGTCTGACTCTTAGTGACCCCATGGACTGCAGCCTACCAGGCTCCTCCATCAGTGGGATTTTCCAGGCAAGAGTTGTGGAGTGGGGTGTCATTGCCTTCTCCGATAAATGGTTTGGTGGCAGTAAAATATTTAGCAGGTTCCTAATGCTTTAATGGGAAATAACTTATCTCCAAAGAACCACCATAGATCCCAGGATGGGTCTGCCCATCTCTACCTACCTGTGTCCCCCGAGGACAGGCTCTAACAGGAGACACATCACCAAGGAGTAACACCATCACTGCTCACCAATAAGTGGGGTGAAGCTGATTTTTGATGACGCTTTTCTAACTGCACTTCCCCACCAGAGCCTCTCACCATGCACCTTCAGATGCTGATGGAAGTCGTCCCCCCAGAGGAAGCTCCAGAGTAACAAGCTCTGCCTCTTGTGCCAAATCGAAGCTGTGATGAACTTATTTTTGTAAGCAATATTTGTGGTTATTTCTTCCTGATGTTTTTCTTAAGAAAAAAAAACAAACATATTCACATGTGTATGATACCATTATCTTTAGCTATCCTTAATTCCCTGGGTGGGTGCTGGCTGAAGTCAGCAGGGAAGGAGATAACCCAGAAGAATGGTGGTGGCGGGAAGGACTAAATCAGAGCCACTGGCACCACACAGCGACTCTAGCAAGGGGCACATCACACCTACTTCAATAAAGGGTGTTCCTTCAGCTCCATCATCAGCAAGGTACATGTATGTATATATACACAGACACATATACTTTTAAATATAAAATTGATGAAACTTTGCTTTGATTGAAATAGATTTTTAAAATACTCAAGTACGAATGCTTCCTACCTACCCCCACCCTTCCTGTATTTCACCCGGGGCACACGGGGCAGGTCCGTCCCAGGCTGGCTGTCAAGGCCTGCAGGGCACAGCTGACTGCCCAAGACCACCCACAGCCTGTGTCCACAAGAAGCTCAGTGTCACAGGTCCCCTGACAACCTTTACTGATATTTCAGTCAAACCAGGAAGTATGGTGTATAAAATTCAATTGCATTTGGCACTCAGGAATATTCCTGACAAAATACAGTTTAAAAGAATGGAAAAAATAACATTTCTGTGAAAACACTTAAATTTTATTGATATATTGCAAAAGACTTTCACACCAAAACAAAGAACATGAGCAATTTTAGAAGCATGCAAAGGTACTTTTACCATGCATTTCAGAAAATTTCCCAAAACATGAAATCAGTACATATTAATAGAAGAGAACAACAACAAAAAAAAACAATGAGTAATTGTTTACATTTCACAAACCAGTAGTCCTATATCTTACAGAACGTAATTCAGAACTTCAAATAGTCATAAATTTAAATGTCTGAAAAAAGAAACTGGAATTTAAACATGCAGCCATCCTCGGCCCAATACTTTCACTCAGCTGTTAGTGAACCACACGAGAGAATCAATGTTACATCTTCTCTGAGAAGAGGAAGCCCCAGCGCTGTCACCTGGGCACACAGCTGTGCTGCTCTGCTGCTTGCTATTATGTGTTGTGTTTTACGAAAGAGACAATACAATGGCGCATACACTGCAGGTGGCCAGCAACCTCAGGGGAGAAGCCAGTGCAGCTCCGGAGGCCTGGCCACCGACCCAGAGGCCTCCCCGGTGGGAGCGAAAGCTGTATTTACTGAAACTACACGGGGTAAGAAGGTTACAAGAGCTGCACAGAATCAGAACCTCTGCCAGCAGACACCACAACTTCCCGAAGAGCCTGCCCAGTTTAGCCAGGAAGAAGGACCGCCAGTACACCTCATGTGCCAACTGGACACTTGCCAGTCAACCACGGGCCCACAGCGGCAGCAAGGATAGATCCTGGTAGCCGTGAGATCCTGGTAGCCGTCCAGGCTGGACACCATGTCCGCCCCCCAGAGGGCAGCGGCATGACTCCAGCCAGCAGCACTCCAGGCCCCACAGCTGGGCAATGCCCACCAAGAAGCAGACCGTCTTATTTTACAGATGAGGAAACTGAGAGCAAGAGGACGGCTCACGCCTGCTCATGGGACATGACAAGACAGCTTGATGACAAAGTTTACCTCCCGTTCAGGTGGTGCTTCCTACCTGGGCCATGTAGAAATGTGGGCACCTGTGCTTTCTGATGTGTAAAACAGAATAAAGATTCTGGGGGCTGTCCTAACAGTCATGTTCTGTCATGTTATTTTCCAGTCTAGGCAAAGCTGCCAGGCCCACACTGAAGCAGTGCACGGGGTGTGAACTGGCCAGCGGCTCGCCGTCTAACTCTCCAGTTGACGTGGAGAGCCAGGCTGAAGCGCTCATGACAAATGCACATTTCCGGATGACCTCATGACTGTGGGCGCTGCAGCCTCGCCCCCAGGCCGAGGCCATGCATGTTTGCGGGGCTCACCATGTGCAGGTATTCTGAGCACTGCCTCCAGGCACAAGTCCTCTTCAGTTTCCACTGGAGAGAGACCTGTGTCCTGGGTGTCCTGGCCACTGCAGGTTCCAAGGGTCCTTCAGAAGCTTTACCTCCAGAAAGCCCTGGGGCAGGCTGTTATTGCTGAGGCAAGCCCATTCTCACCCTTGGACTGTCTCTTTGCAAGATATCAGCTTACCCTGGGTAACCAGCTATCACTATGTAAAGACTACTAGGAGCATTAGCACACACACAGTTATGTTGAATGCCAACTAACTCATGGCTGAAAGTGAAGTGAAGTGTTAGTTGCTCAGTCATGTCTGACTCTTTGCGACCCCATGGACTGTAGCCTGCTGGGGTCCTCCGCCCATGGAACTGAGGCAAGAATACTGGAGTGGGTTGCCAATTCCTTCTCAGGGGATCTTTCCAACCCAGGGATCAAACCCAGGTCTCCTGCATGCAGGCAGATTCTTAACTATCTGAGCTACCAGGGAAGCTGCTGAAAAGGTCTCTTAAGTAGTGCAGAGTATGAATTTTAAGAAATCTCAATTTATATGTGCAAGATCAGGTTTTAAGAATATACCAAACACAGGTCTAGATGAAAAAACAACAACAATGAACTCCAGGTGGTTCAGTTCGTTACCTGAACGCCTGGCTTGCATCACTCAACCTGAGTGTCAAGGCGGGCTTCACACCATGCGGCCAGCAGGACAGCCCAGCACTCACAGTGCCTCTGCTTCCACCTTCCTTCCAGTCTTATCATCAACTCATTTTTCTATCAGTTAAGAATTTCTCACCATTACTAATCCCAGTGCCACAAGGTGACACTTAGTAACACTTGATCCTTGAGGGAAAAAAGGTCTGAATGTGACTTCCCGTCTTCTTAGCTTCTGGTCACACAGCAATATCCATTTCTGTTCAGAAGCCTCTGGCTGCTCTGCAGGTTTTAATTCACATTCTCATTCACTCTCACTTTCATCGTCATCCGAACTTTTGTCACTGGTCTCAACCAAGCCTGCCACGCTGCAGGACAGGTTTTTAGAATTTACAACTAAAAGAGGTAGATATTATCAAAAATATGTTAGTAATTACAGAGTCATTAGCAAATATTCCCCCATGCCCATTATTTTGGTCATTGCAGAAAAAGTCCCTTGGGTTCTAGCTCTATATTTTGTGACTCAAGGTTTCATGATTTTAAGCAAGAAACACGCAAGTAAAATTTGCCTGCATATGGGTATTTTCCCAGGAGAAATATTTGTACAAGTGTTATAAGGAGGTAGGCTTATAACCAAGAGTTGATACTCCTCAAAGCAGAACATTTAGCACCGAGATCAACCACAGGGAGAAAACTAACACCAAAGGGCGTCCCAGCAATGGCCCATTTTCACAAAGGCTGCATTCCTGGAATCTGCGCCCACCCCCATGATGCTCAGGTCCTACGAGTCTCCTGGGGAGTGGGTGCACCTCCTCTTACCTTTGGAAAGTGGCTGTCCTCCTTATCCTCATCACAGTCTTCCCAGTGATCAAAATCAAAAGCCACATTGGGATTCTGTTCAACATAATAATTTACATTACTTGAGAGAATAAAACAAACTCAGGGTGTTAAGACCAAGCATGGTTGACTGCTACTCACCCTCTGTTTGAGTAAGCCACACCAAGACTCCCTTTGCTCTTTTGCAAGAGTGATTACAGGTTCGTCATATTTAATTATGCATTTGCAATCATCTTTTATTATGTTAGCTTGCAGCTCCAAATCAGCCAAGTAAAATTTCTCTCCTACCCAGGCACTAGGTTTACAAAAAGAAATAAAGTCAGCCTTTTCAAACATTAGAAATTATTTCTATTTGGTTTTATAAGCTATACATAAACCCACCTGAAAACAACTCTATCTCTAAAGTATTTGCATTTATAATCTTTTACATTCCTTATTTTTATCTTCAGTATGACCACATCCTCTTTTTGGAACCATTTTATTTGTGGGTGGAAGCTGGAAGAAAGGAAAGAGGATTATATACTCATCTCTATGTATTTGCTAGCCAAGTAAGGAAAGCAGACCCCAACAATGAACATACCTTCTTGGTGGCTCTGTAGTTTTGTTAATGGAAGCACCTCCGGTGTTTTCAGGTAAAGTTTCTGTCCAAAAAGTCAAATTTTCCTATAGGTTATTTATATGTGAATCCATAATATTTATACATATATATTATATATAACATATATATTACAAATAACATATATATACGACTCCATTATATATATAATATGTACTTTTGGCATTTTATGCAACTTTTAGTTGAACTACTAAGAATATGAGCATAAACTTCATAGTAACCAAAGTATCCAGTTGCAAAGAACAATTTAAAAAAGTAAAATGTACATCATTTAGTGTAACTAATAAAACAAATACTAGATTAAGAAAAGAACTATTTACCTTGACCAGTATTATGATTAAACAATCGGGAATGTAAACTCTGTGAAAAAGGACCACAGGTAATCGTTGGCCATGGACACCACTGCTCCAATGTCCCTGCTATCTCAACCTGCTAGCACCCCTAACAATTTCCAGAACAGGAGTCAGTACATATGTGCAAGGACCACTGCAGCACATAACATTTTGTAAGTCAGTGCAATTGAAATTCTCAATCTAAAACATCTGAGGCTTTCAAAGACTTGAGCAAAAATGTTTACGAGGGGCTTGTTAACAATAATCAAAAACTGAAAACAATGTCTTTCAACAGGCAAATGGGGAAATAAATTGCAGTATATTCGTATCACAGAATGAAAGCGAAAGTGAAAGTTGCTCAGTCATGTCTGATTCTTTGCAACCCCATGGACTATACAGTCCATGGAATTCTCCAGGCCAGAATACTGGAGTGGGTGGCCTTTCCCTTCTCCAGGGGATCTTCCCAACCCAGGGACTGAACCCAGGTCTCCCACATTGCAGGAAGACTCTTCACCAGCTGAGCCACAGCAGAAGCCGGTATCACAGAATACGACTCAGCAACGAAGTACCACTGCTACTCACAATAATCTAGATGAATTCCATAGACATAATGTTGATGAAAGAAGACACGAGAGTGTATACCATGTGCTTCCAATTCAGCAACACTGATGGTATTGCAAGTAAGAACAGGGGCTCCTAGGCAGGGTTACAGACAGGAAGGGTACGTAAGGGACCACTGGGACTCTGGGAATGGCCAATAGCCTGACCTGGGTGGGGTAATGGACATATACACACAGGAAAATTCTGTATGTTTAAGATCCATGCACTTTTACTGGATGAGCATTATACCTCAAATAACAAAAAGGAAAAAAGTTACAGAAAAAAAAATTGGAAGCTGGATTGTCAAAAATAGAAAGGTAACATCAATTTATATCAACTTCTAATTCATCTAAAAGTGGAAAGCCTAAACATCAGAAAATTTCTAAGCATTAGTGATTTTAAATTACCCATCTTTTAAATAACCAACCATGCTTTTGGTTTTCTGAGTTTGTCTTGGAGTCAGTTCCTCTCTCTGAGCCTTTGTCTCTTGCTGTGTGCTCGGCAGACAAGCACTGTCTTCTCTGGAAGAAGGTACCCTGGGTGGAAAAGGCAGAGGTGAACCGTGAGATGAAGAGACAGGAAGAATCTGGCTCCCTACAGGGATTTCCAGCAAGAAGGAGGAGGCAGGCCAGCCACACGTGGCTGAGAAGTGCCTCCTACAGCAGTCAAACCTGCACAGAACTTATGGCTCACTGACAGACGAGGCAGATCAGCCAGCTCTGGGCACGACTGGCGTCAGCTGCCGAGTTGCTGATCGACATACATCATTCAACAGGTGCAGGAACTCATTTGCCAAAATAAAATTCTTTTCAAATCACGTAACTCTGAGAATTGTGTGCACCGCTGCCCACTTCAAAGAGGATAAAAGAGCAGAAACATCTCCTTTCCTCTCCTGTCCCAGCTTCCTAGACGCCCTCTTACCACTCTGGATCTATTGCTAGGAACACTCTTTGCAAGAAAAAGCAAACACTGCCCTCTGTATCTTTCTATCTAAAACACACACACATGTTTAAACACATGGGAACCTACTACATTACATTCACTTTTCTATCCCTTACTTTATTGCACTTAATAACTGGTGATTGCACCATATCAATATATAGAGAGCAATCTCATTCTTATAAAAAATTGTGTTTTTCTTTTGGTAACCACATACATGTGGTTCAGTACTTTAGAAACAGATAGAAAGGTCTACACAGTGAAAAGTCTCTCCCCTCCGCTCTGTTCCCCAGTCACCAATTTCCTTTCTCCAGGGAGAAATCATTTCTTGTGCATCCTTTTTGAGTTAACTGAAGCCTAAAGGAGCAAACCTATAGAAACTCATGCATACACACCCCTACGGGTAGGGAGTGTGCATGTGTGTCTCCAAGGGCATGTCTGTCTGACGCTTATGAAGCCTGTGGCCTGGAGGGCAGTGTCCCATGGTCCAACCACTCAGGCTTTGTTCCCCTCACCACCGTGCAGCCTTAGACCCTCCGTCGCCCACCCTCTTCTTCCGCCATGGCTTGATCTCCCCCTCCTGCCCCTCATTTACTGGGGATCAGTTCCTTCCTCCTCCCACACTTACTTAAGTCATGACTGTCCTCAAACACCAGCAAACCAGAGCCTCCCCATCCACTTTCCTGCACTCTAGGTTTTTATACTTTCAATAACATGAAACTTAAGTCCAAAACCCACTCAGTGTCTCCTCCCCTCTGAGCTGGCTGCTCTCTGAGAAACATCCTTGAACAGCCAACCCTGCCACTATCTTCTCAGTCCTGAGGACTCAGAATGACACAATTATACACACTCCCCTGTGTCTGTCAACCTTTCAGGTCCCCAGACTCTGTCTTCTTTCCAATCTGCTGTAAGAATGGCACCATGCTCCTTGATTCTGGTCCAGCAAACACACAGCTGCTATTCATCTCCTGAAACAGAGTCCCTTCCTGAGAGGCAAGCTTCCTCTGTAGCTCCCATGGTCTCTGCACTTCCCTCCATGCTTATGACCACAAGCGTCTAGCACTCCTGTGCGACTGCAGAGTCATCTGTGCACAGGCCCCGAGTAGAGTGCTCGGTTCAGAGCCGGGGCTCAACAGCAGTTGTGGGGCTTCCTGCAAGTGATCCACCTTTGTCTCGAGTAAACCTATTCAACTGCAGTGGCATCTTCAGTTTGAAAAGCATACCTCAGAAGTGAGTGTGGAGGGCTTCCCTGCTGGCGCAGTAGATAGGAGTCACCTGCCAGTGCAGGGGACATGGTCTCACCCTTGGTCTGGAGGATTCCACACGCTGCAGGGCACCTAAGCCCGCGCGCCACAGCCACCGAGCCTGTCCTCGAGAGCCCGAGCGCTGCCACTACCGAAGCCCGCGTGCCTGCAGCCTGCGTTCTACAGCAAGAGAAGCCACCGCAGCAAGAAGCCCACGCTCTGTAACAACTAGAGAATGCCCGAGCAGCAAAGAACACCCAGCACAGCAAACAAGAAAAAGAAAAAAAAGCAAGCACAGAACAATTTTTGTTTCCTGAAAGTGTATAGAAACCAAAACATATTCTATCCCACAGGTACCCAATTATATTAAGACAGAAAACCCTGTTAACTTCAGACAGTTTTCATCTTTGCCATGTTCTCTGAAATTCCCCTACTCTGAGCAATAATTTAGGAACACTTCCAGGTCTCCCATGATCACAGCACTAAATCCACCCATCAGTTTTCAGTCCTTATTTCTTGTGGCCTCAGGAGCACCATGCAGCCCACAGCTCCCTGCTCCGTGAAACTCCTTCTTCACTGCCATCCTGATGCTCCCCCTGACCCCAGCTGGCTCCAGGCTGCGCCTTCTCAGATGCCCACTGCAGGCCACCTCTGAGCATTAGAGGCCCCTCAGCTGGCTCTCGACACCCAGCGTCTGCTGACCACACCCTTGAGACCACACTCTCATACAGGTACATTCAGACACCGGCTACTTCACCCACCTCCACATACCATCCCAGTCTGAGCCACAGTCATTCTGTCCCGAACTCTGGGCACAGGCTTCAACCCTTCCAGTCTCTTCTCAACACAGCAGCCCAGGGTGCTCTGATTAATAAGTCTTTCCTCTGCTCAAAACTCTCTCATGGCTCCACTTCATCCTCTGAGGAGCCTACTCCTTGCACTGGCCACAGGGTCCAGCAAAATCCGACTCCGGTACCATAGCACCCTTTACACCTAGACTCTCCCTTTGTTTACTCCTCTGATCACTGTACCTCCCTCTCTGTTCCTGGAACCAAGGAACAACCAAGCCTTCTCCTGCCACTCGAGTCTTCACCTCTCAACATCTGCCTGGGTCAGGACTCAGCTCCAGTGTCTTGGCTCACCATCTCAGACCCCAAAACACCTTCCCTTCCCTTCTGCGTTAATCTGCTCCATCTCACATACCACCACCTGACCCCCTATGTATCTCTGTAACATCTTTATCGTCCTTCTCTCCCCATGAAAATGTGAGTCCTTTGTCTATTCAGCTCACTACTGCATGCCTAGGCAGACACTCAATAAATGTTTGCTGAGTAAATGAATGAATTTTAAAATTTCAACTTTACCTATGGAAACTTTAATTAAAAGTATTTATCTGTTAATCAGGTCAACTGAAACAAAGTTGAAGAAATATTCCAGCATCCAAAACAAAATGGCGGACTAGGACGCTCCAAGTTCCTATTTCCGTATAGATAACACTGAAAGAACTTCCTGTTCCCCCAGCTCCACCCCTGAAGCCAGAGAGGGCAGAGCCGACTTTGTGAATTCTTTGTGTAGTCCTTTCTAAGCTGTCTGGAGCCAAGACAAGACACTCAGAAAAGTCCTAAGACGACCCTAAGCTTTCACCTCAGGCTGATTTCTAGGCCAGAATGTGGAGCAAACAGGAGACGTGTGCATTGCTGGGAACACAACACTTAGCTGTTGTGGAAACAGGTTGTCAGTTTAAAAAATGAAACACAGAACTGCTGTAGGATCCAAAAATTCCAGAAGGCCTGGAAGTAGGAACTTAGAGAGCTGCACACTAGTGTTCACAGCAGCACTATTTACAGCAGCCAAATACCCAGAAGAAAGGAGGTTGTGTCTGGCTGGGATGTTGAAACATCTGCAAATGGACTGTGCTGATGGTTACATAACAACGTGAATGTACGTACTGCCACTACATTGTACACTTCATATTAGTCAGAAAAACATCGTATATTAACACATATATGTGGAATCCTAGAAAAATGGGACAGATAAACGAACTATGTGCAAAGCAGAAATAGAGATACAGACACAGAAAAGACATACAGTCACCAAAGGGTGGAAGGGCGGTGGGATGAAGGGAGATGGGGACTGACATATATACACTGCTATGTATGAAACAGATAACTAATGAGAATCTACTGGATCGCACAGGGAACTCTACTCAGTGCTCTGTGGTGACCTAAATGGGAAGGAAATCCTAAAAAGAGGCAATATGTGTATACACGTAGCTGATTCACTTTGCTGTAGAGCAGAAACTAACAGAACATTGTAAAGCAACAACACTCTAATAAAATTTTTTAAAAATAGTTACAGTGATAAATTTTATGTGTTATTTTACCACACTCAAAAAAAAAACAAAAGTGAGAAATTCTGTTATGTATATTTTAACACAATTAAAATGCAATTTAAGAAATTACCAATAGTTTTGCTAGCTGTGCTAACAGCACTCTAGTCACGTTTTTTAAGGCCTTTTGTTGTTCCACACCCTCACCAACACTTGGTATCTCCTTTCTCTCATTCCCCATGGCTATGGAGCGGTACTGCTCCACTGTGGTTTTAACTTGCGTTTCCCTGATGAGTAACGAGCCGGAGCACCCTTCACATATTATTTACTGGACAGCTAATCAATGAATTGGACGTTGTGCAGTGTCTGTTCACATCTTTTGTCCTGTTTTCTACTCGGTGTCCACTGTTTCAACTGAAAGGAGCTCTCGAAGCAAGTCCTGGTGGACACACATGCTGAGCACAGTCCTCCCGTGGGGCTGCCAGTATACTCTCTCAGAGACTTCAGAAGTCTCTCCTCTTGCTGTGGACATGAAACTGGTACAACCCATCTGGAAAACTGTTGAGCGGTTTCCATTCCATTCTGTCAAAAATACATTCGTTAGTGCACCAAAGCGCACGATGAAGAAATGTTTAAAGTGCCACCTGAAGTGGCCCAGACCTGGAAGTTTCTCCCACCAACAGAATGGGGGAATAAATCACACTGTGTTCCTACAACGCAATATGACACGGCAATGGGAATCCATGGTCTACAGCCGCACACGCTACACGGACGACTTCCACCAGCAACAGGCAGATGCCAGGAGACACAAGAGGCACACCACATGGCTCCACGCAGAGGGCAGGCCAGGGAAGAGCCATCCACGCTGCTTTGTGTCTGGAAGGCAGCTGCCCTCGGGGAGAACCAGGAGGCAGCTCGGGGTGGCACCCTGTTTCTGATCTGGCTTAGTTTCCGTGCTCAGAAAACCATTAAGCCATACTTGCTATGTGTGTACCTTTCTGGATGTGTGCTGTCAATAAAAAGCTAACAAAAGTTCACTCTGTAAGCAATATATATGGTGAAATAATATATTTGGAATTTGTTTATAATAGTCAAGCAAAAGCAAAAGTGTGGGCTGGAGTGTGAATAAAATCAGACTCCCCAAATGTTGGTAATTACTGAGTGATGGGAACACAGAGACTTATTAGACTACTCTACTTTCAGCAAAAATGTTCATACCACTTGTGAATTCTAAAACAGCTCTTCCAAAGGGTGACAAAAATCCACTTACAAGGTCTGGTTCAGGCTTTCTTCAAAAGATGGCATTTTAGCTTCTTTGTATAATTTTTTCAGTTGTTCTACATGTTCTGAGTTATCAATGCCCATTCCCATTGACAAAATTTCAGCTCGGACATTATAATCAATGACAGAAGTTTTCAAGTTTGAAAGTTTTGTAATGTGCACCTTGAATCAAAGAAAAAATACAAAGTTTACAAGAACCACACTTAGGACTTTAGATGAAGCACAAACATTCTCTCCTGGCCTCCCTATCTCACTGTGCAGTGTTCAATGCACCAGGGCGCATGCCCCACATGCAAGGGTCTCCTCATCAGAGCCTTCCAGAACCCAGCCTCGCACTGGGGAAATAGGACCAGGTGTGGAGCAGGGGCCAAGAGTGCAAGGGTCTCCTCATCAGAGCCTTCCAGAACCCAGCCTCGCACTGGGGAAATAGGACCAGGTGTGGAGCAGGGGCCAAGATCAAGTCCTGGGGTGAAACCCCAGACAAGACCCATCCGTGATGCTGTAACCACACACACAGCTCTTAGATCTTCCTGATTTTCCCTCGCATACTCTCACCTCTCCTAACAAGAAGGCCAGGCTCTGCAGAGGCCCAGAAAGGGCCTATGCCAAGGCTCTAGATTCTATATCTTGGACAGTTTCCTCCATTTGTTTTTTTTTCTGCAACCAAAATATTCTCATCCATTTCAGTTTACACAAAATTAAGTAAAACATGGAAATCTGCAATTGTCTGCTTCCTGTTGGTGGGAGGTGTGAGCCCAGGACTTTCCTGGGTTGGGGAGCAGACCAGGCTAGCAAGCCAGGCGTGCCTCCCCAGGGACCAGGATTGGGAACGCTCTCCCATCCAGGAACAGGGAAGAACCTTTCCCCTCTCAGGCTGGGGACCATGCTGCTGCAGGGGGAGAAGGCAGTGGGGCATGTCTTGTTTCCCCTCCAAGGTGCCACTGACATGGTTACACTTTGGAGCTAAGGAAGCATATTTGCCACGTGGGGTTTTTTTTTTTTTTTTTTGGCTTCATTCTCTCATTCTCTTGGCTGTAGGTCTAAAAAAATCCTTGCTTATTAATAAAGTTTCCATTTTATTTCTATAATAAAGAACCACCACAATATTATTATGACATCAACTAAGAACCGCCCCACCCCCGATCTCTTCATTTACCTACACTGGTGGTCTCTACCTTCCCTTCTAAATATCATTTTCTCCCCTTACTTGTAAATCTTATACCCAAACTCATCTTTTTCAGTGTTAAGTCTTTTTCACTCTTAGGGGGAAAAAAATTTTTTTTTAACAAAACAGCTTTTATGAACTGAATTCCTTTAAACTTTATAAATAATCATAATAATTAAGATTTAAGTCTAATAGAGCAAAACTCTGAAATGAAAAGTAGAGTACCAGGGTGCAAGCAGAGTAGAGACGCTGCTGGCCTGAGTGCAGATATCAGAGGGGATGCCCGAGGCCCTGGCCTCGCCTTCTGTCTCACTGCCCACCCCCACAGCAGCTCTGCAGGGCAGCTGTCAGTTTATGCGTGGAACCCCAGTGCCCCATACAGGTCCAGGCACACAGGAGGTGTTCAACAAGTATTCGGTGAATGGATGAGGTAGAAACCATGAACACAACAAAACCTGTCTTGGAAAGCCCGAGGACGGAATCCTCCACACTGTTGACCACTTTTAAGATCATTCACAACTAGACCAGCACACGGCTGTGCTCCTGCGAGGCAGGGACTGCCCCAGGGTTTCCCACTGCCGTGGGCAGAGGGCTGTAAAAGGGGACTAATGGTGTACAACTGACGCCTGGGAAAGAACCGTAACGGCAGAGACTGTCGCATGTACTAACAACAGTTTCGTAATTTCCTCTTGGTTGTATGTGTGAATACATGTGATTTATACACACATGCCTGTGAGTGCTGGGTTACAACATAAAAGATTCCCTTTACCATAAAACCCATGACCACACATTCATGACCCAAATAACACGGGACAAGCTCTCCTTCACACAGAGCCCTTCCTTATCAAATAAGCCTCCACTGATGTGAGGCAAAGAGTTATTTAAGCAACAGGTTAGAATAATTTGGATAATTTCAGGGGCCTGGAAGATCCCACGGCAGGCTACAGTCCATGGGGTCACAAAGAGTCAGACATGACTTAGGGACTAAGCACATTCAAACACATGTTTCTTTTCAAGAAAATGGCATTCTTACCATTGGATCAATCCAAACTGTATTTCCTAAAGCCAGTATCACTTTTGCATCATGCACCTTTCCAATAATTTTATGATGAATGTACCTAGTAACCTGAAAAAAATAATACACATAATTTATCTGAAGCTTTAAGGAAATACTTAATTCTGTATGTGCACAATAGTTTCACAAGAAGCTTTTCTGTGCCTTTCATTTGAGCCTCACGACTACCTCACAAAGCAGGTTATGGAGGCCATAATGCCTGACACCAACAAGGGTGACCACCAGCAGAGAAGGATGAGGACAGGTGCCAAGTCCCAAGCACACAATATCCTGCTGCTCCCTAGGAGGAGGCCACAAGCTGAGGCTGTTCACACCAGTGATACTGGGGCTGAGGGCCCTTGGTCTCCACTACCAGTGGGAATCTCTCTCTCTCTCTCGTCTAACTTCTAAAGAAATAAATATCCATCATTTAAAGACAGGCTGGCAGCTGACGGGAATGAGAGCTGTGCATCCACATTAGGAAACACGCGGTGTGGGGCGTCCACAGTATGGACCTGCACTCAGGATGCACCCTCGCATCTGTGCTCAGTGCCCCTGTCTACAACCCAAACTTTTTACTCTGCCATCTACAGTGGCTCCTTTCATATCCTATTAATCAGACTGTATGAAACGTAACCCTCCTCTGAAAATTAAAAGCCTTGTTACGAACAGGAATCACTGCTCTGGTGATGAGCAAGACTGTCTACCTGGTCCTTCGCCCACCTGGGACAGTCGTGTGCCCCATGTCTTGGCACAGGAGGGCTTCTTCGTCTTCAATGCCTTATCCGGTCCACTTGGTGACATCCTAGTTACCTGTTCTGAAGGACCCAGTGGAAACGTCCCTTCCTTTGGGAGCTTTTCTGGACTCTCTCTCTTTCCTGGCCTATCTTCCCAACTCCAGTGGAATTACCTGGTCCCTCCAGAGAGGTAACAGGGGTATCCACTCTTGTAGCTGCTTGCACTGTTCATTCTCTTTAAGTGACAGTCAGTTATTTTCAGCACAGTGCGTATTTTATACCGAGTCTAAGTCTGGAAGCACTATTGGTAATGATGGCCATTCATGTCTGGCACACCTCTGAGGGTTCAGAGCTACACTCAGAGCACAGCGCTGGGAAGTGCCTCCCTGCCCAGAAACACGAAGCATTTCACCCAAACCCAGTACTCCAAATTCAAACATACCCAAACTCCACGTTTATTCTGGGTTAAATATATTCTAGAAGTCAACAAACACAAAAAGCCCAAATAACCCACCTTTGGATTCCATTCAATTTCATTGTCTGCAGGTTTCACTCTACAGACAATAAACTCCACAGCTTGCGGGGGCAGTGTGTGGAAACTTTCTGGGAGGTGCAGCAACCGGTCTCTTGTGACGAGTCCAGTCCTGCCTTCATCTATGAATTTCACAAGGACATTATCCAGGGCCCACGTGTCCTCCTTCTGGTTCATCTCCAATACCTGAACCCTGCAGAACAGCAGTGGCCTCAGACTAACACAGAGACTCAAAGGGAAATTAATGTCACCTCAACTTACTTGCTAAAGGCAAACCACACAGCAGTTTCCCCTAAACTGCATGGCTTAACTCCATACTAGAAATAAAATAGCTAGTCAGCAAGAGCACTTAGCCGTGATTTATTTATTTAATTCAAGTATAAGGGCTTCCCTAGTAGCTCGATGGTAAAGAATCTGCCTGCAATGCAGGAGATCCGGGTTTAATATCAGGTTCAGGAAGATCCCCTGTTGAAGAAAATGGCTACCCACTCCAGGATTCTTGCCTGGAGAATTCCATGGACAGAGGAGCCTGGCAGACTATAGTCCTTGGGGTCACAAAGAGTCAGACATGACTAAGCAACTGACACTTTCAATTTCACTTCATATCTGTGTATAAAAGACAGTGTAGCATTCTGAAAAGAGGAAATTCCTTTATCTGACAAGTTAAATGTTCCAAGGTTCTCGATCTGGGCTATCATCAAGAGAGGACAGGTGTGGCATTCAGCAGACATGGGAATACACACCACGTGAGGCAGGATGGAATGCTGACTGCCGCTTCCTGAGCTGACCTTAGACAACTCACATAACCTTGCCAGGGCTCAGTATACACACACAGTGAAAGTCGTTCAGTCATGTCTGACTCTGTGACCCCATGGACTATACAGTCCATAAAATTCTCCAGGCAAGAATACTGGAGCAGGTAAGCCTTTCCCTTCTCCAGGGGATCTTCCATCCCAGGGATCGAACCCAGGTCTTCCGCATTGCAGGCAGATTCTTTACCAGCTGAGCCACCAGGGAAGCCCAAGAATACTGGAGTGTGTAGCCTATCCCTTCTCCAGCAGATCTTCCTGACTCAGGAATTGAACCAGGGTGTCCTGCATTGCAGGTGGCTTCTTTCCCAGCTGAGCTACCAGGGAAGCCCAGGACTCAGTCAGCTTATCTGTAAAATGAGAACTGGGCTCATTTTACGGGAATTTGTAAGAATTCCATGAGTTAAAGATGCACGTGTGTGCAGGACAGTGACAGCTCGATGACGGTCACATAGAAGTGCCACCCTGTCATCCATGCTTTGTGCTCAGCAGTCCCGTGGCCGATGAGCTCGGGAGTAGAGCTGAGCTGGGCACGTGGGCACACGACCCTGCCACCACCCTCCTGGGAGGCAGCCAGGCTCAGTATATGCATACCGGTCAGATGGACAGAGATGAAATAGGGATTCAATACCATTTAATGTTACCTTATGCTTCACAACTTGTAGAGATGAAAGAGAGACATTTTACCTGTGAAAAACTGATTTTTCTGCTAACCCATATAATCCAAATTTCTCCATCTTTTCAACAGTTGCTTTATTACTGGAATCTTCAAAATATTCTTTCATCTCAGCATTAAGAGTTGCACAAAGATCCTCATGTTTATCAACTATACGACCAAAGTAATTTGTTGCATTCAAAACATAAAAGGGTATTATCTGAAATATAAACAGTAAAGTGAAAGTGAAATTTGCTCACTCGTGTCCAACTCTTTGCAACCCCATGGACTATATGTATATGGTCCATGGTATTCTCCAGGCCAGAATACTGGAGTAGGCAGCCTTTTTCTTCTCCAGGGGATCTTCCCAACCCAAGGATCTTTACCAGCTGAGCCACAAGGGAAGCTCATAAACAGTAAACATATCCAGAAAACAAACTCATTAGATGTTGGTAGGAATGCAATAAGGTACAGTCACTTTAGAAAGTTTTGCAGTTTCTTACAAAGCAAAATGGTCTTACTATATACAATCACAGGTAACAGTCACTTTCCTTTGTATTTACCCCGGTAACTTCTGCCTACACAAAAATCTGCACTTGAGTATTAATCATAGCTTCATTCATAATTGCCAAAAACTGGAAGCAGCCAAGATGTCCTTCAGTAGGTGAATGGATCAACTGCAGCACACTCAGCAATAAAAATGACCCAGTAAGCCATAAAAAGGCAAGAAGGAATCTTAAATGCAAACTGCTAAGTGAAAAGTGAGTTCAAAAAGCCTACACACTCTATGACAGCAACTATATGACATTTTGAAAAGGGGAAAACTACACAGACAGTAAAAAGATAGGTGACTGCTAGGAATTCTGGGGAAGGGTGGGTAGAGCACACAGGGGGTTTTCAGGGCAGTGAAAGTCCTCTGTGTGATACTGGAATGGTTACATGTGTCACCATACATCTGCAAAGTCTACAGAAGGAGCACTGAAGGAGTGAAACTTAAAGTACAGGTTTCAGTTAAAAATAATGTATCCGTATTGGCTCATCAATGTCACACATGTAACCACAATAATGAAAAATATTAACATTAGGGGAAACTGGTGGGGTCAGGGTAGGAGGGAGTGAAAGGGGAATTCTGTATTTTCTGCTCAGCTCTTCTGTAAAACTAAAACTGCTTGAAAAATAAAACATATTAATTAAAATAACAACAACAAAAGAGCAGATGCATAAAAACCACCCACACCACAAGAGCCTCAGGGTATCCCTGTCCGTGCAGGAAGCAGCACTGGGAGGCAAGAGTGTGTCCGAAGGACTGAGAACAGGAAGACCCCACAGGGCAGCAGGCAGTCACTGAGCACACTGGGCCTGGGTGGCGAGGGCAGCTGACGCTGGAACATCTCCCTGCACTCTGACAGTGGGGGAGGCTGGGCCCAGGAGATTCCCACACTGTCCACCCAGGGACAAGAGAGATGAAGGAGGAGAAAGGCCAGACACACCTCGGGGGAGGGACACAGAGCCGGGGCATTTCAAACATTTCAGAAACTGTGTTCTCATTTTTTTTTTTTCAACAAGACATGGGAACAACAGAAATGAAAACTCTGTGAAATTATAGAATCTTGACCCACATCGCCTCCTTAAATTTAGGGGAAAGGAATTTTATCTAAAAATGAACAACAGCAAAGTATCAAGGTCAAATTCCATATTAAGTTATAAAATAAAAAAGAGAATAAGCAGCAGAATAAGTTGCTAGACACAATGAAAGCCACTAGGAACGTGTATCCACAAAACAGATGAAAACTGTAACCTCTGCTTTCAAAACAAGCTGCCTTTCAGCTTGTTAATTAAGAAATTAATTAATTAAGAAAAGTGATATATGATATAAAACAGCAACATAAATTGCAATTTTAAACTGTAGAAATGAAGTGACAGAACTTGGGAAATAATTAGAAATTAAAGAAAAAAATCATTTCAGCAATAAAAACTGTATTGGGGTTGAATGGAGATTCACCCACCCGTCCAATCTGCTCCAAAGAAAACTGTCTCTGTGCTAGCTCCCGGGATTTGTGACTGTGACCTAATTGGGAAAAAAGGTCTTTGCAGATGTAATTAAGCATCTCTAAGTGAGGAGATTACTGTGGATTATCTTGCTGGGCCCTTCATCTACCGATAAGTGTGCTTTTTAAGAGGCACAGAGAGGGGTGAAAGTGATGAGGTGGTGAAGGCACAGCCTGGAGGGACACAGTACGAGCTGAGACAAGCCAAGAACACTTGGAGTCAACAGAAGCTGTGAGAAGCAGGGAGAGGACGGTCCTCCTGAGTCTTCAGATGGAGCACAGCCCCCTGTTGGCACCCTGATTTTAGCTCTGGCTTCCAGGATGGAGAGAATAAACTTGTGTACAACAGCCCCGGGAAATGAATACAGCACAGCCACACAAGAGGGGAGCACAAGTATGAACGAACCCAACAGATGTCCCTTAGGGGAAAGGGACGGCGAGAACAGAACACTCAAACTCAAAAAAGAAACAAAGCAATAAAACAGAGTCACAGCAAAGTGACAACTCAACTCCGTAATTCTACTTGCACCTCAGAATATCCCCAAAGGAATAGTCATAGATGTTCTGAAAAGGGCTGTGTAATCATCACATTAGTTTTAATAGTCCCCAGAGGTAAACGACTTTCTTTCTTAAAAATATAACCGAGGACTTCCCTGGTCTTTCAGTGGTAAGGATCTACCTGCCAATGCAGGAGACACAAGTTTGATCCCTGGTCTGGGAATGTCCCACATGCTGTGGCACAACTAAGCCTGTTCCCTGCAACTACTGAGCCCGTGCTCTGCAACAAGAGAAGCCGCCACAGCGAGAAGCCCACGGACTGCAGTGAGGAGCGGATCCCGCTCGCGGCAACCAGAGAAAGCCCATGTGCAGCAATGAAGACCCAGTGCAGTCAGTAAGTAAAGAAGTACAATTTATATCTAAAAACTCAAAATATAAAATATTTATATATAAATATACATATATTTAAAATGCTTAAATATAGTTATTTATAGATATAAAACAAAATATTTAAAATAAAATTTATATATATTTCATACATATAATTCTATATATATGAAATTCAATCATATATATAATTATATATATTTCATATATATAATTCATATATATGTGTGTGTATATATACACACACATATATATATAAAACTAAAAATTCTTTAAATTGTTTAAGTGGTTTATCTATCTTCCCAATTTAATCTTCATTTTCTGAACAAACTGGTACCTTGAAATAAGGCACCATATAAGAACACATACCTAATGTCAGATTAATGGAGGTACCTTAATACTGTCATAATTACATTCTATTAAATTCTACTACTCAAAAATGAAACTTGTTCATTAAAACTAACCATTAATCATTGGACAAAGGATCTTTAACAGAACTTACTTTTATGTATCCAAGCACCGGTAGATTTGGCTGGATAACTTCCTTGGTATGTCTACTTCTGGATTAACACGGTGCCGGTCTGGACAGATCCTTCTGTCTCTGAAAAAAAAGAACAGGATGTTAAGCCCAGAAAAAAATAATAATTTTCAACATGAATTTTAAAGTATCCTTCAAGAAAATTAATCTATAATTGAAATCAGAGATGCTGTAAAGTAACCACATTAAATCCTTCAGATGACATTCAGTTCAGTTCAGTCACTCAGTCGTGTCCAACTCATGAATTGCAGCAAATATGCTGTCTAGGTTGGTCAAAACTTTTCTTCCAAGGAGTAAGCATCTTTTAATTTCATGGCTGCAATCACCATCTGTAGTGATTTTGGAGCCCAGAAAAATAAATTCTGACACTGTTTCCCCATCTATTTCCCATGAAGTGATTAACAGTATGTAAATAAATGGAAAGGGATCCTAAAAATTAACTTGACTGAGTAAACTAAAGGACAGAGTTACTACATCATTTCTCCAGACAGCCTTAAACGTAACATGTAAATAAACAAAATATACTTCCAAAATAAAGATTCTGAATCAGAAACACATCACTATAACCTACAACAGAGGCCAATGAACCTCTAAACCAGGAGCCACCTAACCCAAACTGGGAAACAGTTAAAGATTCAGTTTTAAAAGTCAGTATTTTATTTAAAAGCATTATGGAAATTGTTGTTAATAACGTGTATAATGTACCACAATCAAAAAAAAGTTAATTTCAACAGTTATCTTTAAATTCCATCCAGTGGATATCTATCAGACATCTACTACCTAGTCCCAGAGCTCCACTGATCAGCTATTGGCATCCTGTCTGGGTCCCTAAAAGGCCTCCTGAGTGTTAAGATACACCTGTGCTCTCCAAACTGATCCACAGAATCAAAGCATTTGACAAAACTCCAGCAATGTTTTTGAAGAGACTGACAAGCCTATACTAAAATGAATATGGAGATACATGAGAATTAAAATGCCAAAATAACCATTAAGAAGAGCAAAGTCGGAGGGTTACATACCATTTGCCAAGACCCACTATAGTGGGTATAGTACAAGCTACCTTAAGAAAGTGCAGTACTGGTTTAAGAATAAGTAGACCAGTGTAACAGAGAGCATCCACAGATGGATCACATATGCTATTGTCTATTTATGTCAAAGGCACCAATCCAGTGAGAACATAATGATGTTCTAAATAAAGAAAGCAGCAGCAAGGGATTATCCATACAGAAAAAAGTAAACCTTGTCTATGTCAAACACTATACACAAAAATTTATTCAATATAGCTTACAAACCTCAATGCGAAAGCTGAATCTATAAAGCTTCTGGAAGAAAACAGAAAAGAATGTCATAACCTAGAGATAGGCGTATATTTCTTATCTAAGAACATACAAAAAAGAGTAACTGTAAAGTGCTTCATAAAAATTAAAAATATCTGTTCACTGAGACTCTTGAAAGAGTGAGGACTTCTCTGGTGGTTCGGTGGTTAAGAATCGATGCAGAGTACACAGGTTCAGTCCCTGGCCTGGGAAGATTCCACGTGCCATGGGGCAACAAAGGCCATGGGTCACAGCAGTGAGCCTGCACTCTAGAGCCCGCAGCCACGACTACCGAGCCCGTGTGCCACAACTACCGAAGCCTGGGTGCCTTAGAACCTGCACTCTGCGACAAGAGAAGCCACCACAATGAGAAGCCTGCCACCACAACCAGAGAAGAGCCCCCTGCTCACTGCAACTAGAGGAGGCCCAAGCACAGCAACGAGGACCTGGTGCAGCCAAGACGTATTAATTAAGAGAGTGAAAAGGCCAGCCGCAGACTGGGAGAAGAGTCTCAATGCGTATCTGCATATCTCTGACAAAGCAATTATATCTAGAATAAACAAACTACTCCTATAAATCCATAAACATCTCTTTCCCATTTTAAAAATGGGAGAAAGACCTGAACAGGCACTTCACAAAAAAGGATGGTCACATGCCCCACAATCATGTGGAGAGACATTCAACATCATGAATTCTTAGAGCAATACATATGAAAATACAGTGACCCACTCCATGCCCCCATGAATACAAGGAGTTGGTGAAGATACAGAGCAGTTTAAACTCTCCCATAACAACTGATGGGATCATAAAGTGAAAAAACCACTTTGGCAAAGTTAAACATGTCTGCCTCATGACCCAGCAATCCCATTCCGAAGTAGACACCCAAGAGAAATGGGTGCACATTTTCACAAAAAGACATGTACAAGAGTGTTCGCAGCAGCGTTATACATAAAACAACTCGCAGGCCCATCCAGAGGAGAATGAATGTAGATATAATCACACAATGGAATTCTGAGCCACAAAATAAATAAATAAAATGCCAATGCATGGACGAATGACACAGATAGCTGGCTGAATGTACCACAATTCCATTTATATAAAATTCAAAACCTAGCAAAATTAGTCAGTGTTGGTAGATAAAATGAGGGTGGTTACTTCTGGAGGAGGAGCAAACTGGGAAGGAGATGGAGAGGACCTCTAAGAGGGTCCCTCAGAGCTGGGTGTGGTTCCCATGGGTTGCATTACTTATATAACCACCCTCAAGCTATAAATTTACCATCTGTGCAATTTACTGCATATTGTATTTCAAAAAAAAGATGTTTTATAGTTTCTTGTCTTACGTTTAGATCTTTAATCCATTTTGAGTTTATTTTTGTGTATGGGGTTAGAAAGTGATCTAATTTCATTCTTTTACAAGTGGTTGTCCAGTTTTCCCAGCACCACTTGTTAAAAAGATTGTCTTTAATCCACTGTATATTCTTGCCTCCTTTGTCGAAGATAAGCTGTCCATAGGTGTGTGGATTTATCTCTGGGCTTTCTATTTTGTTCCATTGATCTATATTTCTGTCTTTGTGCCAGTACCATACTGTCTTGATGACTGTGGCTTTGTAGTAAAGCCTGAAGTCAGGCAGGTTGATTCCTCCAGTTCCATTCTTCTTTCTCAAGATGGCTTTGGCTATTCGAGGTTTTTTGTGTTTCCATACAAATTGTGAAATTATTTGTTCTAGCTCTGTGAAAAA
>SJXQ01006448.1:265459-290995 GCA_006408695.1 Aepyceros melampus
GGTTTGATGCAGGATGCAGGATGATAGGGACTGATGCACGGGGATAATCCAGCGAGAGGGTGTGGGGCGGGAGGGTGGAGGAGGGGGTCGGGATTGGGAGTTCATGTACACTCATGGCTAATTCATGTCAATGTGTAACAAAACGAATACAGTATTGTAAAGCAAAACAAACTAAAAAATAAAAATTAATTAAAAAATTAAAAAAAAAAAAAAAAAAAAGGAAAAAAAAAAAAAAAAGATGTCTGGCTTACTTGCAAAAACCAAAAGCCTTAAGATACGGACAAAGAGGCCTTTTGGCTTTTTTATCTTCTTTGGCTTCCAGAACCCCTGCAGTAAACTCGTACAGCTCTGAAGGGATCTTGGCATCTGCTCGCTCCAAGTAGCGCAGGACACCAACTGCATGGCAGGCATTTTTCTCCGATAGCAGCAAGACAGATTTGGTCTTTTTATCTCCCTGTTCTGCAGAACCCTTAAAATTGGGGGTGAATAAAGGAAGTGAATCATCCATACCAATCTAAATGATAAAACTTTACAGACTCTAAGTTTGTCATCATGTAGAAAATGCTAGTGAAATATTAAATAATGTGTATTAGTCAAACCTGTTCAGTTGAACTCTGAAAATGATCAGACATGCAATATAGGCGTCCACCGAAAATTTTTGGTGAGGAAGGAAAGCTGAAGTGAATAACACACGTGGCATCGGTGATGGCCAAGAGTGGGATGCAATCATCTGTTAGGGCTGGAGAAAAAGACGTGACAGTCTCAAAAGAGGTTGGAATTTTACCACAGGCACTTCACAGAGAAAATTCCAGGAACCATACTTCAAAACATTTATTTCATTTTACTGTTGAGATACAAGGAAACTTCTTTCCCATTTCTTTTCCCAAAACTTCAAAGCTCAGTAATTAAATATCAGAAAAAATAGTCTCCTTTTTAACTTGGAAAATGCCTCTATTACAAATCTAAGCTACCCATGTAATGTTTTCACTTATTTAATACAATTGACTTTTATATTTCCAATGCCAAATTTAGCGATCACTTATGACAAGTTTCATCACAGGCATACACATATATGATGGTGATCCTTAAACTCGACTCCACGGAACACATCTAGACCAAGGGTTGCTGACCACTGCCCTGGAGACACCTGAATTTCACATCAATATCAATTAATTGAAGTTAATTTTCACTTTGAAATTAACATTACTAATACAGTCTCAATAAATCTGAGAATAAGAAATTTGGAAAAGGGGTAAATAAATCAATCAAAGAATAATTCCTATTAGTTCAGCCTTCTCTAAATAGAAGTAGGAATTAAAACACTTACCTAACACAATGTGAGAACCAGAACTTAACTTCTTCTTCCACTGTTGTGAAACACTTTTTAAATTAAAAATCATTTCTTTATGCATTTTCAAGCAAAATATGGAATTGCTTTCTACCACCTGAAGATGAAACCAAAGGGGCCAGTTCACACTCAGGAATAGAAACTTAAGAGATAATTTTTCATCAATAATTATCAATTACATCAATTTAAAATTATCTGTGAGGGGGTTACCTCACTGATCACTAATTCTAAGAATGAGATGGTTGTAAATTTAAAAAAATATGCTTTCAAAATTCTATCGTTTATATCTAAAAACTTGCTTCATTGAAACAAATATTATTTTGCTAAAACTATTTTTCTTCCTTTTAAAATAATGTGTGCATACGTGTGTGTGTGTGTGTGTGTGTGTGTGTGTGTACACTTACGTGTCCGTATCCTTACCTCTGTAGGGGTATGTATGTGAATACATGAAATTTATGGTGCTGCTGTCGAGAGGGGTTTTCCACTCCACCACCTAGTGCATTCTTGTTGAAATGTGGATGCACTACTGCTGCTTTTGTACGCGGTCTCGTCTCTATATTTTAGTATTTATACACAACTAGATTAAATCTCTGGCCAATTTATTTGGCTTCTCTGGCTAAAATGATGATACATCTTAGTGTCATCATCTCTACTGTCTTAAACAGAGGGGACAGGGAGGCCGCCACTCGGGCATGAGCTGGCTCCTTCCCGCGCGTGGCCAGCTTCCCCTTGGCTCTCACGCTCTCGGTGTCAGGCCCTGCTGTCCTTTCTTACTGCCACCTGTGCTGCTTTATGGCAGAGCCTGTTCTGATGCTGAATTTATAAAATTCTATTTTCTTGTCAAATATTTAACTATGCCAGTAATTCTCTGATGACTGCAGATTCAGCCACAGTGTAAACAAGCCATAAGCACATTTCATGCAGGGCAGGGCGCACCTTACAGACTGTTTCTGTCTCAGCTGCAGAACAGGTAAAGATCAAGGTCTTCTGTGCCTGACTTGGGATGAAATCAAGAGTCTGGAGTAAAGTAGAAGTTTTTTCACATTCCAAGCAAAGACGTACTACCTGGTAAAGAAACGTAGAAACAGTGGGACTTTTAAAAACGTTCAAGGTGCTCCAATTTTCCTTTTTATGGGAAAGTCATAATTTTAATAGAGAAGAAGGTATAAAAAGCAATAGAAATTCAAATACATAATTCCAGATTTGTATATGAAATCAATGCAGTAATCTTTAAATATTAAGCCATGAATAAAGGGTACTGGCCTGTGCTCACCAGCCCCCACCACGCACACCCACAACTCACTACCTGTTGGACGCAGCCATAGAGGGCAGCCTCTTCCATGGCCGTGATCACAATGTAGGGGTCGTTCATGAACTCTTTGATTAAATGCTCTATATGTCTGTTCCAATGAACTCCAACTGCAACAATCTGATGTGGGGCAGATTCCCTTTCTTCAACTTCCATGTTTTTTTTAAAGTTATCTAATATAGCAAACATCTAAAAAATTAGTATAATTAATTTCATTTTTATTTCAAAAGAAACTAAGAATTAGTTTGACAGAATATAAGGTAAAGAATGTATATTTTCTGTTCTCAGAATGGGGAAAGTCTTTAACCATTAAAGCAAAAAAAAAAAAAAACTAAAAAGGAAAAATGTTAAATATAGACTAAATTAAAACAACCAACTCTTTGCGATCCAAAGACTGCAGCATGCTAGGCTTCCTTGTCTTTCACTATCTCCCAGAGTCTACTCAAACTCATGTCCATTGAGTAGGTGATACCAACCAACCATCTCATCCTCTGTCTCTGCCTTCTCCTCTTGCCCTCAACCTTTCCCAGAATCAGGGGTTAACAGAGGTAATAAAAGATTAATTGCCTTATATAAAAACTTCTACTGTACAAACTAAGTAGAAAAAGATAATCCCACTGAAAGAAAACAATCAAAGGAAATGAAACAGCAGCTCATAGAAGATTGGGTACAAATGGCCAGTACGAATCAATGCTCAATTTAGCAAACTGTCAAGGACACAGAGATGAAGTAAATCAGACTCCATGTGTAACCATCAGCCTGGAAAAGGAAGCTGGACGACAGCCTCCTACTGCTAGGAGTCCAGCGTGTGTGGCCTCTGGTACACTGCCTGATGGAGTGCAAATTCATCTACACTTTCAGAAGGGCCAGTGTACAAGGCAGTAGTCCAGATATTAACTTTGCAAATAAGAACTGAGACTTTAGAGGAGTTCAGGAACCCTGCCCAGACCCACACAGTCAGTAAGTAACAAAGCCTGGACTTGATGCTGGGGCCATCACTGCCCCCACAGGAATGCTCTAGGCTGTCACTGCTTCCAACAAATGCCTTCTAAGAATTCACAGCCTCTGATCCATTAATCTCCTTCCTAGGAATTTATCCTAAGAAAAATGTGTGCAAAAAAGATGTGTTTCTTCAGCCACACATACAAATGATCCTAAATATCCAAATATAGAGCAATTATAAAACAAATTATGTTGTGTCCATAGGATTCAATATTAGGTGGACAATAACAATCATGCTAGGGAATAGTGAGTAGCAGTACTCAACAGTGCTGTTCACTGGAATGCAAGTTACAAACTAATACACAAAATAAGGTCCTGATAACACTAAAGAGTAATGCTCAAAATTCTCCAAGCCAGGCTTCAGCAATACGTGAACTGTGAACTTCCAGATGTTCAAGCTGGTTTTAGAAAAGGCAGAGGAACCAGAGATCAAATTGCCAACATCCGCTGGATCATGGAAAAAGCAAGAGAGTTCCAGAAAAACATCCATTTCTGCTTTATTGACTATGCCAAAGCCTTTGACTGTGTGGATCACAATAAACTGTGGAAAATTCTGAAAGAGAATCTTGAGAAACCTGCCTCTTGAGAAATCTGTATGCAGGTCAGGAAGCAACAGTTAGAACTGGACATGGAACAACAGACTGGTTCCAAATAGGAAAAGGAGTACATCAAGGCTGTATATTGTCACCCTGCTTATTTAACTTATATGCAGAGTACATCATGAGAAACGCTGGATTGGAAGAAGCACAAGCTGGAATCAAGATTGCTGGGAGAAATATCAATAACCTCAGATATGCAGAGGACACCACCCTTATGGCAGAAAGTGAAGAGGAACTAAAAAGCCTTTTGATAAAAGTGAAAGAGGAGAGTGAAAAAGCTGGCTTAAATCTCAACATTCAGAAAATGAAGATGATGGCATCTGCTCCTATCACTTCATAGCAAATAGATAGGGAAACAGTGGAAACAGTGTTGGGCTTTATTTTTGGGGGCTCCAAAATCACTACAGATGGTGACTGCAGCCACGAAATTAAAAGATGCTTACTCCTTGGAAGGAAAGTTATGACTAACCTAGACAGCATATTCAAAAGCAGAGACATTACTTCGCCAACAAAGGTCCATCTAGTCAAGGCTATTGTTTTTCCAATTGTCATGTATGGATGTGAGAGTTGGATTGTGAAGAAAGCTGAGTGCCGAAGAATTGATGCTTTTGAACTGTGTTATTGGAGAAGACTCTTGAGAGTCCCTTGGACTGCAAGAAGATCCAACCAGTCCATCCTAAAGGAGATCAGTCCTAGGTGTTCACTGGAAGGACTGATGCTGAAGCTGAAACTCCAATACTTTGGCCACCTCATGCGAAGAGTTGACTCATTGGAAAAGACCCTGATGCTGGGAGGGACTGGGGGCAGGAGGAAAAGGGGAAGGCAGAGGATGAGATGGCTGGATGGCATCACCGACTGGATGGACATGAGTTTGAGTGAACTCCGGGAGTTGGTGATGGACAGGGAGAGCTGGTGTGCTGTGATTCATGGGGTCGCAAAGAGTTGGACACGACTGAGCCACTGAACTGAATTGGACATTAATTGTATGTATCAACAGACACCAGAATTACAAAAAGGAAAGAAATACTCTAAATTAGGAACAACTGATTACCTCTGAGTGTTAAGATTACACATGTGGGGGTTTTTCAAGTGTTCTCTATTTCCCAAATTTTCTAAAACAAAATTATTGATTTTATAACTAGAAAAAATAATTAAGTATTTTAGAAAAATCTCCCTAGGAAAGAATTTTTGCTCTTCAAAGCACTTTAACCTTCAGATAAACATTCTCTTAATTACAGCAGATAAAAGGAAAATTTTTTCAGATTAACCAGCTTTTTCCCAACTAAACACATTTCCTGATTTCTAAAAGACTTTCAATTTTTTTTCTCTCTCTATATATATATGCTGCTGCTAAGTCGCTTCAGTCGTGTCCGACTCTGTGCGACACCACAGACGGCAGCCCACCAGGCTCCCCCGTCCCTGGGATTCTCCGGGCAAGAACACTGGAGTGGGTTGCCATTTCCTTCTCCAATACATGAAAGTGAAAAGTGAAAGTGAAGTCACTCAGTCGTGTCTGACTCTTCACGACCCCACGGACTGCAGCCTACCAGGCTCCTCTGTCCATGGGATTCTCCAGGCAAGAGTACTGGAGTGAGGTGCCATCGCCTTCTCCAATATATATATACACACATATATAAATATTTCTAAGTAGTAACGACATCTGAATGAACATGACACACTTACTTGCTCATTAGCTTCAGAGAATAACACTTCCACCTCATCCAAAAGTAGGTGACAGAGTCTAAGAAACAATAAGCTTTGATACTGGAGAAGTCTCAGGAGACTATGGGGTGTTGTAACAACCACATTGCCTACATTTTAAAAGAAAACAGAGTTAACACTTTAGATTTCCACACGTGTTTCTAACATCTCCTTTGCTAAGATTTCACACGCTTTCTAGAAATGCCTTTTAATAAAATAAAAACCTGTTTTTCTTACTCAGGTGGGTACACAAGAGGCCTGCCTGGGCCAGCTCCTGTATTTTCTGATTAAATACCTGGGTTTCTACCAGGTTTTGAGCTCCTGAAAGGCAGGGTGGGGTTTTAGGCAACACTAAATAAACAGTAAGTGTTTACTACACAGTCGATAAATTTAAAACAGATGTAAGTCAGGAGTACACCCTGACTACCTACACAGATACATAACTGACAAGTGAGGCTGGCCAACACACAAGCCCCGTGTCCAGGTGGCTCCCAGGTCTGCCTGAGCTGGGCTGCACTGTGTGCTCTAGGGAAAACCAGATAGCCTGGAAAGGCTGCTTACACCCCCTTGGAAGCTTCGTATTTTTGGCTTCATCTTTGTGGAGTCCGATTGTTAACAACACAGGATGAAGAGGTCTGCAGGATGCGCTATAGTCTCCCAATAATTCAAAAATAAATTGGGCCTTTTTCCACCCAGGGCACACGATGACTGCCAGAGGCTGCAAAGACAAACAAATTCAATATAATTTTGGACAAAGGTTAAAAATCACAGAAAGTGTACGTAAAAGCAGGCAGGACACCTCCCTGTATGCAGTAAGCACTACTAAGTTTTTGCCATCATCACTGTCAGGTAGGTCAGAAAAGCCAACACATAACCTCATTAGAATGGATTCAGACACAGTGACTCAGCTTCTGATAGGGTCTAAACTAAAAATCACTTGTGCACAAGTAAAAATAATTTCATCTGCAATGTTCCCTTACAGGCGGGCGAGGTCCTATCTCATTTCACAGAGAAGCAGTCTCGGGCAGAGGTGGAAGCAGTTGCCCAAGGCTGCGCAGCTAAACATACAGCAGCAACAGGATCTCAAGCCAGGCAATCTGGCTCCAGACTGCACAAGGATGCACTAATGGCCTCCTGAAAAGGGCTGTGAAAGAGGTTAACAACTCTTCCTAGGAGAGCAAGATTCCTGCTGCACCACCTGAATCCTGCCCTCCTCTATGCCTCAGGGATCTCTCTCGAAGAGGCACTGTCTGCCAACACCTTCCTGAACACACGGCCTCAATTAACTGAAGACAAGAACAAGTCTCCTCTTTCTTTTATGCAGATCCAGGCAAGCACCAGCTTCCAGGGCTCACACCTAAATGCAGGCTGACCCTGGAGACACGGACGAAATAGGATGGCCACAAGCGGCAGGCCTGGACATTCCTTCCTGGCCTAGCCAGGGGCCAATCTCAACACAAGCTGTCTCTCATCAGTGGGGTCAGCTGCTACCTGAGTGATATAAATACATCCACTTAATATTATTAAGTCAATACATCATAACACAGACAACGCAGATTTCCAAAGAAAACTCATAAAACTACAGGGCATAATTAGATAAATGGTTATCTTTTCTAAGATGAAATCTGTACTGCTATTTTTCACCTTATAATGAGTGATGGAACCACCCGTAGTGTATCTCTGGGGAGAAGAACTGAGACAGATCACACTCATCAGTTCCCTGTCACCCAGACTCCACCAAAGCAGCTGGTACACCCCCACCACCGGACTCTCACATCCACCTTCTCCCCTCTCCATCTGGCTTCTCAGCTGTTTTCTGATTCTTATGCTTGGGAAAAACAGAGTAGGATTACAAAAGAGTGAATAGGGACAAGATGACAGAAAATCTAAAATTCATGGGACTTCCCTAGTGATCCAGTGGTTAAGAATCTGCCTTTCAGTGCAGGGAATGTGGGTTTGATCCCTGGGCAGGGAATTAAGATGCCACATGCTGTGCTGTAACCAAGCCCACACACTGACCTACTGAACCCTTGTGCTCTGAAGTCCACACACCACAATTAGAGTCCACACACCACAATTAGAGTCCACACACCACAATTAGAGAGTCCACACACTGCAACTAGAGTCTGTGCGCCACGACGAAAGATCCCACGTGCCACAGCTAAGACCTCATGCAGCCAAAGAAAAATTTTAAGATAATCTAAATTCAAATCCCACGTCTTGTCACACTTGTCAGCAGGTAAGGACTTTTCATGAGCTTAATTTTCTCATCTATAAAATAGTGAAAACCACACACAGCCTGACCATCTCAAGGGGCTGCTGTGACAATTAAGATTCAGTCAGTGAAATAATTCTATAAACTGCACACTCATCACAAAAAGCCAGGACTCTCCTGACTCAGACAACTGCCAACAACTAGGGATTCTCGGTAAGAATCAGTGTCTGTGTTGAGAAGAGTTTCTCACAGGACAGTCTCTGTCCTCAATTTTAATGTAACCTAAACTTAACCAAAAGTCAGGTGTCAAGTTTAAAATAAACTTTTAATCCATTTTGTTGAAAAACAAAATTGTCTTCAACTTACTCCGTTTCTACTTGGCAATGACTTGTAGCAGACCCCTGTTTGCAGAATCGTAAGCATTGGTGGAAGGTACAACAAAGGGTCATTTCCACAGTGAGAAATGACCACCACGTCGCAGCCACGTGCTATGGGGGGCCAAGAGTAAGATTCAGTGTGGCTGGGGCCTGGAAACTTATTTCTTTGAAGAGCCTACAAAACATCAATGACAACCAAGACAACAATAAAGTACAGAAAGCTAACAGATTCTTCTTATTGCCAACCTTACCCCAATAAGTACTCACTGCTCAATTTGGTATTTTCCAACACCTAACTTATTAAGTCCCCCCAGACATTTTCCAGCAGTGAACTCCTGCTCAAAGAGACTCTTTGCTTTTCTGGGCTTCAGACTGAAAGGATCCAATAGGCAGCGCGTTGAAGGACCAGGTATTTAATGCTTACCAGAGCAAGGATGTGGTTTCTCTTCCTCCTTCTGATGAACTGCTGGTGCATCAGCTCCACTTGCAAAGTTTTTGTTTTGTAATTCCCCAAAACAAACATGCCTTTTGTTTGCTTATTTTTGTATATAACTGTCACTGAAACCCCTCAAGTGTTCCAGAGAGCTCTCCAGCCGCACGGATGCGCTCCTCCACAAGGCTGACTCGCCAGCCAGCCCGTCAGTTCTCTGAAGACCTCATCCCCCAGCCCTGAGCCCCAGCTGTACCTGGGACTCGGATCTTCCTGCAACGTCACTTCTTCTCTGCAACTGTTTCAGGTCAATTTCTTGGTTTGGTGGAGAACAAATTTTGGCAGCTTCTCGACAAAGGGTTCAGAAGAAGGAAATTTCAGACTTTGCACATGTGAAAATGCCTCATTTCATCCTCACTCTTCACTGGTGGTTCGGCTAGAGACTTCCATGTTGGAAGTCACTTTTCACCAATATTTTGGAGTCAGTGCTCCTCTGGTGACCCACGGACGAGCCTGAAGCCATTCCGGTCTCTGAGCCTTCCAGGGATGGGTTTCTTCTCCCTGGAAGCTTTCAGCATCTCTGAATCCCCTCAATTCAGATGCTTCACAGCGCTGTGTCTATGCTCTTGCTCCTCCCTTGTGCTGGGTCTACGGTCAGCAAACTCTCCTCATTTAGAAAGTCATATCCATTAAGTCTAGGGAGTGTCTATGTGCTATGTCCAGGATTCTCTGCCCTCTTTCATCACTCTTTCTAGAAATCCTATTCAGATATGAGACCTCAAAGTGATTCTCAAATTCTCTTTTCCCCCCATTTCCATCTTTCTACTTTCTGATGTTAACTTTTTTACCTCTCATATCTGTTTTTTTCTTTCTATAGCATTTTTAATTCCTAAGACCTCTTTTTATCTGTTTTTCTTTTTTATAGCACTTTATTACTGTTGAAGTCAAGCAATATCTTCTCTTATCTCTGAGGATATCTATTTTCTCATGTTTTCTTTCACTCCCTACATTGTTTCTTTCTTTCAGAGTTTGTTTTCCTTTTTCCCCAGGTGAAGGTTTTCTTCAAAATGTCCAAGGATACCTGGGGACTGCTCACATCGAGGACACTATGCTGGGCTACACCTGTAGGCAGGCTGGAGCTCAGCACCACGAGAGTCCCATCACTGAAGGGAGACAGGCAGCAAGCAGGCATGTTTACTGGGAGGACTGAACAACGTGTTGCCTGAAGGTTATTCTTGAGGGTCATTCAGTGTCTCCAAGCAGAGCCTCCATCTCCTTCCTGAGAAGCTGGCTGTGGGTGCTCAGGAAACAAGGGGGGAGGTTCAGAGCCCTCCCCATGTCGCCTCTTCTTCAGTGACCAGCTGCCCTCTGCTGTTGCTTTTCCATCTTCCAAACGCCTGTAAGAAATTTCCTGTCCAATAAAGACTGCACGCTCATTCTATTCATCCTGGTGGGGGTTTCTTTTTTTTAAATATCAAGAGGGAAGCATATAAACATGATCTAAACTGATGCTCGAAATTGATGATCTAAATGAAACCACAGTTCTAGAACACAATTCTGAAGAGAATGCAGAGAACATTCTAACTGCCCTGACTGCTTGTGCTCCTTCTGAGCTCCTTTTCAGAGGCACATCTGAGAACTTACTGCACAAAAGCACTTAGGTTTCTCCACAAAAAGAATTATTCACTTATAAGACAACCTGGACTTTAAGAATAAATGAGAAATAACAAAATCTTAAAAGGGAATTTCAAAAGCAAAGAAATTATGGGAAATGCAACATCAGAACTGTTTATTAAAAATCTCTCTACATTACAACAGATCAATGTTCCTTTATGAATCCCATCACCTTTTTCAGGTCTGTTGAGAGTGGTGCTGTCTCAATGGACAAACAGGGCTCAATTTTGTTTCGCAAAACTGCCATGGGCTGCCAAGACCCCGATTTCAGCTTCTGCAACTAAGAACACAGGTGTTAGATGGCTCTGCCCAATGGTGTTAGCACAGAATACCAAGAACCTTACGGAGATGAAGAGGACATGAGAGCTTGGTTTCAGGGTAAAACCTTAGGTTTATATGCTTATCAAAACCCATCAAAATAACCAAAATGAAAGGAAGATTATCTATTACCTAAACAGAAAAAGAGCCATGTTGCTAAAGCAGTAATTTATTAGATAATTTCTAAAAGGAGTGAAGACAGAAAGAAAAACACCAATACAGTATACTAACACATATATATGGAATTAGAAAGATGGTAATGATAACCCTGTATGCGAGACAGCAAAAGAGACACGGAGAATGGCACTGAAACATGTATAATATCACATAAGAAATGAATCGCCAGTCTAGGTTCGATGCAGGATACAGGATGCTTGGGGCTGATGCACTGGGATGACCCAGAGAGATGGTATGGTGATGGAGGTGGGAGGGAGGTTCAGGATTTGGGAACACATGTACACCCGTGGTGGATTCATGTTGATGTACGGCAAAACCAATACAATATTGTAAAGTAAAATAAATAAATAAATAAAAGGACGACTTCAGGTAAAGTTCTCCATGCAAGGAATTTCTCTTTATATCTAAAATTTAGAGGAAAGGAGGGGTGGGATTTAAAGAGTGAACAGTCTGCTTTCTTTTGGAATGTCGATCAGAGATTCCATCAGCTTTCAAAGGATCAGGGTTTAAAAACTGCAGTAATCTATAAAATAATCAAAAGGATCATTTGAAGGAAAAAGAAGTGCTCTTCAGTTCAGCTATTATTCTAGTTTTCCGTGACAGAGGTAAAATGAACTACAGGCATGGCCACAACATTGCCGCGTGTTCTGCTTTACGCTGTCCACTGCCACACAAGAGCTGTGGTGGGTCTGCCAGTCTCCTGTTGCCCCTCCCGCTCCCCCACTGGGCCCTGCTTTGCACAGCAGTGCCGATCCCAGGACCACTGGCTCTGGACAAGGAGAAAGGCTGCATGATCACTAACTCGTGTCCCTTCCCCATTGCCGCCTTCCTTTTTTGCGGTTTAATCTTCAATCACGTCAAGGTTCTCTGGAACCCACAACAGACTGATAGAATAACTCATGTCATTTCATCAGAGGGTTCTAAGTAAAGGGCATGAGGCTGAAAGAAATGAGCTACATGGATAATGCAAAGTCTTTGGTTCAAGGAAAATAACCGGTTGGAGCATCACTACTTCCAGGTATTAGGTGGAGGGATGCCTGGGTAGGAGGATGTCAACTCTGGTGCATTAACAACCATTCCAAGACCAGTGGGCTCCACGGGGCAGTGTTCAGAGCCCTTGGCCGCGGATACCGTGAGGCCCTCCTGCTGGGATGTCACAGGGCCACAGAGCAGCCTCCAGGGAGTCAGGACACCAAGATGGCCATAGGGCAATGACCCTCTCCCCAGTCATCCCAATTAGTGGCTACTGTACAATCTACCCACTTCTGAACTGTCTTAGACGCTTTGTCACTCTGATGGCTTCAGAGCAGCAACAGTTACTTGGAATGTGAGAGTGTTTTTAGGCTGGTAGGGTAAGAAATCATAAAAATTGGTACAAAAATACGTTGTGGATTAAACAAGTATAAAATAAAGAGATTGCTGTTAACAACCTGCCTGCAAGTGAGTACTTTGTGGATCTGGCTGCTGCTGCTGCTACTGCTAAGTCGCTTCAGTCGTGTCCGACTCTATGCGACCCCATAGACGGCAGCCCACCAGGCTCCCCCGTCCCTGGGATTCTCCAGGCAAGAACACTGGAGTGGGTTGCCATTTCCTTAATGCATGAAAGTGAAAAGTGAAAGTGAAGTCGCTCGGTCGTGTCCGACTCTTCGCAACCCCATGGACTGCAGCCCACCAGGCTCCTCCGTCCGTGGGATTTTCCAGCCAAGAGTACTGGAGTGGGGTGCTATTGCTTCTGGTTACATGTGCTTTAATTTGCTTCCTGGGGGTCCCGGAGGCTGCTCTCCAGGCGGAGCACTAGGCTGGGCTCTCCTGCAGTGGGCCCCCCATGCCAGCCCTGCAGACCCTCGGGAAGGGCCGTGTCCTCTTCTAGGCCGCCCGTGCCTTCCACGAGCTCCTTGCAGGTGATCTTCTCAGCGAACGGCCGCGGCCTGAGCAGCTCCACCATGTCGGCCCGCTCCAGCAGCTCCTTCTCCAGCAGCCGTCTGCCCACCTTGTTCACCTGCTTGCGGCAGCGTGTGAGCAGGTCCAGGGTGCGCGCATGCGTGGAGCTGATGAGCCGCCACACCTGTCTATGAGCTGGGCAGTGGCCTCGCTGAACGGCTTCTCCACCAACGCCTCGCCTGGCCATGGGAGATCGAAGGGCCACAGGCCAAAAAAAAAAAACAAAAACTTCCCAAGTTTCACACTACAAATACCTACTTTCTGCAGCAGGTGGTAGATCCATTTAACATTAGAAAACTAGGAAGAAAGCAAGCGCCAACCCTTATAAAATCAACAGCCCCCAAAAGATCAACTATATTTAATTTGTTTCATAAAATTGTTCACATGACAAAAGAGCTTCAGGAAGGGGAGGCAGAGAATGACTATTTATAGTAGAACAAAACTTTAACCAGAAAATCTGCCCTAGCAAATGAAAAAGAAAAAACTAACCTCAAAGCCTGTAGAAGACACTGTGTGTGTGCTGTGTTGTGTCCAACTCTTTGTGACCCCGTGGACTGTAGCCCGCCAGGCTCCTCTGCCCATGGGGTTCTCCAGGCAAGGATACTGGAGTGGGTGCCAGGCCCTCCTCCAGGGGACCTTCCCCACCCAGGGATTGGAGAATACTGGAGTGGGTGCCAGGCCCTCCTCCAGGGGACCTTCCCCACCCAGGGGCTGGACCTGTGTCTCTTGTGCCTCCTGCACTGCAGGTGGATTCTTTACCCACTGAGTCACTGGGAATGCAGGTTTGAAATTAATAATAAAATCATATATAAATTCTTCCTGCTTATACTTTTTCTACAATTATTTCAATTAAAAAATTTAGGCCAAGGAAAAAAAAATCCATACTTCACACAGCCATTCTTCTCATTGTATTCCTTCTTCTCAGCTGATCTAAGTGGCTTCTCACTTGACTTTTGACATGAAGCACTAAAAATCAAAAACATTTGCTAAAATTTCTGAATCCATTTACTCCAACTCTGAAAATACCTTTATTTTTTGGGAGAAAATTTGAGAAGTACCCCTACAGAATAAGTGGATCAACTTAAGTAAATTCTTTGAGAACTGAAACTGAGTCCTTTGAGTATGAAGACCATTTTGATAGCCCTTGGGCTGCCAAGAGGGAGCAAGCCCCTTACGGCCTCTCTCCCTTACGGCTTACGACGAGAAACTCGGGATGAAGTATGAAACTACAGGGGAGGAAGTCCCAATGTGAGAAACCGCCAGAATCATGGAGGGTGTCCTGGCTTTCACATTCTCTCTCTCCTGGTGTTGACACAAGGGTGGCCTGAGTTGCAGAATGGTGCAGAGGATGCAGACGTCAAAAAACCTGAGAAAGTCATCTGTCAGTATTTCAGTATCTGCAGGGTACTGCTTCCAGGAGCCCGAGGGATACCAAAATCCAAGGATGCTCAAGTCCCTTATATAAGATAGTATAATACAGCGGACCCTCTGCAATCAAGGAATCTGCATCGGTGCAGGTGCAGGACCTTCAGATGAGGACGGCTAAATATATTTCAAGCCAGAGAACCAAGAAGAGGGGCCTGAGACCAGCGGGTGTGAGGAATCCTGGCCCTCTCCCCTCTTGTCCTCTCCTGGCCCTCTCTCCTCTTGTTCTAACCCCGCGGGTGTGAGGAATCCTGGCCCTCTCCCCTCTTGTCCTCTCCTGGCCCTCTCTCCTCTTGTTCTAACCCCAAGGCCAGCTCTGATCGTGGAGCTCCATGCACTGGCGCTAACCACGCACATGGTCACTTAAAACCCCAAGAGAAACTTCTCTCTCCCTCTAATGAACCAGGAAATGGGGACCCAGTGGTCTAGAGACTGGATGAGGAAAATTTTCCATCTTTTTTTCTTCTTTTTTTCCATTGCTATTTTAGTCCACAAGCAGCCCCAGTCACACGAACTGCATGGTAGATTCTCCACACACACAAAACAACATCTATCTGGTCAGAGGAACAGGGAGCAAGGACATCTAGAAATGGTGAATGTGAGGAAAAGTCCTGGGAAAAAAGAGATAGAGAGCTGAGGATGGGGGGAACCCCATACCCACCCCAAGTCCCACTCCGATCCCAAACTGAGTGTGTCCAGAACAGACCCAAAGCAGTGGACCACAGAGTTGGAAACTGTCACAATCACCACCCACGGCAAGTGAGAGTTTGAGGTCTGAATCTTAAGGGAGTGACGACCTCCTGCTAAAACAACAAAGTCAACATTCTCCAGAAGATTCTAAACCAGAAGATTCTAAACCAAAGTCTCATGCCCTAATATTCAAAGTATCTAGAGTACAATCCAAAATGACTCAACATACAAAGAATAAGGAAAATCAGATCAGCTATAGAGGGAAAAAATAACCAACAGGTGCCAACCCCAACACAGCTCAGAAGTGTGAATTATAAAACACCCTAGAGGAGCTATTATAACCATGCTCCATAAGAAAAGGAAAGGTGAGCACTCTTAAATGATACAATTTTATTTTCTTCTCAGGAAAAATATAAACTATAAAAAAATCAAATGAAAATTTTAGAACAAAAAATACATCAGATAAAAAATTCAATGGATGGGCTTAATAGCAAAATGAAGATAACAGAAGAGTCATTAAACACAGATCAGCAGAATTATTAATAGAGAAGAACAGTAAGAAAAAACTGAAAAAATGAATGGAGCCTCAGAGACATTTGCCTTATAAGAGTCTCAAAAAAGAAGAAAATGGCAGGTGCAGAAAAAATAACAACAGCTGAATGCTTATCAGATCTGAAGAAAAGACGGCTGCTGCTGCTTAGCTGCTGCACAGTTGTATCTGACTGTGTGACCCTAAGGACTGCAGGCTGCCAGGCTCCTCTATCCATGGGATTCTCTAGGCAAAAGTACTAAAGTGGGTTGCATACCCTCCTCCAGGGGATTTTCCCATCCCAGGGATCGAACCCAGGTCTCCTGCATTGCAAGTGGATTCTTTACCATTGACCTATCTGGGAAGCCCCAATGAAGGCAGAAACCTACAAAGGAAGAGCCCTAATGGATCGCGAGCATAAGAAACATGAGAGAAACCTCATCAAGACATACAATAACTAAATTGTTCAAACCAGCAATAAGGAGAAAACCCTAAAAACAGGAGAAAAGACATGCTGCAGGCAGAGGAACAAAGAAAAAATATGATGGTAGATTTTGCATTGCAAACAATATGAGCAGGCAGATGGTGAAGCAACATCGCTAAAATACAGGGAAAAAGAAATTTAAAGCTGGAATTCTTCCCTAGCAAAGTTTTTTTCAGACATATAAAAGCTGAAAGAATTCATCACCAGCAGACCCAAGAAACAGTAAAGGAAGAAATATAATACAAGAAATAGTAAAGGAAGTCCCTCAAGTAAAAGGGAAACGTTATCAGACAGAAATCTGGATCTACACAAAAAGTAAAAAGCATGGATGATAACTACATAGGTAAATATATGATAATTTCTCTTATTATTTATTTAAATCCCTCAAAGAAAAACTGTTTAAATAGGAACAATAATAGATTCCAGCACTTATAACAAATGTATAAATGCAATATATGGCAGCACTAGCATAAAGTCCAGGAGGGGAGAAATGGAAGCTTCCTAGTTTAAGATCTTTTACTCTGTATGAAGTGCATAATATCACATTTTCCCATTAATTTCACTGACATGGATCTTGCTGAGGACAGGATTACAAAGACTTGGAAGCTCATCTTCAAGAATACAAGAACCCATTCTTCACCTTCCACCAACCTGAACTACCATCGGGCCCACATACACCCACCCTTCACATCAAGACATCTGCCTTACAGACACAGTTCTGTCTGACAAGGTAACAAGGAGACTCCAGAATCACTACCACTTTTTGGTAGTGATTTGACAGCCAGCTGTCAAACATATTTATTTTAAATATTGGTTAATCAAAATTTCCAGGGTCACTCTTTTTTAACACGAATGTTCTCCCATCATGAATCTTACAGAACACTGTATAAAACAATATTATCCTTAAGTCTCTAGTCAATTACACGAGATTTCCAGATCATACCTTGCAGCTGGTGTGTCTGGATTGGCATATATGGTTATGCCTCTCTTTGTTGGCCAGCACACTGAAGATTCAGCACACTGTAAAAAAAAAATTTTTTTTTCAGGATGAATATTTATGCTAGCAACATACATGTTTTTGAGGCATCAAAATTCCTTGGGAGTTGTTCTCATAGACAGCCATCTCAGATAAGGTCCAGGCAACACAGATATGAACAGACCAAGAACTGGAGAGGCCACTACTATAAACACTAGACTGAAGGGTCCACACAGCAGGCAGCCAGCCTTTCAGACAGTCAGTATTTAAGGTGTCCTGGAATCACTTTCACTTGTCTTGTCAAGGGAACTGGAGGGACAGGTAAGACTTGACCTTAACTGTTAGAGTGTCCCACAATTCCAGATATTTATACCCTTGTTAAAGTGAGACTATGCACCCAATTTTGTCAAGTGGTCAGCAGGCCAAGAACCAGGACTTGAAAAGGGAGGAACAAGGGTTATCCTCTTCATCTGAAACAGAGTAAACTTAAATTTTTTTCATGAATAAAACTATCATAGCCACAGTTTTGGTTCCTGGTAGATTTTAAAGGAGAATATTCTAAAATGAACACTACATAAACTTTATATTTAATGAACATTTAAAAACAAGCACCTTATTTACATCTTTCAAGATGTACTGTTGTTTCTTTTCAGATTCTTTTTTAGGTGAATCTTTCAATGAATCCATAGTACATTTTACAGTCTTATCTGCAAAATAAAAATAATAATAAAAATTATCTTAGGAAGTGTTATAAATAAATAGAAAACAGGACAAAAGGATCTTACTAAAAAAGTGTTATCATAATAAAACCTTAATACATAAAATTGTTGCAGCATAAGATTTTATATCAAACTTTATTGAGGGGATTAAATTTAAAAATCTTGTATCAATCCTTATTGGGAAAAAGAAAAAGAAAAAAAAATGTTGAAGCAAATTCTTTACTGGCTTACTAAGAATTTAACCATTATTTATTCTCCCAAGTTGGCAGACTCTATTTTGCAAAGGAGGCCATAACATGATTCCCAGCACACATGCTGTTCTCAGTGTCACTTCCAAGCTTCTCCCACAGAGAGGTGGGCTCACCCTCCTTGCCCAGAAGCCTGGGTGGGCTTAGAAACACAGACGTGATGTTACGTGACTTCCAAAGCTGGAACACAAAAAAGTCATACACCTATGATCTGCTCTCTTAAACGCTCACTTCTGTAACCCAGCCGTCGTGTTATGAGGAAGCCCAGGCAACTGCATGCAAAGGCCACTACATATATTTCAGATGATAGCCCAGAAGAGACAGGGTAGACTTCAGATCAAAGGAGTCATTTAATAATGACACATATCAATTCATCAAGAGGACATAAAACTTCTAAACTTCCGTGTACCTAAGTGACAGCTTCAAAATACACGAAGCAAAAACTAACAGAACGGAAATGAGTCATAAATAAAACAATTGTATAGTTGGAGATATCAATGCCTCTCCTTCAGTAGCTGATAGACCTGTAGACAAAAAAAAAAAAAAACAAATCATAAACACAGAGAAGACCTGAACAAGACTATCGACCAACATGACATAATATTTACCTGACACTCGCCCCAACAACAGCAAAATAGCATTCTTCTCAAGGACACACATAGCCTTTTCCAAGTGAGACCATATTCTGAGTCATAATACAAGTCTCAATAAATTTTAAAAGATACAGAATACTCAACTGAGAATCTTGAACAACTTAAGGAGTCAACAGAGATAGACAATAGGAAAAAGAAAAACAATTAGAATCTCCAAGAAGAAATAATGCTGTCATCTTATATTTACCAATCTTACATTTCAAACCTCAATTTACCTTCCAGTTTCTATCCCAGCACGTAAGGAGGCTGGAATTCACCATCCACCATAACAGTAAGTAAACAGCTAACCCAAGTGAAAAATAACAACTCTTCTTATATCTGACATAAAAGATGAGGCCACAGGGCAAACCTTCTCGCCTACAACTGGAGAGACAGATAATCACAACTGCTGTGAGCAGAAATCTCCGTAGAATCTAGCACCAAAGAAGGAAAATCTGAACTGTACGTTGACCAGCTACTGGAAGCTAGTGTGGGAAAGTAAATTAACAATTCCAAGAGGACCCCCAACACTTTGTGACTCTCACTTACTGGGACTCCACAGCTTCTCACAGTGGAGATCATATAAAAATCCCCCTGGGGCTTAGTAGGGGGAGGGGAAAATTAACCTTTTTGAAATATGCCAGTGCATTCTGTTCTCAGCAAGGTCTGCCCTCCAGAGAAACTAAGCAGAGCCTGAACTACCCGGACTGAACAGATTCGTTCCAAATCGGGAATGGAGTACATTAAGGCTGTATATTGTTACCCTGCTTATTTAACTTATATGCAGAGTACATCATGCAAAATGCCAGGCTGGATAAAGCACAAGCTGGAATCAAGATTGCTGGGAGAAATATCAATAACCTCAGATATGCAGGTGACGCCACCCTTATGGCAGAAAGCGAAGAACCAAAGAGCTTCTTGATAAAAGTGAAATAGGAGAGTGAAAAAGTTGGCTTAAAACTCAACATTCAGAAAAGTAAGATCATGGCATCTGGTCCCATCACTTCATGACAAATAGATGGGGAAACAATGAGAGACTTTATTTTTGGGGGCTCCAACATCACTGCAGATGGTGACAGCAGCCATGAAGTTAAAAGATGCTTGCTCCTTGGAAGAAAAGCTATGACAAACCTAGACAGAATATTAAAAAGCAGAGACATTACTTTGCCAACAAAGGTCTGTCTAGTCAAAGCTATGGTTTTTCCAGTAGTCATGTATGGAAGGGGAGAAGGCAATGGCAACCCACTCCAATATTCTTGCCTGGAAAATTCCATGGATGGAGGAGCCTGGTGGGCTGCAGTCATGGGGTCACTAAGAGTCAGACATGACTGAGTGACTTCACTTTGACTTTTCACTTTCATGCACTGGAGAAGGAAATGCAACCCACTCCAGTATTCTTGCCTGGAGAATCTCAGGGACGGGGGAGCCTGGTGGACTGTCGTCTATGAGGTCGCACAGAGTTGGACATGACTGACACAACTCAGCAGCAGCAGCAGCAGCATGTATGGATGTGAGAGCTGGACTATACAGAAAGCTGAGTGCCAAAGAATTGACCCTTTTGAACTGTGGTGTTGAAGATACTTGAGAGTCCCTTGGACTGCAAGGAGATCCAACCAGTGAATCCTAAAGGAAATCTGTCCTCAATATTCTTTGGAAGGACTGATGCTGAAGCTGAAACTCCAATACTTTGGCCACCTGAGGTGAAGAACTGACTCATTTGAAAAGACCCTGAAACTGGGAAAGATTGAAGGTGGAAGGAGAAGGGGACAACAGAGAATGAGATGGTTGGATGGCATCACCAACTCAATGGACATGAATCTGAGTAAGCTCCTGGAGTTGGTGATGGACAGGGAAGCCTGGCATGCTGCAGTCCATGGTGTCGCAAAGGGTTGGACACGACTGAGCAACTGAACTGAATTGAACTACCCAGGCTTCATCAGAGACTAACCACCTTGGGGGAAGAGAAATAGCCCGACTAGTTGGATCTCCCTGCAGTCCAAGGGACTCTCAAGAGTCTTTTGAACTGTGGTGTTGGAGAAGACTCTTGAGAGTCCCTTGGACTGCAAGGAGATCCAACCAGTCCATTCTGAAGGAGATCAGCCCTGGGATTTCTTTGGAAGGAATGATGCTGAAGCTGAAGCTCCAGTACTCTGGTCACCTCATGCGAAGACTTGACTCATTGGAAAAGACCTTGATGCTGGGAGGGACTGGGGGCAGGAGGAGAAGGGGATGACAGAGGATGAGATGGCTGGATGGCATCACGGACTCAATGGACGTGAGTCTGAGTGAACTCCGGGAGTTGGTGATGGACAGGGAGGCCTGGCTGCTGCGATTATGGGGTCGCAGAGTCAGACATGACTGAGCGACTGAACTGAATGGAACCGCCTTGGGGGAGGGGAAATAGCCCATCTATTTCCCCACCCCTGCAAGCCATCCTAGCCCTCCTAAAGAGGAGAAGTGGAGGTCTGAAAAGCACATCTGAAGGTCACAACCCAGATGCAAGGGCTCAAAAACATGGAGATCTAATCACAGCTTTAAAGGATGCTTCCCCTCCCTCTATACCTTACAACGGTATCTCTAAAAGCCCACCTCTTAACCAGAATATCATGTCTGGCTTTAAATTTTAAAAAAAATTGCAAGGCATACCAAAAAGCAAAAAAGAGACAGTTTGAAAAAACAGGGCAAGAATCAGAACCAGAGTTAGAGCAGAGATGTTCAAACAGTCAGACCAGAAATTTAGTACAACTCAGATCAGGAGATCCTTTTTGCAAATTTCAGGCTTAAATTGAAGACGGTAGGGAAATCCACTAGGCCATTCACGTTATGACCTAAATCAAATCCCTTATGATTATACAGTGGAGCTGACAAACAGATTCAAGGGATTAGATCTGGCAGACAGAGTGTCTGAAGAACTATGGCCAGAGATTAGTAACACTGTCCCAGAGGCAGTAACCAAAACCATCCCAAAGAAAAAGACATGCAAGAAGGCCAAGTGGTTGTCTGCAGAGGCTTAACAAATAGCTGAGGAAAAAAGAGAAGCAAACAACAGAGGAGAAAAGGAATGCAGAGTTCAGAAAACTGCAAGGAGAGGTAAGGAGTTCAGAGAACTCCCAACTGAAAGCAGAGTTCAGAGAACTGCAAGGAGAGGAAGGAGGCCTTCTTAAATAAACAATGCAAATAGAGGAAAACAACAGAATGGGGAAAACTAGAGATCTCTTCAAGAAAACTGGAGATATAAAAGTAACATATCTTACAAGAATGGGCGCAATAAAGGAGAAAAATGCTAAGAACCTAGCAGAAGAGGTTATGAAAAGGTGGCAAAAATACACAGAAGAACTATACAAAAAGGTCTTAATGGCCCAGATAATAACATTTGTGTGGATACTCACTTAGAACTAGACATTTTGGAGTGTGAGGTCAAGGGGTCTTAGGAAGCATTACTACAAAGAAAGTGGAGGTGATGGAATACCTGCTGAGCTATTTCAAATCCTAATAGATGATGCTGTTGAAATGCTGCACTCAACATGTCAGCAAATTTGGAAAACTCAGCATTGGCCACAGGACTGAAAAAGGTCAGTTTTTATTCCAACCTCAAAGAAGGACAATGACAAAGAATGATCAAACTTCCATACAATTGTATTCATTTCACATGCTAGCAATGTAATGCTTAAAATCCTTCAAGCTAGGCTTCAGCAGTAGTTGAACTGAGAACTTTCATGTGTACAAGCTGGATTTCTAAGAGGCAGAGGTGCCAGAGATCAAATTGCCACATTCACTGGATCACGGAGCAAATGAGGGACTTCCAGAGAAACATCTACTTCTGCTTCATTGACTGTGCTAAAGCTTTTGACTGTGTGGATCACAACAAACAGAGGAAAATTCTCAAAGAGAGGGGAATACCAGACCACCTGACTTGTCTCCTGAGAAACCGGTATGCAGGTCAAGAAGCAACAGTTAGAGCTGGATACAGAACAATGAATTGGTTCGAAATTGGGAAAGGAGTATGACAAGGCTATATATTGTCACCCTGCTTATTTAACTTATATGCCGAGTACATCATGCAAAATGCTGGGCTGGATGAACCAAAAAGTTGGAATCAAGATTGCTGGGAGAAATATCAACAACCTCAGATATGCACATGATACCACTCTAATGGCAGAAAGTGAAGAGGAACTACAGAGCCTCTTAATGAAAGTTAAAAAGGAGAGTGAAAAAGCTGGCTTGAAACTCAACATTTAAAAAAAACTAATATCATGGCATCTGGTCCCATCACTTTATGGCAAATAGAAGGGGGAAAAGTAGAAGCAGTCAGTGACATATTTTCTTGGAGTTCAAAATCACTGCAGACAGTGACTACAGTCATGAAATGAAAGACACTTGTTCCTTGGAAGGAAAGTTATGACAAACCTAGACAACATATTAAAAAGCAGAGACATTGCTTTGCTGACAAAGGTCCATATAGTCAAAGCTAAGATTTTTCCATGTACGGATGGAAAGTCATGTACAGATATGAGAGATGGATCATGAAGAAGGCTGAGCACCGAAGAACCAGTGCTTTCAAACTGTGGTGATGGAGAAGACTCTTGAGAGTTCCTTGGACTACAGGATCAAACCAATCTATCCTGAAGGAAATCAATCCTGAATATTCATTAGAAGGACTGATACTGAAACGGAAGCTCCAATACTCTGGCTACCTGATGTAAAGATATGACTCACTGGAAAAGACCCTGATGCTGGGAAAGACTGAAGGCAGAAGAGGGCAGTAGAGGATAAGAAGGTTAGATAGCATCACAGACTCAATGGACATGAATTTGAGCAGACTTCAGAAGATAGTGGAGGACCGAGGAGCCCGGTGTGCTGCAGTCTATGGGATTGCAAAGCGGTGGATACAACTTAGCAACTGAACAACAGTAACAACAAATGATTACTATGCTAAGGGTTCTAATAGAAAAAGCAAACAATATGCAAGAATAGATGGGTAATACAAGCAGGGACATGAAAATTATAAGAAAGAATCAAGAAGAAATGCCAGAGATCAAAAACACTAACAGAAATGAAGAATGCCATTGGTGACCTTAGTAGCCTGTGTTCATCTGTGGGAAGGATCACTGAACTTGAGGATATGCACATTAGAGAAGGACTGCTGCTGCTGCTGCTGCTGCTGAGCCGCTTCAGTCGTGTCTGACTCTGTGCGACCCCACAGACGGCAGCCCACCAGGCTCCCCTGTCCCTGGGACTCTCCAGGCAAGAGCACTGCAGTGGGCTGCCATTTCCTTCCCCAATGCATGAAAGTAAAAAGTGAAAGTGAAGTCGCCCAGTCGTGTCCAACTCTTAGTGATCCCATGGACTGCAGCCTACCAGGCTCCTCCGTCCATGGGATTTTCCAGGCGGAGTACTGGAGTGGGCTGCCATTGCCTTCTATAAGTCAAGGCAAATTTAAGTTTTTCTTTTTTGAAAACAGATATAACAGATAACAGTTTCCCACCAGGCTCCCCTGTCCCTGGGACTCTCCAGGCAAGAGCACTGCAGTGGGCTGCCATTTCCTTCCCCAATGCATGAAAGTAAAAAGTGAAAGTGAAGTCGCCCAGTCGTGTCCAACTCTTAGTGATCCCATGGACTGCAGCCTACCAGGCTCCTCCGTCCATGGGATTTTCCAGGCGAGAGTACTGGAGTGGGCTGCCATTGCCTTCTATAAGTCAAGGCAAATTTAAGTTTTTCTTTTTTGAAAACAGATATAACAGATAACAGTTTGTTCAAAATAATAACAACAAAATATTTCATTATTTATGCATATACATATAAAATATGTAAACATACATTTAATACACACATACCCATATGCATGAAAAGAATAACAACAATGACACTATGGCCAGGAGGGAGGAATTATGAATACTTTGTTATTATAAGGTGCTAGCGCTACCTGTAAGGTGGTTCAGTGTTATCTGAAAATAGATTGGACTGGTTGCAATATCTAAGGCAATCATTTAAAAAAAGTGAAAAAAGAAGCAAACTGATGTGCTAAGAAAGGAAAGAAATCAGAATTCTGTAAAATGCTCAACTAAAGCTATAAATGACAAAAAATAGAAGATGGGAATAAAAAACAAAGGCAATGAATAGAAAACAGTAACGAGTTTGGCAGGTATCTATCTAACTACGTCAATCATCACTTTAAATGGTATTGGTCTAAATACACTAAATAAAAGACAAATATTTATACAAATTCTAGAAATTTGTCTAAGTCAGTCTCCCAAGGCAAAGGAAAACAGAAGCAAAAATAAACAAATGGGACCTAGTTAAACTTACAAGCTTTTACACTGCAAAGGAAACCATAAACAAAAAGACAACTGGGAGAAAATACTTGCAAACATCATGATTGATAAGGCTTAATTTCCAAATATATATAAGCAGCTCATACAATTCAATATCAAAAAACCCCAAGCAATTAAAAAATGGGCAGAAGGTGTAAATAGACTTTTCTCCAAAGAAGATATACAGATGGCCAACAAGCATGTGAGAAGACGCTCAACATTGCTAATCATCAAAGAAATGCATATCAAAAGCACAACGAGTCAAGAGGAAGGGGAGATATGTACACCTATGGTTGATTTATCTTGATATACAGCAGAAATCAACACAACACTGTAAAGCAATTACCCTCCAATTAAAAATGAATTTCAAAAAAGCACAATGAGGTATCACCTCACACCTGTAGAATGGCCATCATTAAAAGTCCATAAAC
>SJXQ01006449.1:0-52302 GCA_006408695.1 Aepyceros melampus
TGTCCACAAACCCCACCTACTGATATAAAAGCTGTCAGTCATTCTATTCAAGAGCTTCTTGGGAAAACAAATCTAAACAATTGAGGAGGAGGAAACCCACACAAGCTACCTCTACTAAATTAAGATGTTTGTTTAGTTCCTAATTTATTTGTACAAATGGACAACAGGAAACATCAAACTTGTGAGAAATAAAAACAATGCAAAAGGGAAAGACTTAGAAAATAAATTAGATAACTGAGGTTGGAGGAAAAGATAATCCAAGCAGTTAAAGAGAATTAAAAAAAAAAAAACTTAATACACACAAACCAATCACATTCTTTATTAATCAATTAAGAAAAGTAATATTTCAAACAATTCCAGTAAGAGCAATAACAATGTTAATTATATCATCTGTGAAATTTATAACCTATTGCATTCTTAAGACAATTACAGTTTGTGATGGTGAAGGTGAAGTCGCTCAGTCGTGTCCGACTCTTTGCGACCCCATGGACTGTAACCTACCAGGCTTCTCAGTCCATGGGATTCTCCAGGCAAGAATACTGGAGTGGATTGCCATTTCCAGAGGATCTTCCCAACCCAGGGATCGAACCCGTGTCTCCCACATTGGAGGCAGATGCTTTAACCTCTGAGCCACCAGGGAAGCAGTTGGTGATAAAAACTAATAATCAAAGAACTTGAAAGAGTTCATAGAAACTAAAAATGAAAATTTCAATGGAATTGCTAAGTAATATAGATACAATAGAAGATCAAGTTGGTTACCTGGAAGATAAAGGAAATAAAAAGACAGAGAATATGAGAAAAAAATTAACACATATGGAAGTTAGTGTTAGTAAATCTAATATTTATAAAATGTGATTCTAAAAGATAGGAACTGTGGAGAAAAAGAATCAAGAAGATAATGGAATAAATTTCCTTACACTAAGAGTTTTTAGATTAACAAAGTTCACCTATTACTGAGCAGGAAAAACAAGAGCACATATACAGACACCCTGGTGAAATTTTAGACTTCAAGAACAGAAAAGTGTTCGTCGCTCAGTTGTGTCTGACTCTTTGGGAAACTTTGGACTGCAGCCTGCCAGGTTCCTCTGTCCATGGGATTCTCCAGGCAAGAATGGTGGAGTGGGTTGCCATTGCCTTCTCTAGGGGACCCAGGGATTGAACCTGGGTCTCCCACATTGCAGGCAGAGTCTTTACCATCTGAGCTACCAGGAAAATTTTAGAATTCTAAGAACAGAAAGAAACCCTAAAAGCTTCCCAAAAGGGAAGAAATAAAAAGGAATGATTATCAAACTGTCATCCAACTTCTTTTCAGCAATACTAGTAACAGAAGACAATTAATAAGACAAATATATGTTGAGTGTATACTGTGCAATAGCACCCCACTCCAGTACTCTTGCCTGGAGAATCCCATGGATGGAGGAGCCTGGTGGGCTGCAGTCCATGGGGTCGCTAAGAGTCGGATATGACTGAGAGACTTCACTTTCACTTTCACTTTTTGCTTTCATGTATGGGAGAAGGAAATGGCAACCCACTCCAGTGTTCTTGCCTGGAGAATCCCAGGGACGGGGGAGCCCAGTGGGCTGCCGTCTATGAGGTCACACAGAGTCGGACACAACTGAAGTGACTTAGCAGCAGCAGCAGACACTATTTTAAATCCTTGGGATATATCAGTGAATTAAACAGACCAAAATCCTGCTCCAATGAATCTTGCATTCTATTTGCAAAAGTATTCAAAATGCTGAGGAGGAGAAAATGAAGTTTAGTATTCTAAACCTGGCAAAACTATCAGTAAAACGTGAGGGCTAAACTATATATATATATATATATATATATATTTTTTTTTTTTTTTTTTTTTAACTTATTTATTGTGGGGAAGGAAAGTACAGGCCTTATCATAGGGAGCCAAGCAAGGAGATTGGGCAACATGTATTCAAAAGACTAGAACTGCTAAGTGGCTTTCAGGCAAGTATTTTTAACAATGCTTTTTAAAAAAATACAATTTAATTTCTTTATTTTCAGTTGTGCTGGTCTTCATTGCTTCATGGCCTTTTCTCTAATTGCAGAGACTGGGTTCAGTTCAGTTGCTCAGTTTTGTCCAACTCTGTGACCCCATGGACTGCAGCATGCCAGGCTTCCCTGGCTATCATCAATACCTGGAGCTTGCTCAAGCTCATGTCTATCGAGTTGGTGATGCCATCCAACCATCTCATCCTCTGTCGTCCCCTTCTCCTCCTGCCCTCAATCTTTCCCAGCATCAGCATCAGGATTTCTCAGGAGGCAGGTAAGGTGCTCTGGTATTCCCATCTCGAAGAATTTTCCACAGTTCGTTGTGAGCCACACAATGAAAGGCTTTGATGTAGTCAATAAAGCAGAAGTAGACATTTTTCTGGAACTCTCTTGGTTTTTTGATGATCCAATGGATTTGGGCAATTTGATCTCTGGTTCCTCTACCTTTTCTAAATCCAGCTTGAACATCTGGAGGTTCACAGTTCATGTGCTGCCGAAGCCTGGCTTGGAGAATTTTGAGCATTACTTTGCTAATGTGCGAGATAAGTGCAATTGTGCAGTAGTTTGAGTAGTCTTTGGCATTGCTTTTCTTCGGGATTGGAATGAAAACTGACTTTTTCCAGTCCTGTGTCCACTACTGAGTTTTCCAAATTTGCTGGCATAAAGAGTGCAGCACTTTCACAGCATCAGCTTTTAGGATTTGAAATAGCTCAACTGGAATTCCATCACCATCACCATTATTTTCATTTCCTCCTGCATAGCTTGGTCTCAGGTCAAATAACAGGGAGGGAATGTAATCCCACCTATCAACAGAAAATCAGATTAAATATTTACTGAGCCTGGACCTGCCCATCAGAATAAGACCTAGCTTCCCCCACAGTCAGTCTCTTCCATCAAGAAACTTTCATAAGCCTCTTATCCTTATCCATCAGAGGGCAGACAGAATGAAGACCACAATTACAGAAAACTGATCAAACTGATCACATGGACCACAGCCTTGTCTAACTCAATGAAACTATGAACCATGCCATGTAGGGCCACCATGGTGGACAGACAGGTCATGATGGAGAAGTCTGACGAAACGTGTTCGACTAGAGAAGGGAATGGCAAACCACTTCAGCATTCTTGCCTTGAGAACGCTATGGACAGTATGAAAAGGCAGAGAGTGGGGGCTACTCTCTAGTTGTGATGAGTGGGCCTCTCATTGAGCAGCTTCTCTTGTTGCAGAGCACGGGCTCTAGAGTGAGCGGGCTTCAGTAATTTCAGTGTGTTGGCTCAGTAGTTGTGGCTCCCAGGCTCTAGAGCACAGGCTCAATAGTTTTGCCCCATTGGTTTAGTTGCTCCACAGCATGTGGGATCTTCCTGGACCCGGAATCAGACCTGTGTCTCTTGCATTAGCAGGTGGATTTTTACCATTGAGTCACCAAGGAAGACCCAGGCAAGGATTTTTAGAGGTAACATTAGGGGTGAGGGTCACAGGGTATGTGATCAGCTCATGGACATTTTTCTGATTTGTTGATGGGAAGGCAACAGTGATATTTCAGAAATCTTAATCATTAACCTTCTGGCTCCAACCAGTCTGTGGTCTACATGTTTATGATTAGTTTATGGTCACTATCTTCAACCAGGTGGAGGTGGGTCTTAGTTCCTGCAGAACAACTCAAAGATGTGTGTCAAACTGATATGTAATCCTTTGAGGAAAGACCATTTTTAGACGTTCAGGAAATCAGAGAACTTTCTTCTGACCCAACACAAGCCAAGAACTTAAAGAAGTAATCCAACAAGTTGTAATCCAAAGGATTTCCCTGGTGATCCAGTGGCTAAGACTGTACTCCCAATGCAGGGGGCCCAGGTTTGATCCCTGGTCATGGTCATATATACCACATGCTGCAGCTAAGAGTTCACATGCCATAACTAAAGATCTGACATGCTGTAATAAAGGTCGAAGATCCCACATCCTGGGGCAGCCAAATAATGTTTTTAAACAAACAAACCAAAAAAGTCCAAACAAAAAATCAAAGTATGATCCAAGAAAGAAAACAAGAAGCAATGCTATTTGAATATAGCCAGAGGAAGTACAGAAAGTAAGAAGAGGAACAAAGGAAAGAAGGCAGAAGGCTGTCTTAGTTCTTCAAGTTTAGAAGAAACTCATTTAAGCTGCAAATTTTCAGTTAAATAGGATCATATTTCCTTCTTGATGTGGATTCATCTACACAACTCAGTTGATAGTAATAGCTGGTAGTTGTAGAGAAGTGCTTTACATGGGTTAATGTTTTTACTCTTCAGAAGACTTCATTATAATTACAGTGAGTGAGTGAGTGAAGTCGCTCAGTCGTGCCCGACTCTTTGTGACCCCATGGACTGTAGCCTATCAGGCTTCTCCGTCCATGGGATTTTCCAGGCAAGAGTGCTGGAGTGGATTCCCATTTCCTTCTCCAGAGGATCTTCCTGACCCAGGAATCAAACCCTGGTCTCCCGCATTGCAGGCAGATGCTTTACCATCTGAGCCACCAAGGAAGCCCTATAATTACAAAGCAGAATATAAATATATTAAAATATGACTATGTACATATATATGTATATATAGATATATATACACATGTTCCTGTACATTAGAGGTGTGTTGAAAGATGGACAGTCTTGTACAACTGGGAATCAAAAATGTCTGTCTTAGTAAATACAGAAGTAGAAGTTTAGGTATATTATTTAAAGTTCTAAAGAATAATTTAAATATAGTATTAGAAACATTCAAAATATATTATAAATAATATAACTAACACAAAGTGGGTGATGAAGGGATACAGACAAGTTGGGAGGAAGTATAAACAAAAGACATTACTAATTTTTCCTATATGGGAGTCAGTACATACTTTCTAAAGTTGACAAATTGAGAAGTGGAGCTATAAGCATATTATTTTAAACTATAATGGTAACTGTGATGTGATCTAGTAACAGTACCTGTTAATGGTGCTGTTTCTGAAGAGCAGGCCTAGACTGCAATGGTATGGAGATCATATCCATTTTTAAAAAAATTTTTCATTGGACTGTAGTTTATCTACAATGTTGTGTTGGTTTCTGCTATATAGAAAGTGAATCAGTTATGCATATACATATATCTATTCTTTCTTAGCATCTTTTCCCATATAGGTCATTACAGAGTATCAAGTAGAGTTCTCTGTATACAGAAGGTCCTTATTAGTGATCCACATATCCATTTTGCACTCTTCTGTACTGATAAATTTTTTTATTATGTGTGTGTAAAACTGCCAAAAATAATAATAAACTGCTCAACAATACTAACATGTTAATATTTTTAAAGAGTGAAAACATACTAGTTCATCTTTTCCACAAACACAGCAATAACATTTAATATATGTAGGTATATGTTACTTAGTCATAGTTGCCAAATGTCCTCAAAAGCTCACAGTTTTTAAGAAAAGTTTTGAGGTCAAAGAGAGTTTAGCATATTATTTATCTGACTTTCTTAAGTTGAAAAACAAATAAAACCCACTTCCTAGCTTTTCTGATTTCAAATTTGGGGAAAGTTGCAAATATTGTGTGTCCTAACCTTGTTGACCCTACAAATGACTCAAAAACGGATGAACTAAAGACTTTGGACTTTCAAAAAAAAAGGAATTCAGTCACTTAGGATTACTCATCTGTCAAACTAGAATAAAATGCAGTTTGTATTAAGCAAGCTTCGTTGACAGTTAATATTTATTCAGTCAGGGATGCTGTGGTGGAGTGGACAGAGCTCGGGTCAGAGAGCCTTTCTGCCCCTGCTCTGTCCCTAACTAGCCAGTGACCTGTGGGCCCCGCCTAGTCTTCAGTTCCTTCATGTGTAGAGTGTGGCTATAACCTACCTCCTCACTGCTTCATATTGTCCCTGTGAGGACCAAAAAGGATAAATCACTCGAAAGTCTTTGAAATATTACAAAGTGCTCTGAGATTACAGTGGAGTATAATTTGGATGATAGAGTTTCAAAGTTGGAAAGAACTTAGAGGTGAACTAGTCAAATTTCTTTAATTTGGTGTCTTTTTCTGACTTACTTAGAGGTACTTCATATATTATTACCAAGAGTCTTATAACAGAAATTGATTTAAAATTTATTCTGAATTATGTCCTCTTCTAAAATTGCAAAGAATCATAGCTTGTTAATGCTGCAAGGGACTTTGCCAGTCATTTCATCTAATCCCCTTGTTTTAACATGAAGCAATAGCAGCCTGAAGAGTGCACTTGCCTAAGACCAACACAGGACAGTAAACTCAGACCCTGGGTTAGAATGTGGGCTCCCAGACTCCTAGTCGCACGGTCCTTTCCCTTGTCACTGCTAAATCAAGAAAAGAATGCCCATTTTTGGATAATAATAGTTAATAAAGGTATATACTAACCTGACAAGGTATAATTAACCTGACAACAGTATGCCAATTATTTCTAACCATTTTTGTAATGTTCAAAAGATTTTTCTTTCCTCAAAAAGCAATTATATGGCAAAATAAACAATAAAAATGTAAAATTTGATGAAAAAAAATTTTTAATGAAAAAAATGATTATGTTTGAAAAATAATAACTACATAGACTCAAAACTATTCTCTAAATAAAGCTAAGATTGTAAGTATCAGCTCAGTTAGGCATTTAATGGACAAATAAATTACCAACATTTCAATGAAACTTGGTTTCATTTAGGTCTTCATACAAATCTTTGGGAAGAGAGGTGGAAGAGTGTAAATGGTAGGAACACAGGGTTTAAGTCACAATGTAAATTCAAATTCCAGCCTTGCCAATTACTAGATATATAACTTTTGAAAATGTACACAGTCTCCCTAAGTCTGTTTCCTCACATGTACTACGAGAATCATTGTTGTTCAGTCACTAAGTCATGTCTGCTTCTTTGTGACTTCATGGACTGCAGCATGCCAAGCTCCTCTGTCCTCCACTATCTCCCAGAGTTTGCTCAAATTCATGTCCATTGAGTAGGTGATGCTGCCTAACTATCTCATCCTCTACTCCCCCCTTCTCCTTTTGCTTTCAATCTTTCTGAGCATCAGGGTCTTTCCCAATGAGTTGGCTCTTTGCATCAAATGGCCAAAGTATTGGAGCTTCAGCATCAGTCTTTCCAGTGAATATTCGGGTTAATTTCCTTTAGGATTGACTGATTTGATCTCCTTGCAGTCCAAGGGACTCTCAAGAGTCTTCTCCAACACCACAGTTCAAAAGCATCAATTCTTCAGCACTCAGCCTTCTTTATGGTCCAGTCCTCACATCCATATGTGACTACTGAAAAAACCATAGCTTTGACTGGACAGACCTTTGTCGGCAAAGTGATGTCTCTGCTTTTTAATATGCTGTCTAGGTTTGTCATAGCTTTCCTTCCAAGGAGCCAGCATTTTTTAATTTCACAGCTGCAGTCACCATCCACAGTGATTTTGGAGTCCGACAAAATAAAATCTGTCACTGCTTCCACTTTTTCCCCATCTATTTGCCATGAAATGATGGGACCAGATGATAAGATCTTATTTTTTTTTAATGTTGAGTTTTAATAACAATTATATCATAGGGTGGTTGTAAGGATTAAAAAGCAATTCACAAAATTCAATAAACAGGATCACTCACTTATTACCATTTGAGATTTTCACAGATGGAGAAACCAGAGCTCACAGAAACTATTTACTCAAGATTGCTTACCTAGTAAGTGGTAGAGACAAAACTGAAATCTATTTAGCTTTGCTAAAAGCTCCAGCTCTTTCTACAACTAAAACAAAGTTCTCCCTAAGTAGGACAGCTTTGTCAGCCAATTTCAGATGATAAGGCCTCTAAATGCTTGCCTCTCTGCTGGCCTGCCAAAGAAAGCTGCTGGACTCTCAAGTTCACAGTCCCCGTGTGCTGGGGAGGGGTGGCCCCCCATCTGTGCCACACAACCCTCTGTTGTGTTCCTATGACCCTGATTTTGTGTACAAGAGGAGGCACATGCCCTTCATTCCTTCCCCCATCTCAGTTTGCTCCTGACAGGACTCTGGAAAACCCTTCTCCTTTTTACACCCATATCTGATTGCAGGCTCTTCAGCACTCAAGTGCCCCTCAAGAACCCCTGATTTTTCTCTGAGAGGGCTCATGCAGACTTGACTCCTCTAGGATAGGGGACCCAGTCTTTTATTTTTGTGTCTCTCAGAGCCCAGCATGAGTTGCATTCATTAGAACTCCATAAATGTTTGCTGGGAAAAAGTTGGAAGGATGAAGGAGAGGAAAGTAGATACCAGTGTTCTTGTCACTCTAGAGTTCCTGAAAAGGGTATAACCAGGATGTTATAACCTCCCTAGTTCCAAAAACATCTAACAATATTCACATATTTATCTCATGTATCTATCTATATATGGAAGTATTGATAATAGAGAAATCACTTTTAGTCTCAGAAATCAAGCTCAAACTTTAGGAGACTGTAGATGGTGACTGTAGCCATGAAGTTAAAAGACGCTTACTCCTTGGAAGGAAAGTTATGACCAACCTAGATAGTATATTCAAAAGCAGAGACATCATTTTGCCGACTAAGATCCGTCTAGTCAAGGCTATGGTTTTTCCTGTGGTCATGTATGGATGTGAGAGTTGGACTGTGAAGAAGGCTGAGCACCGAAGAATTGATGCTTTTAAACTGTAGTGTTGGAGAAGACTCTTGAGAATCCCTTGGACTGCAAGGAGATCCAACCAGTCCATTCTGAAGGAGATCAGCCCTGGGATTTCTTTGGAAGGAATGATGCTAAAGTTGAAACTCCAGTACTTTGGCCACCTCATGCGAAGAGTTGACTCATTGGAAAAGACCCTGATGCTGGGAGGGACTGGGGACAGGAGGAGAAGGGGACGACCAAGGATGAGATGGCTGGATGGCATCTTGGACTCAATGGACGTGAGTCTGAGTGAACTCCGGGAGTTGGTGATGGACAGGGAGGCCTGGCGTGCTGCGATTCATAGGGTCACAAACAGTCGGACACGACTGAGCCACTGAACTGAGCTGAACTGACCTGAGGGTGTGTGTGTGTGTGTGTGTGTGTGTGTGTAAGTCCAAATTAGGTGGGGACTACATGAAATTAAAAGACACTTACTCCTTGGAAGAAGAGTTATGAGCAATCTAGATAGCATATTCAAAAGCAGAGACATTACTTTGCCGACTAAGGTCCGTCTCGTCAAGGCTATGGTTTTTCCAGTAGTCATGTATGGATGTGAGAGTTGGACTGTGAAGAAGGCTGAGCGCCAAAGAATTGATGATTTTGAACTGTGGTGTTGGAGAAGACTCTTGAGAGTCCCTTGGACTGCAAGGAGATCCAACCAGTCCATTCTGAAGGAGATCAGCCCTGGGATTTCTTTGAAAGGAATGATGCTAAAGCTGAAACTCCAGTACTTTGGCCACCTCATGGGAAGAGTTGACTCATTGGAAAAGATGCTGGGAAGGATTGGGGGCAGGAGAAGAAAGGGACGATGGAGGATGAGATGGCTGGATGACGTCACTGACTCGATGGGCGTGAATCTGAGTGAACTCCGGGAGTTGGTGATGGACAGGGAGGCCTGGTGTGCTGTGATTCATGGGGTTGCAAAGAGTTGGACACAACTGAGCACCTGAACTGAACTGATGAGGATTGAATTGCAAATGTGAGTGGAGTCCAATACAGGACATGGCAGTTAAAAGGCCTCAGTTCTCCTTACAAATATGCCTCCAAGCTGCTATATAAACCTGGGCAAGTCACACTTTCAGAACAGTTAAAATAGAAGTAATTTTAAAGGCTGTCACTCTTACAGAATTGTCACAGGCAAAAATGATAATGCATTTTAAATAGCCAGTTTTAAAAGGACCCTTGGCAGTGATCATTGTGCTTTCTGAATTTTTACAATGCCTATTTATCTTTATGGACCATATTGTATCATTTGAGCTTTTTCTAGTTGCACTTTCTCTCTATCCCAACTAATACCTCTAGAATTCATAAAGGCTAAAGAGCCATTTATGCCCATTAATCCCATCTCTGAAATGGCTTTAGAATCTATTCCCAGCCTCTCTGTTCCCTTGTGACTCTCCAAGTCTTTTCAATAATTCTCACTTAGTTGCAAGAGGCTTTTTAACAGTCACTCTCCATTATATCTGCTTCATTCTAGGACATTAAATTCAGGTTGCCCATGGCATGTGTCTTTGAGAGTATGTAAAAGCTCAGCTTTTGGCTGCAGCTATCTTGGATATATTCTTCAGTATTCTCTGGTTTCTAATCCCTTGGCACACTATTCCAGCTCCTAATGCCAGTTGTAGACTCCTGGCTTTGATTACCTCAGTGGACATGCTTTTCTGTCATGCCACATTCTATTTGACGTAACATCATTTTTATCCACAAGCCCATAGCTGCAACCCTGGGCAAAAAAGTATTTTCATTGCCTTATTCTGGCTATGATTGAGTCATTCTAGCCCTCTAGCCTATTCATTTTGTAAAGGAGACCAGGCAAAGTCCATCATTAAAGTGTCATTCCAACTCTCCAATTATAACATGATACTCTCTGATTTCAGAGTCAGCAGCAAAATGTCAGTGTTGTTGTCCAGTATCTGGGAACTTGGCTGGGTATGAGACACAAATGATCTTTGGCAACAGAAGGCTGGTGGGAAGGAAAACAGAAGTTGGCTTTTTGGGAACACCCACCACTGGAATGGAGGTGAACTAGGAGGAGCTGACCAAGCTCCAAAAGCAGGCCCTGGAAGAGGTTGTTAGGGGAGCAAAGTCAGGAGGTCACGACAGCCTCAGCTACCAAGCCAGAGGCTGTTGGAGCTGCCATGGAGGCAGAGGGGATGGCGGTTAACCAAGCCAATTACACTCTTCAAGTTTTCACCTTAAAAAGCACACAGATAAATCCTTGCTGAACAGTCCATTTATTCCTTCAATAAATCATTAGACACCAAGTATGTATGAGACATTGTGTTAGGCGTTGAAAACATAAAGGAAAAAGAGAGTGGGTGTGGTGACTTCTTTGGCAAGCTTTGTTAAATAACTTGGCACACACCATTCTTTACTGTCTTGTCAGGTTAATAGGTTTTGGACCAGTAGATATGGCTTCTAGCCAATGCATTTATGCAAACAATTCTCAGGTGTGCCACAAATATGTGGTTAAGATAAGAGTATAGCCTCCGTCTCTGCTCTGAAATAATGGAACAATCTTTTTTTTAAAAAAGAAATCCTTCATAGACAAAGAACAAAAATATACATTGGTGGTTTCTGGTTGTCTTGAATCTTCCAAGCAGTTTTTTCAACTGACCATCCCTCTATATTCAGTTCAACAAAAGTCCCAGCCTGGAATCTTGAATAGTTAATCATCACAACACAATTTTCAACAATACACCCATGTGTTTATGCTAACTGTCAAGAGTACTTGGTGACCCAACCCAATGAAATGATTTCATTTTGTTGAACTTGCTTCTCACAGAAAGGTTAGTAACAACAACAACAAAATTGGCTTTTTGAGAAGAAACTAGTCCATATCACTAAGAATCAGTGTCCAGTGAGAAAGAAAACTTACATAAATAAACAGGCATGTCAGGGGACTTCCCTGATGGTCCAGTGACTGGGACTCTGTGTTTCCACTGAGAGGGGCATGGGATAATCCCTGGTTGGGAGAACTAGGATCCTGCATGCTGCACAGCATGGACCAAAAAAAAAAAAAAAAAAAAGAGGCATGTCAATTCTTGGCTTGAAAGACATACATTGTAAAGATGTCCATTTTTCCTAAAACCAACCTATAAGTTTATTACAGCCCAACAAAATTCTAATGGAATCCTTTGGGGACTTGGGAAAATAGTTTTAAAATTTGGAAGAATAAAAGTCTGCAAGAATAGCCAGGGAGAACCTAATACAAAAGAATGTTCAGAAGGACTTTGCCAGTTGTTTAAACTGCAGTATTTGCTGCTATATTCTGCTGCAGGAATAGACAGATAATGAATAAAACAAGCTATTGAATAGTTGATATGAATGAGATTTGATTATATAATAAAATGGTGAAAAGAAATGTGTTTGTTATTTGTACAGTCAATTTAATCATTTGGAAAAAGAGTAAAGTTGGATCCCTACCTTGAACTTTCAAATGGAATAAAGATTTAGAGTACTAAAAACTCTTTGATGAATAATTTTATAATGTTTAAATGAAAGAGGGCTTGAAAGCATGATACTTGGCTGTCTCAGCATCAGATCCCCCCCTGCACCCCGAGGGTGTGATTCCCCACTGTGAGTGGTCTCCGTGTGACAGAGTACACTGCCTGGACGTTAGGCGCTGAGATCAGCCCTCTTCAGCACACACATGAGGCCTCGTGGGGACTTTCTGTGACTTGCTGCCTAAAGAAGGTGTTCACGACTGGTTTTCAGATTATTCTTCCCTGATATACAGATACTAGTACACTACACCGGTATATCTCATTGCCCACCTTCCTGGAAGGAGCAATGGCCTTTTGGTTTAGAATCCAAGGAGAAAAGACTTTAGTGAAGGGATACATTACAGATTCTACTGAACTGGAAAATGAAACTCCCACCTTTTTATTTCTTGGCACACAGAGAGAAAGAAAGTGCAAGTGCAGACTGGGAGATTAACTCTGACTCCAAAGGGAAAGGGAGTTACTGTAGCATAATAGGGGCAGAGAGGGGATGCCTAGGTTTCTCTCTGCATACTCGGTGACCATGCTGAAAGTCAGTACAGGAGATGCTAGTAACACTCACAAGCAGAGCCATTATGCACTCAGATCCCTTGGAAGTGAAAATTTGGGTCACCTGCACCAGTAAAAACCCCAAGCAGCTAGGAAAAAGTGGAGGGCAAAGAATCAGTTTTGTGTTTTCTAGATAGTATTTTGGGTTATATATCCCAGGACTAACTTTAACATGTCAATATGTCCCCATTTTAAGCACCAAGTCTGTTCAAGTTTCCTAAAGAAAGATAAACCTTCTTGCTTACGAATTGATCTGCAGAGGAAGTTTATACCATCTGCTGTTTTTCATCTTGCTGTCTCCTCTCTCCCTCATCCCCTACCTCCACTCTCTCCAACTCTCCTTCTGCTTTTGATACCTTGCTATTGTTTCCCTCAATTCATCAGGCTCTATCCCACCTCCATCCACTCGCAGCTTTTCCCCTTCCTCCCCTTTCTTACACGCTGCTCACCTGCTATCATCTGAAATGCTACCTAACAGTCTTCCCTGAAGCCTCATGGGTTCCTCCTTACTATGTAAGAGTACTTTATACTTTGTCATTATAGGTTTACATGTTTGTCTCTGCTTATGAAATTCACCTTTAAAACCCCAGAGCTTGGCCCTGAGAATTGCACAGAGTAGGTGCTCAATAATGCATGTGGACCAAACAAATGAATCACCACTGTAAGAGGCAGGTTGAGAATGGGTAGACTCTCAGCCATAGACTTTCTTTGTATTTTTTTTAATCTTCTTCAATTTCCTTTGTTAATAATTTATAGTTCTCTGCATAAAAGTCTCTCACTTCCTTGGTGATTTTTATTCCTAAGTATTTTATTTTTTGGATGTGATTTTATTAACGTAATGGATTTTTTGTTACCTTCCCTTTCTGGTATTTCATTTTTAGTGTAAAGAAATAACAGCTGACTTCTGTATGTTAATCTTGTATCTTGCCATCTTAATGAATTCATTGTCAACTCTAGTAGTTTTTGTGTGAAATCTTTAGGGCTTTCTATATATCATATGCAATTATAAGTCTGTGTTTATGTTATTTATTTTATTATTTTTGACCACTAGGTTTTTGTTGCTGTGCGCTGACTTTCTCTAGCTGCGGTGAGCAGGGGCTACTCCCTAGTTCTGTAGACTTTCAATGGAACAAATATTCCTCTAGGTTTGCTGCTGCTGCTGCTGCTAAGTCGAGTCAGTCGTGTCCGACTCTGTGCGACCCCATAGATGGCAGCCCACCAGGCTCCCCCGTTCCTGGGGTTCTCCAGGCAAGAACACTGGAGTGGGTTGCCATTTCCTTCTCCAATGCAGGAAAGTGAAAAGTGAAAGTGAAGTCGCTCAGTCGTGTCCGACCCTCAGCGACCCCATGGACTGCAGCCTTCCAGGCCACGCTGTCCATGGGATTTTCCAGGCAAGAGTACTGGAGTGGGGTGCCATTCCTCTAGGTTTACTCTGCCCTAAATAACTAAAGCTTGTATCCACAAGCACTTAGAAAGAGCCAGTATTAATTCTGTACTCCAGAATATATTGCTATTTTTCACATTCAGCACTTCATGGGGAAAGATTCTAGGCCTGTGGGTACAAAAAGATCATAGTAATAACCAGTGAGACTTTCTTTACCTTTGGCCCTGATCCTGTGACTCACTTTGTTCCAGAGTAACTTGTACAGACACACAGCATAGTCTGTAATGCATTTCATCTTCGGGATAATTGAGGCTTGGAATTCAGTACTATTGATATGTTTCAGTTTGCATTTTTGTTACAAACTTCAATCACTCACTAATCGAGTTCTTCCTTTCCCTAACATTTCCCTAGGTCTGACAACTGTCTTGTTAAACACATTATATATAATAGCATGTGAAATTTGGGGAAATTTCCATTTCCTTCCTTTTTTCTCAAAAATTCCTTTTGCTATTTTTACCCACCATCATTGTCAGAAGTACATTTTACATGACAGGAGTCTTGTAACCTCTTCAAATGTCTGTTTCCTTCTGAGAATATTTCTTGTATCATTCTTGTATCTGTTTGGCCTAATTTTAATTATGATTCCCTGGTCATGGGACTACTCACATCCGCTTTCTGTTCTATGTAGTTACTCACTGAGCCAGAATTTTAAATCCACAAACTCAGAGCAACCACATTAAAGCTTTGGGGATAGTAGCTATTTTATGCACTAAAGCAGCAATTTGCCAAATGTTCCCTAGTGATCTGAGAGAAAAATTGCCCAAGTTTTTCATGGTATTTAATTTGCTTCCAGGAATTTAGGGAAAGAGAGAATCTGAGTTAATGTGAACAAATGGATAATCTTAGATCTTACCTGTCCTAAAATCAATACCGTTGCCTAATCGAGTGAGCATGTACAGGAAATGTGTTCAAAGACACAGGCCTAGCTCTCTGAACAGTGAAACGTATTACTTTCCTCTCTTGGGAAAATAACCATAGGAGAAATTCTGTTTCTCCTTCAGGACTTCCCTAAAAGTTAGTTGTTTATTTTATGCACCAAATAATAGTTAAAATATGCATATATTTTTAAATTCAGGTTACCAAATATTGGGCATTTCTTGTTTACAGTATAGTCTTGAAATACATTCACCATTTTATACTCAGAAACTCAATATTTATCGAAATAAAAAAGTGGTCCTTTAATGACTTTATAAATTACCCTTTCTATTTCATTATAATCACCGCTAAGCCCCCAAACACTCTACAGCCTCAAGGAAATTCCTGATGATCAATTCCTTTGACATAACCTCAACAGAATGAAATATTTCAGAGATATTTGTGGAGCGTTTACTATACTTCAGGACTGGGCCGAACAGTGGAGATAAAACAGTGACTAAAAGAGACATCATCCTAACCTTCATTATATTTACATTCTAGCTGAGAGATTGCAATCACAGGTCTTCATATGATTAATGTGTAAACAAAACTCTGAGGATTTTGATCCCAATAATAAACTGAATTCATCCAGTCAAGATCACAATGGATCTTCATATGGCTAAATCCAATGGTCAAGTCTCAGTCAATCTTACTCAGCATCTCAAAAGCATTTGATAAAGTAGCTCACAACCTCCTTTCCTAAACATTTCTTCAACTATGTCCAATTTCTTTGGGTGACTTCTAAGTTCTTATCTTCAGTCCAGCCATTTTTCTAAATTTGACATTCTGTATGTCTATCTGCTACCCAACACTCCTTCTCAGAGATCTAATAGCATCTCAAATTAAACCTGTCTTGACCTGAACTTGCATTGCATTCTTCACTCCACACAAATCTACTTCTCTCCTCCTGTTCACTATTTTATTAAATGGAACCTGATTTATTCAGTACATCAGATTAAAGATATGGGAATAGGTCATACTTTTTCTTTTTTCATACTTCTCAGGTAAATGACCAGAAAATCCTGTTGGATTTATTTTCAACTTATATCACAATTTTATTGTCTCCACCCACATTCATCACTACTATTTTAGTTCAAGACACCATTTTCTATCATCTGGATTATTCTAGTAGACTCCCAACTCATCTCTGTGATTTTGCTCTTTTGTTCTATACTCCACACAGCAGTTTGAGCCTTTTGAAGGTCATGGCATTTCCTTGTTCATTTCCTTTCCATGGCTCCCTGTTACACTTAGAGTAGAATCTTCACTGTGCTATGTTAGACTGTCTATAGGCTGGTCTTTGCCTGCCTTTCTGCTTATCTTCCCTTCTACTCTTCTTGCTATTCCTGGGCTTTGCTCTGCACATCCCCACTTTGGGGGCTTGGCATTTGTGTCCCTCTGACTAGAATATTGTTTACCTACACATTACAAGGCTCTCTACTTCAGTTCATACATGTTTCTGTTCAAACGTTAAGTTTTCAGAGAGAACTTCTCTGACCAACTCTAAACCACTAAACCAGCACAACCTCTCCACCTCCTTCTCTCAATCATCTTGACCTATTTTATTTTCTTTCTAGTTCTTATTATGTCCTGACATTATGTGTGTGTGTGTTTATTGTGTTTCTCTCCAAGAGATTCAAGAGCACAGGAAATTTTGTCTAATTCACTCTTGTATACCAAATGCCTAGAACTATGAGTATCTGGCACATACTCTTAAGATGCAGGTTACATGAATAAATTGATGATGGTAATAAGGAAAATCACAGAGGTAGTTAAGATAGTTATGCAACTCAGACTGAAGTGTCAGGGAAGCCAGAGAAGGAAGCAAAGATCCATTCTGGTTAACATCTATAAACAAAAAAAAGGCAGCTCACAACGTGTATAACAGAGTTCTCTAATATTATACTCTCAAGACAGTTGCACATTCCTCCTTCTGAGCTGTCCCATTGGGTAGGCATAAAAGCTCTATTGAAGAAAAATGTTTTTCATGTATAGTTTGGTTTTGTTTTTTCCCAGAGAAATGTAACCAGCAATATCTCATCTATCTGTGTAACACATCTGTTGGGTAGTTGGCAAGAGAGATGAAAGGAGAAGGAAAAAGAAAGCAATAATACCAGTATTGTCTCAGTAAAAAAGCAATGAAACAGAGAGAAGTCTTGTGACATACCCAGCGTGATATTGGTAGAGCTAGACATGTAATGAATCCTTCTAGCTTATTACTGATCTCTGCTTCCAGGGCCTGAGATGTGGAGTGGGAAGGAGGCAGAGGGAGAGGGGGAAGAGAAGTTTCTGTGTATCAATTCAGAATGGATATGTTTTCTGTTATATCTTCTTAATCCATATCATCACCTGTAATTTCCATCATGATTCCCTGAAGGTTTGCAGTGCAGGAGATAGAAAGATGTAGAAGGAAAGAGCTAGTGTTCTATAAATCATTATTGAATTGATAAATTAGTTGGTAAGAGCAAAGGGAACAAGAAAGAAAGTTTTGTTGCAAAAATTCCCATGTATACACACATAGGTACAATTCCTAATGATCTGGGCTTATGTGAAGAAAAAGGAATTTAATAGCCTAAAAAGAATTGGAATTCATGAAATTCAAACACAGGAGTAGATAGAGAATATGTTCATTTCTCTGACTTCTGTGTTTTTAGTCCCAGTGAACTATCAACTACCAGATACTTCTTATTTATGACAAAGTATCTTCTTTTCAAAATTATCAAAGAACTATATTTGTCAAGTACATTTTTATTGATATATCGATTTAATTGTGTAATGTGCTTCCGCACTCCAGTCCAGGTGTATGTAAGATCAAAATGACAGTAACAAGCAGCATCAACTGGACTTGGCTCTCAGAATCCCTTAATCCCATCTAACTAAGTGCATGCTTTTCAGTGTGGGCTTGTGTAATACTCTAGCTGCACAAGACTGGGAAGGATGGGAAACTATTAGATTCTACAAAGGTCCTTGCATGGCTAGTATCCAGTGCCTCACACGGGTAGAACCTCAGATGGGTGTTACCTGTGTCACCAATTACTATAGTCCTGAGAGCATAGGTAGGGTCCTCTGTAGCTGAGTCTGTGGTCAATAAGTTCAGTTCAGTTGCTCAGTTGTGTTCAGCTCTTTGCGACCCCATGGACCACAGCATGCCAGGCCTCCCTGTCCATCACCAACTCCCGGAGTTTATCCAAACTCATGTCCATATAGAGATCATTGTAAACAGTAATTTCCCAATAAAGCAATACGGAGGAGGAATTGAAAATGGCAATATGTAGTACTAGAAAGAAAAAGTGTAGTCTCATCAATGTAGGGTAAGGACCAGGCCTTCTGTTTGCTTTCAGGCTCTTAATATTTTTGTGTAATGTAACTATGGATGGGGATGGGATTTGCAAAAACTTCTTACTTTGATGTAACCCTATTTACTTATTTTTGCTTTTGTTTCCCTTGTCTGAGGAGATACGTATTAAAAATATATATGTTGCTAAGACGAATGTCAAAAAGTATACTGCCTATATTTTCTCCAAGAAGTTTTATGGTTTCACATCTTCAACTGTCTTTAATTCATCTTGTATACACAGTGTTTATCAGTGATATTGGCCTATACTTTTGTGTGTGTGTATGAATCTTTGTCTGGTTTTTGTAACAGGCCTCATAGAATGAATATTAGAATGTCATCCTCTGAGTTTTTTTACAATAGTTTTAGAAGGATTGGTGTTAATTATTTTCTAAATATTTGGTAGAATTCATCTGGTCTTTAACTTTTGGTTTTTGGGAATTTGTTTATGTTAATTTAGTTTTATCACAGGTAACAGGTAATTGGTCTGTTCATATTTTTTATTTCTTCTTGGTTCAGTTTTGGGAGAGTGCACATTTTTAGGAATTTGTTTCTTCTAGGTTGTCCATTTTATTGGCATAAAGCTGTTCATAGTAATCTTTTATGATCCTTTGTATTTTGTGGTATTGGTTGTAGCTTCTCCTTTTTCATTTCTAATTATATTGATTTAAACTCTTTCTCTTTTTTTCTTGATAAGTCTAGCTATAAATTTATCAATTCTGTGTACAATTTTAAAGAACCAGCTCTTGGTATCATTGAACTTTTCTATTTCTTGCTTGTTAGTTTGTTTTCAGTCTCTACTTCATTTATTTCTGCTCTGCTCTTTGTTATTTCTCTCCTATTAACTTTGGGTTTTGTTTGTTCCTCTTTTTTTTAGTTTCTTAAGTGTAAATTTCTTGAAATTTTTCTTATTTCCTGAGATAAGCTTGCATTGCTATAAACTTTCCTCTCAGGACTGCTTTTGCTGAAATTCATAGATTTTTGGCATATTCTGTTTTCATTGTCATTTGTCTCCAGGCATTAAAAATTTTTTTCCCTCTTTGATGTCTTCAGTCACTCATTGGTTCTTTAGTAGCACGTTGTTTAGCCTCCATGTATCTTTGGTTTTCCAGTTTCCTAATAGTTGATTTCTACTCTCATAGCATTGTGGTCAGAAAAGATGATTGATAAAATTTCAGTCTTCTTAAATATACTAAGATGTTTTGTGGACTCGTATATGATGTATCCTGGAGAACATTCCAGATACACTTGAAAAGAATGTGTTTTCTGATGCTTTTGGATGAAATGGTCCATTCAGTCACTTAGATTTAATTTTTTTGACATGTCTTTATATTTAAGTGAGTTTCTTGTAGACGGTATTGGGTATTACTGGGTATTATTTTTATTCAATCTTTTCATTTTATTCAAGCATCAATTTTTGTGATTTTAATGGGTATGTTTAGACTTTGATTTTAATGTAGTTATTGAGGTTTGGATTAAATCTATCATCTTATTTTATAATGTTTTATTTGTTCCGTCTCTTTCCCTTTCATTTGGAGTGTTTTTATGACTCCATTTTATCTCCATAACTGGCTTTCTATTTGCACCTCATTTTTTAAAATTTTAGCAGTTACCGCACAGTTCAAATATGCATCTTTAAAGCATCACAGTCTACCTTCAAATATTATAGTGCTTCGTATGTTGGATAAGGGCCTTACAGCAGTACATTTCCAATTCTATCCTCCCACTTTTTGTGCTATAGTTATCATACCTTATATTTTACATATGCCACCAAAAATATGCTGATACAACTGATTTTTCCCTTAGATAATCAGTTGTCTTGTAAAGCAGTTAAAAATAAGGAAAAAATAATTTTATATGTGCCTTCATTTATGCCAGAGCTTTTCATTTATTTGTGCAGACCCAAGTATGGAACAGAATATTTCTTCCTAAAGTTAATGATGGTGGTGGTCCTGGTGGTCCAGTGGCTAAGAATTTGCCTTTCAATGCACGGGGCTCAGGTTCAATCCCTGATTGGGGAACTGAGATCCCACGTGTCTCAGGGCAATTAAGCCTATGCACTGCAACGAGAGAGCTTGTGAACTGCTAAGAAGACCCAGCACAGCCAAAATATAAAAAATAAAGTTAATTAAAATATTTTCCTAAAATGATAAGAAAAACTATTATGTCATCCAAGAGGCTGTTTGTCAAGGTTCATAGAAAATAAGAATTGATATCACAGTTACTCCTTTTCAGTGTGAACATGTGTTAAATGGCTTAATGTGTAGCTGACTATTTTTATCTCTTCAGGAAAACTTTTTTGTATTTTCACACTTGTATATAAAACTGTGACATTTATATTCAAATATTTCTGTAAAGTTCACTCTTTTAGAAGAAAATATTTGCAAGCCGTATGACCAACAAAGGTTTAATTTCCAAAGTATACAAATAACCTATACAACTCAATAACAAAAAAACCCAAAAACTTAACAAAAAATGGGCAAAAGACCTAAAAGACATTTCTTCAAAGAAGAAATACACATGCCAATAAGCACATAAAAAGATACTTAACATTGCTAATTATGAGAGAAATGCACATCAAAATTACAAAAAGTATAACCTCATACCTTTTTGTCCTTTTATTAAAAAAAAAGATATGAGGTTACACCTTATGAGTTACAAGATGGAATCAATACAGGCAGGAGAAACATCAACAACCTCAGATATGCAGATAATACCTCTCTAATAGCAGAAAGTGAAGAGGAACTAAAGAGCCTCTTAATGAGGGTGAAGGAGGAGAGTGAAAGAGTCAGCTTAAAACCAAATATAAAAAAACTATGATCATGACATCTGTTCCCATTATTTCATGGAAAATAGAAGGGGAAAAGATAGAAGCAGTGACAGTTTTCCTCTTCTTGGGCTCTAAAATCATTGTGGATGGTGACTGCCGCCATGAAATCAGAAAATGCTTGCTTCTTGGCAGGAAAGCTATGACAAAGCTAGACAGTGTATTGAAAAGCAGAGACATTACTATGCTGACAAAAGTCCATATAGTCAGGCTATGGTCTTCCCAGTGGTCATGTATGGTTGTGAGAGCTGGACTGTAAAGAAGGCTGAATGTCAAAGAATTGATGCCTTTGAACTGTGATGCTGGGGAAGAGTTCTGAAAGTTCCTTGGAGAGCAAGGAGATGAAACCAGTCAATCTTAAGGGAAATCAACCCTGAATACTCATTGGAAGGACTGATGCTGAAGCTGAACTTCCCATATGTTGGTCATCTGATGCAAAGAGCTGACTCATTGGAAAAGTCTCTGTTGCTGGAAAAGATAGAGGGCAAGGGAGAAGAGGGCATCAGAGGATGAAATGGCTGATGGCATCACCGATGCAATGGACATGAACTTGGGCAAATTTCAGGAGATGGTGAGGGACTGGGAGGCCTGGTGTGCTGCACTCCATGGGGTCACAAAGAGTCAGACATGACTGGGTGACTGAACAACAACAACACAGCCTCATGCTGGTTGGAATGGCCATCATTAAAAAATCTTTAAGAGAACCCTCCTACACTGTTGGCAGAAATGTAAGTTGGTACAGCCACTATGGAGTCACTATGGAGGTTTCTTAAAACACTAAAAATAGAATTACCATGTGATACAACAATTCCCCTCCTGGGCATATATCCAGAGAAAGCTCTAATTCAAAAAGATACATGCATCCCAATGTTCATAGGAGCCCTGTTTACAACAGCCAAGGATGGAAGTGATCTATCGACACTTGTCTATCAACAAGGAATGGATAATAAGATGTAGTATATGTACACAATGGAGTACTACTCAGCCATAAAAAAGAAAGAAAAATGCCATTTGTAACAGCATTATAGAACTAGAAATTTTCATACTAAGTTAAGTAGCAAGGTAATGCTCAAAATTCTTCAAGATAGGCTTCAACAGTAACGAACCAACAAATTCCATATGAACAAGCTGGATTTAGAAAAGGCAGAGGAACAGGGTATCAAAGTGCCAGCATCCATTGGATCATAGGAAAAACCAAGGTAATTCCAGAAAATCATCTATTTCTGCTTCCTTGACTACACTAAAGTCTTTGATTCTGTGGATCACAACAAACTGGAAAATTCTTAAAGAGTTGAGAATACCAGACCACTTAACGGCCTCCTAAAAAATCTGTATACAGGTCAAGAAGCAACAGTTAGAACCAGATATGGAACAATGGAACAACAGACTGGTTCAAAATTGGGAAAGGATGTACACGTGATGATAAATGGTTAAAAAATATAAATAAAATAAAAAGAATTAATAAAAAATTGGGAAAGGAGTATTTCAAGGTTGTATATTATCACCTTGCTTATTTAACTTCTATGCAGAGTACATCATGCAAAATGCTGGGCTGGATGAAGCACAAGCTGGAAACCCGATTGTTGGGAGAAATATCAATAATTTCAGATATGCAGATGACACCACCCTCATGTCACAAAGCGAAGAGGAACTACAGTGCCTTTTGATGAAAATGAAAGAGGAGAGTGAAAAAGCTGGCTGAAAACTCAAATTCAAAAAATAAATATCATGGCATCTGGTCCCATCACTTCATGGGAAATAGATGGGGAAAAAGTGGAAACAGTAACAGACTTTATTTTCTTGGGCTTCAAAATCACTGCAGATGGTGACTACAGCCCTGAAATTAAAAGATGTTTGCTGCTTGGAAGAAAAGCTATGGCAAACCTAGACAGTGTATTATAACACAGAGACATTACTTTGCTAACAAAGGTCCATCTAGACAAAGCTATGCTTTTTCCCAATACTCATGTTTGGATGTGAGAGTTGGACCATAAAGAAAGCTGAGCACCAAAGAATTGATTGCTTTTGAACTGTGGTATTGGAAAAGATTCTTGAGAGTCCCTTGGACTGCAAGGAGATCCAACCAGTCCATCCTAAAGGAAATCATTCCTGAATATTCATTGGAAGGACTGATGCTGAAGCTGAAGCTCCAATACTTTGGCCACCTGATGCAAAGAACTGACTCCTTAGAAAAGACCCTGATGCTGGGAAAGATTGAAGGTGGGAGAAGAAAGGGACAACAGAGGATAACATGGTTGGATGACATCACCGACTCAATGGACATGAGTTTGAGCAAGCTCTGGAAGTTACTGATGGACCGAGAAACCTGGCATGCTGCAGTCCATGGTGTCACAAAGAGTTGGATACGACTGAGTGACTGAACTGAATTAGGTCTTTGAAGACTGTTTGAAATGGTACAATATTTGCAAATATATAATTCACGTTTAGACATGTGATGGGAAGGAAGGCGGGAGAGATGTTCAGGTGGGAGGGGACATATGTAAACCCATGGCTGATTCATGCTGATATTTGGTAGAAACCAATGCAATACTGTAAGGCTATTATTCTTTGATTAAAAATAAAGGAATTTAATTAAAAAATAATTCACATACATTTGCGTGTATTTGTAAGTTTTATGTTGTTTTGTGTGTCTCTATATAGGTCATCAGTCTTACTTCAAATGTAATACATACCCAAAAAAGTATTTGCATATGTTAAAATATCTGTATGCTAATTAATAGCTCTATTCACCTCCAAGATTTATGTAAATTTTTGTAAGTTTATTTTGTAAGTCCATCTTGTTAAGTCCATTACATTGTTATGTGTCAAGAGACAAAAGTCATAATTCTCATGAATTAGCTGTTTCAAGTTTTACCTCCTGAGCCCAGTCACCAGGCTTATACAATCACTGCTTCTAAAATGTCTCTGTTAGTGCAGGCTGCTCTAACAGACGGAGAAGACAAGGGCACCCCACTCCAGTACTCTTGCCTGGAAAATTTCATGGACGGAGGAGCCTGGTAGGCTGCAATCCATGAGGTTGCTAAGAGTCGGACACGACTAAATGACTTCAGTTTCACTTTTCAGTTTCATGCATTTGAGAAGGAAATGGTAACCCACTCCACTGTTCTTGCCTGGAGAATCTCAGGGACAGGGGAGCCTGATGGGAGGCTGTCTATGGGGTCACACAGAGTCAGACACGATTGAAGCTACTTGGCAGCAGCAGCAGCAACAGCAGCAGCTATAATGGAACATCATTGACTGGGCGGTTAATAAGAAAAGTTATGACCAACCTAGAGAGCATATTGAAAAGCAGAGACATTACTTTGCCGACTAAGGTCCGTCTAGTCAAGGCTATAGTTTTTCCAGTAGTCATGTACAGATGTGATAGTTGGGCTGTGAAGAAGGCTGAGCACCGAAGAATTGATGCTTTTGAACTGTGGTGTTGGAGAAGACTCTTGAGAGTCCCTTGGACTACAAGGAGATCCAACCAGTCCATCCTAAAGGAGATCAGCCCTGGGATTTCTTTGAAAGGAATGATGCTAAAGCTGAAACTCCAGTACTTTGGCCACCTCATGTGAAGAGTTGACTCATTGGAAAAGTCTCTGATGCTGCAAGGGATTGGGGACAGGAGGAAAAGGGGACAACAGAGGATGAGATGGCTGGATGGCATCACCGATACTTTGCCGACTAAGGTCCGTCTAGTCAAGGCTATAGTTTTTCCAGTAGTCATGTACAGATGTGATAGTTGGGCTGTGAAGAAGGCTGAGCACCGAAGAATTGATGCTTTTGAACTGTGGTGTTGGAGAAGACTCTTGAGAGTCCCTTGGACTACAAGGAGATCCAACCAGTCCATCCTAAAGGAGATCAGCCCTGGGATTTCTTTGAAAGGAATGATGCTAAAGCTGAAACTCCAGTACTTTGGCCACCTCATGTGAAGAGTTGACTCATTGGAAAAGTCTCTGATGCTGCAAGGGATTGGGGACAGGAGGAAAAGGGGACAACAGAGGATGAGATGGCTGGATGGCATCACCGACTCAATGGATGTGAGTGTGAGTGAACTCCGGGAGTTGGTGATGGACAGGGAGGCCTGGTGTGCTGCGATTCATGGGGTTGCAAAGAGTCAGACATGACTGAGCGACTGAACTGAACTGAACTGAACTGAATAAGCAATAGACATTAAGTTCTCGAAGTTCTGGAGACGGAAGTCTAAGGTCAGGACATCAGCATGGTTTTCGAGAGACCCCTCCTCTGGGTTGCAGATGGTTGCTTCTCTCTGTTCCCTCACAGGAGAGAGCCAAGGGAGAAAGCAAGATCTCTCACGACTCTTATCTCATTCACGAGGGCTAAACACTCTTGACCTTATCTAATTCTACTTACCTCCCAAAGCCCAAACTTCTAATACCATCACATCAAAGGGTAAAATTTCAACATAGGAATTTAATGGTGGAGTAGACACAAACATTCAGTTCATAACAACAACAACAACCAAAAAACTGAAAACCTACAGATAGGAATTCAAAAAACAAGTAACTTGTTTGAAGGATTAGCCCAATACTTTGGCCACTTGATGTGAAGGGCTGACTTATTGGAAAAGACCCTGATGCTGGCAAAGACTGAGGGCAAGATGAGATGGTTGGATGGCATCACCAACTCAATGGACATGAGTCTGAGCAAACTCCAGAAGATAGTGAAGGACAGGGAAGCCTGGCATGCTGAAGTTCATGGGGTTGTAAAGAGCTGGACACAACTTAGCAACTGTCCAGCAACCACCATCAGTTCAGTTCAGTCGCTCAGTCGTGTCCGACTCTTTGCGACCCATGAATCGCAGCACCCCAGGCCTTCCTGTCCATCACCAACTCCCAGAGTTCACTCAGACTCACGTCCATTGAGTCCATGATGCCATCCAGCCATCTCATCCTCGGTCGTCCCCTTCTCCTCCTGCCCCCAATCCCTCCCAGCATCAGAGCCTTTTCCAATGAGTCAACTCTTCACATGAGGTGGCCAAAGTACTGGAGTTTCAGCTTTAGCATCATTCCTTCCAAAGAAATCCCATGGTTGATCTCCTTCAGAATGGACGGGTTGGATCTCCTTGCAGTCCAAGGGACTCTCAAGAGTCTTCTCCAACACCACAGTTCAAAAGCACCATAACACTATCCAAAACACAGCTATGACCTACGCAAACAGCAGGGCTCAATATCCACTGTAGCCCAGGGCATAAGGAATTTCCAGTTGGTTCTTTTCATCCTACGTTGGGAAGGAGACACAGCACCTCTACCACCATCACAAGGTGTCCAGAGGAGGAGGCTCTCCAGGGCATAAGAACACTACAGGGTAAGCAGACCACAGGCAAGGGAGACTGGGGGACGCTGGAGTGCTGGGAAGGAGGCAGTGGCACACTGCTCTGTAGCCAGTCTTCTTTCACAGGCTGAAACTCTCCTCATCTTTCCAAACCTAGTTTCCCTCTTCCCCTCTTGCACTCTTTCCCCTGTCCTCCCTAACCAGAGTCTCACGTAAGGTCTAGAAGGTAAAGCGTCCACAACTTCCTTCCTGGAGCATTTGTTTCTCTTCACTAAGTGGTAATTCACGGCTATCCAAAACCAATAAGAGTATGGGAAAGAAGGGGAGAAACCAGAAAACAACAGATTAATTCCTGGAGGTATGACCTGGCCATGTTCATAAACAATCTTGGCCACAGTTTTAGACATGTGCTGTGATGTGTTTACAAAACCTCCTACCTGGATTTTCATTTTCTCTCCCTGTTCCTCTGCTTGCCTCTTTAAAATACTTAGATCTGTTGGCTTTTTTTTTTTAATCTCTTAACTCTGTATTCCTCTTGAGTTACTATTTTATTCCTTCCCTTCAGAGTCAGTCTCTTGAAATAATCTCTACACCAGGGACATTCAAACTGGGAGACAGGTACCCCTGGAAGCGTGCCAAGTTGTAAAAGGCACTGTAGTTTAATGGTAGGTGTGCAGGTCACACATAATAAGCCCACTCCAAGCTCCCTGTCTCCCTAAACCTTTGGGTTCCCTTCAATACATAATGCAGGGATGCTCAGACATTTCAATCTCATTGTCATCAGCCTCCAATCAGTCCAAGTTTCAGTAAATCCAAAAGGTAGGTTTACTAGAGGCAAATACAGTTGCATGATTTAATACTTTAAACTTGAAACCTCCAGTAAGTACACCCATATTAATTAGCCCATTTTTATATTCTTCCCTCTTTAGACTAACACCTTTAGAATCATTTCCACATACATTCCCCAGTTTCTGCTGGAATATATTCATAATATCTTGCGATTAGTTTGGTATGTAAGTTGTCATCTCCTGTAATTGTTTTAGCCCTTTGAAATGTGGTGAAATTTGACCACAGTTGCAGGTATAATGAAAATAGGAAGTGATTATGGTAGGTATTGAGAAGAAAGAACATCCCGCTTCAAGTTGTATGTCTGAAGTGAGATTAGCACAGGAAGACTAGTAATCTTAGACATAAGATAGAAAGCTATGTCTACAGACATAAAGGAGGCTTAGATTCTCAGTTTTATCTGAGTCTAACTAAACATTCTCATCTCAAGTTTCAGGGTACCATAATGTCCTGATCAATACTCAACTTTCACATGGGATACTTAGTGAGGCTGTGAATTTAACTGATCCTGTAATTCTGCAACCCACAATATTAAGTTTTCAACATCAGCTCTGTAGTGAAAAGAACTGAGATTCTTTTTAAGATGTCATAGTTCTGTGGTTCTAAGACCATGATTTTAACTAAGAGTTATAGAACCTAAGATTGTCATTTTCTTTCTGTAAGCTCTCTAGTGTACTCAGAATAGTCTATGATAGTCAAATATAGCTGCAAGGACTCCACCAACACTTGTTCAACTGGCATTTAATTAACCATAGGTGAGAAGTTAATCATAAGTTACTTCATTCCATTTCCCATTGGCAAGAAGCTCAACATATTACCCAATCCCCAAATCCATCTTTTTGGGTCTGTCTCATGGGACCATCTCAGATATGAATTCTAATAGCAGTCAGAGTTCAATTAGGAGACAGAAACCATGCCAGTAATTAGAGCAAGGTAAATTTAAAACAAAGAATCGTTAAGTAATAAAAGGTAGTTAACTATTAACAAGGCTAGAGATGACTCAAATATCCGTAAGTAGCAAGTACAAGGAGAAGGCAATGGCACTCCACTCCAGTACTCTTGCCTGGAGAGTCCCATGGACAGAGGAGCCTGCTGGGCTGCACACCATGGGATTGCAAAGAGCAGACACCACTGAGCGACTTCACTTTCACTTTTCACTTCCATGCACTGTAGAAGGAAATGGCAACCCACTCCAGTATTCTTGCCTGGAGAGTCCCAGGGATGGCGGAGCCTGGTGGGCTGCCGTCTACGGGGTCGCACAGAGTCGGACATGACTGAAGTGACTTAGCAGCAGCAGCAGCAGTCTGTAGTCTAAGAAAGAGTGAGAAACATATAAACAAAGGATTGAGCAGAGATCTGAGATGTCTTGAAAGAGAACATGGCTACCACAGAAAGACACAGCCTGGCCACAGTGTGTAAGCTTGTCAGAGGGTCTGGGCCAGAGCTGGTCTGCAGCAGTGGCTCACCATCGACAGAAGAGGTAGGTGAATAGCTGATTCATAGACACAGGACTGGGCTTTCCTGGTCACCCAGCTGGTAGAGAATCCACCTGTGACACAGGAGACCCCAGTTCAATCCCTGGGTTAGGAAGTTCCCCTGGAGAAGGGATTAGGCTACCCACTCCAGTGTTCTTGGGCTTCCCTGGTCACTCAGGTGGTAAAGAACCTGCGGGAGACCTCGGTTCTATCCCTGGAGGAGGGCATGACAACTCACTCCAGTATTCTTGCCTGGAGAGTCCCTATGGACAGAGGAACCTGGTGGGCTACAGTCCATGGGGTCACACAGAGTCAGACACGACTGAGCAACTAAGCACAGTACAAACGTAGAACGAATTGTTATTAAGGCTTCAATATGACATCCCTCTAAACCTGCCCTTTTCAATTTGGTGACTCACTCCTACATTCATCGATGCCTCATTTTATTGAATTCAAAGCCTCTCTGATTCAATTTCTCCAGTGTGAATTTTGCTCTAGTTTTCTGCACAAGTGAGGGAGGAGTCATAGAGTAGTGGAGGACATCTGGGTGTGCTAACTTCTCCTTTCAAACAACCCTTCTATTTTCAACCCAACCCTGAACCCTTGGCTTCAAAGGTTGCTGAAGACTGCACGCTCGAAGCTTTATGGAATTCATAGGCAGAGAAAGTTCACTTTTACCTCTTCCTTGTAGGCACTTGGGTGACTTCTGTGAGTTTTGAGGAGAAAAGATAGAAGTCCTTTCTTTTGTTCAATATATCATATTTAACCAAAATCCCTCTTACCTTTTTTTTTTTTTCTATTTCACTTAAAAACATGTCCTCTTGAGTCTTGGTATGTGAAGGGAGATAAGGATGTAAGTTGAATCTCACTCTGTACCAGAGTGAGCCAAAACCTCATCCATTTGTTGAGCATCTTTTCTTTCTTTCTTATTTGTAACATATAGGGAGGAGCATACTTGGCTTTCAGAAATCAGAAAGGTATACAAAATGTGTAACATTTTCTCTGGGCCTTAAATGATCAGACAACTAGAGATGCATGAAAGGAAGTAATTGAGGCATATGAAATGACGGGTGGGACTGTGTGCAGAACTGAAAATAATGGGAAGTGAAAAATGAGGTTGATAAGAAGACATTGAGCCAGATCTTAAAGGGCATTTTATACTATATAAAAAAAAAATTGAACTTTCTGTATAAGAACCACTAGGTCATAAGAGATACACACAAACCATCTTATAAACAAACAGTTGATTAATTGACCTCATAGTGGTCCCTTTTCAGTTCTATTGACTAGTAATTTTCCAGTTTTTACTCTCCCAAGCATGCTTCTTTAAGATTCCATCAATTTCTATGTTTCTGTGATTTTTACTTCTTTCTGCATCTGAATGTGACAGGACTGAAGAATACTCATCTTATGTATGCTAAATAAATTCTTCCCTATTTCCTGGATAACTGGGGAGCTAAACACACACACAAAAGAGACACAAAAAGAGCTCAGGAGAAAGCAAAAGCCAAGGGACACTTGACAGCTGGCTAAGCTCTGAATGCACACGCTACACAAATGGATCAGCAGAGTGTGGAAGCCTTTCAGGCTCGGAGTGTTTGAAAACAAACACCGTCCAAATCACTGGCTGACTACTAAGTCATGAAGGTACAAAAGTAAACCCTAGGTGGTTAGACTGAAAGAAATAAAAATGCAATAAATATGTCAGCAGATATACTACCAGCTAGCTGCATACTGTGGAAAAGACAAAATCTGTAGTTCAAGTCCAGAGGAGATACGAACAAACAAAAACTGTCAAAATCCATGCTTGCTACAATATCCTCATATTAGTTAAAATGCCTAGTTTCAAAAAAAAGAAGAAGGTATGCAAAGAAGCAGAGAAGTTAAAAAGCAATCAGTAGAAACTGATAGTTAGGGAGCACAAATGTTGGATTTATCACAAAAAAGACTTCAGAGCAACTATTATAAAGAAGTACAAATAATTTTTAAAATATATTTTGATAATCTTATATATGTGTATATAATATATACTCTCAGCAACTGAAGCTATCAATATAAATATAAACTTTTTAAAAGTAAGATCCTAGAATTGAAAAATGCCACACTAAATTCTTTTTTAATTACTAGATGGGCTCAACAGCAGATCTCAGATGTCAGAAGGAAGCATCAGTGAACTCAAAATAGAGCTATAGAAATTGTTCAATGTGAACTACAGAGTTAAACACACACACACACACACACACACACACACACACACACACACACAGAAAGAAAACAGGAAAAAAGAACAGAATCTCAAAGACCTACGGGATAACATCAAGCATATAATAGGAACCCAAATAGGAAAGAGTGAATGATTCTGAAAAATATTTGAAGGAATAATGGCCAAAAACTCAAATTTGATGAAAAACAAATATATATTGATTCAAGAAGCACAAATAACCCTATGGCTGGATGGCATCATGGACTCAATGGACGTGAGTCTGGGTGAACTCCGGGAGCTGGTGATGGACAGGGAGGCCTGGCGTGCTGCGATTCATGGGGTCGCAAAGAGTCGGACACGACTGAGCGACTGAACTGAAGAAAAAGACAAAGGTACCTGTACCTAGACAAAGGGGAAATATTAAACAGTAGAAGAAAAAAAATGGATAAGATGTTCTCTTTCTTTGTCTAGGTGTGGATATCTTTGTAACACAGTTTAGATTCGAAGATTTAAAGCGAACAGTAAAGGATGGAGAAGGGTACTAATGCAAACAGAAACTGTATGGCAACTGCACTGGATACCCTTTAGAAAAGATTTCTTGAGACCAAGTGGGGCACGTCATATATTTAACAGTTGTAAATGGGTAACAGCTAAAAACAGCCACGAAATACATAAAAACTGACAGAATGAAAGGAGAAATAGACAAATAGTTGTAGTTAGAGATTTCAATAATTCTCTCAAAATAACTGATAAAGCAAGCAGACAGAAAATTAGTACAGATATAGATGACATGAACAGAACCATCAATCAACTGATATCTAGAGGACTCTCCACTCAAATAGCAGAAGAGATGTTTCTTTCAATGACATGGAGCCTTCTCTAGTAGAGAATATATGCTGGGATATAAGGCAAGTTTCAATAAATTAAAAACTATGTTCATTGATCTCAATGGAATCAAATTGTAAATCAACAAAGGAAAAAAATTTGGAGAATCTCCAACATTTGGAAATTAAGAAACATACTTTTAAGTAACCGTGAGTCAAGGAAGAAATTACAAATAAAACCAGAAAATACACTGAACTAAATATGAAAATATAACATGTTAAAATTTATGGACTGCAGCTAAGGCAAAGCTTAGATAGCATTATATGCTTCTATTAAAAAGGAAGAAAGATCTAAAATCTATAATGTAAGTTTTTACCATAAGAAGCTAGAAAAAGTAGAGCAAATCAGATCTATAGTAAATATATAGAAGTAAATAATAAAGATCAGAGCAGAAATAAATGAAATAGAAAATAAGGATACAGTAGAAAAAAACAAGAAAACCAAAAGTAGACTTTTTAATGCAATCCATAAAATCTATAAGCTTTCAGCTAGACTGACAAAGAAAAAAAAAAGAGAGAAGATGCAAATTACCTAAACCAAAAATGAAAATCAACAGAAATCAAAAGGAATAGTACAAACAACTTCATAACCATAAAACTGTCTCAAGAAGAAACAGAAAATATGAAGAGATCTATATCAAGTAAATAATGAAATTCTATTAAGAACTTTCCACAAAGAAAATCCTAGACCCAGAATACTTCACTGTTGGAATCTATCAAACATTAAAATAGAAATAACATCAGTCATATAGGAATTCTTTCATAAAGTAGCAGAGGAGGAACTGTTTCCTTAAACCATATTGTAAAGCCAGCATTATCCTGATAGTAAAGCCACATCACAAGAAAACTACAGACTTATATCTCTCATAAACATAGGCACAAAAATTCTTAATAGAATATCAGTAAACAGAATCTAGCAATGAATAGAAAAGATTATACACCAAACCAAATAGAGTTTATCTCAGGCAAGTAAAACTGCTTTAACATTAAAAAAGTCAGTTAATGAAACATGTTACATTAATAGAACAAAGGATAATATTCATGTAATCATTTCAGTAGATATTGAAAAAGCAATTGACAAAATCCAACACCTTTTCATGATAGAAATACCAATAAACTAGGACTAAAAGGGAATGTACTTAATTTGACGAACAATATTTATAAAATACCTATAACTAACATGATACTTAATGATGAAAGACTGAATGTTTTCACAGTAAAATCCATAGGTTTATAAAAAGGAAAGAAGGGAAAAGAAATATACGAAGAAAAAAAGAAAGTCTTTTGAGTCTAATCTAACGCCGTTGCTTGAAATAGAGATGGATAAGGAAGTTTGGGAGGGAGAAAAACTACCATCTTTGCAACCAAAAGTTCTGTATTGATGCTCTAGGAAAGAACATGGTATATCTGAAGGGAAAAAGTGGAAGTGACGGCTAAATGATCCTAAGAAATTTTCATATGCATGTTCATTCTTTTCCATGTGGCGACCTGACTCCATATTTGTTTGCATATGTATGGTCAGTATTATAATGAGAAACTACACCAATTCTGTGCTGTCTTTCACATTTTGGCTGGTATATTTATACTGGAAAATGCTCAACATTGTTATTGATCCTGTTGCATTAGCATCTATTCACACTAAGGAATTAAACCTTCTCATCTGAGTTTGACTTTGATGAAGGATGTATTTGAATTTGTTTTGGAAAAGGCTAAGACCACCTGATCTATCCCATAAGAAGGGTTATTGGGTCTCTTGTAACAGGAATCTATCCCCTGAGAAGGGTTATTGGCTAAGACCAACATTTTAATCAGGGTGCTGAGTGATGAAATAGTCCAGCAGCACTCATGCCCATTGACACTGAACAAGGGATGAGGCCGGCACCATGTTAGATGGAATCTAAATTCACAGTGAGCTACTTGAACTGGAGAACTAGTCATAAACAGAAATAACTTAGATGGGTACTTTCTTGGACAGATGAATACTAGCACAAATACAAAATGTAGCAGAAATGTTGGAGGGTTCCTATACCTATGTCAAGTGAGGATCCTCTCTCACATTTTTGTTCATTGGAACATTGAAGGTACCCTTAAAACTCATCTCTAAATTTTAGCTCCAGTCCTATTGCTAAAAACCACTACCTCAACCATTACTTTTTAAAACTTTGTCTATCTGAGAGATCTGTGGTCCAGTGGTTAAGAATCTGTCCTCCAATGCAGGGGACACAGATCTCATCTCTAGCTGGGGAACTAAGATCCCACATGCTGTGGAGCAACTAAGCACACCTGCCACGACCAGAGAGAAGCCCATGCACCACAGCAAAAGGCCCCACGTGCTGCAACTAAAACCCAGTGCAGACAAATAAATAGTTAGAGAGAGAGAGACCTGCACAGTGGTAATAACGCAGGCTAACATTTACTGAGCACTTACAATGTACCAGGCCCTGTTCTATGTGCTTTACAGGTATTAATTAACTGTCAGAATAGCCATAGAAATAGTTGCTATTATTCCTCTCCATATTCCAGATGGGAAACTAAGGCACAAAGTGGATTAATAATTTGCCAATAGTTGACTAGCTAGTAAGTATCAAAACTAGTATTCAGATCCCATGGCCTGCTTCCAGAGCCTGTGTGCTTGACCCCTATGTAATCAGCCTCTAGAAGCTCAGTTTGGTGTGAAAACTAAGGCTCTCAACTGCTTATTCAAGGGTTTAAAATCTTTGCAGAAAAGAATTAGATGTAGGAAAAACTCTTCTTTCCTTGCTGGTTGGCAGGACTCTGTGTGCGTGCGTGCGTGCGTGAGTCAGATCCAGTAAGCGTGCAGGTCTGTGAGTGATAAGAATTTGGTAAAAATTGGTGGAAATTGTAGCTGAATTGTAGTGTTTGGGTTCAAAATACATTATTTTCTCTGCTTGGCAGCTGAGCTGAAAACAGGAGGCCATCCTCATATAAGAAATTGGATTGTCCAAAAGAGGGTGTGTATTTTCAAACAGAAATAGAGACGGGGTCTGCTTCTCATTGTTTGAAGGAGACAAAGCTCTAGGGGACAGTGGCCACCTAAGCCTCATGAGAGAAGGCCAGATGCTGACTTGGTGTAAAATGAAGAAATTGTGCTGTGTCATACCCAAAGGTGAACCCAGACCTAACTACTACCCACTTGAGACAAACCGAGCAGAAAGGACAGGATTAGAGGCAAAGTAGGATTTCCAACGTCAAAGCCATAAACATGACCTGGAGTGCTAGAGCTAATTCCAAATGAATATTAGAGGCAGAATCTTTGCCAGAGGGGAGGGGGGGTTTAACTTAGAAAGACAGAGAAACAAAACTGGGCCAAAAATTCTGGGATTTGTATGAAGGAAAATCAGTTGAGCCCAAGCTGGAACTGACAGAGAGCTGATCCCAGAGAACAGACACAGAGGCAAGCCAGAGGAACCAGAATCCTTCCCCAGATTCCACCAGAGATAGTTTGTTCCAAAGGAACATGGGGTCAGAAATCCGAGGAATTCAGTCTAGCCTCCACCCTATCAGGCCAGATAGTGAGGAAGCTAGGAAAAAGAGCTGGAGCTGGGTAAGCTCCACAAACCATGCCAATCTAACCAGGCTGTAGCTGAACCTTGGTGAGATTAGGATACAAAAAAATCTGGGTTTTGTAAATCTATCTGTTTCTCTGCTCTCATACTTGATTTCTTTTCCTTCAGTTCTTCCCCCTCAAATTCCACAAAGTCTCAGCTGAGCCCAGAGAAAAACTGATCTCTCACACCTGAATCAGGATAAATGAAATACTACAGAGGCAGCAGAGGCTGAGAATCAGAGGCAAAGAGAAAAGTAAGAAAGTAGGATGTGGAAGAGTTTTGAACAGCAGGTTATTACCCCCTCCTTAGGGGTTTTTACCTTATCTTTATGTTTTTCCTTGAAGCTTGGGCTTGTACAATGACCTTGGGTAAGAGGTGAAAGAGGCTTTGTGACTTCCCATTGTCAGGGCCAGAGGAACAAAAAAGGATTGCCTCGGTGGAATTGTGCAATGTTTATTATCCTAAAGAAAAGCATTAATTTTCGCTCACAGGGAAATCCTGTCATCTTATCTGAGAACTTCCTCTGAAATAAGTAGTTTTCAGTGCCCTTATTTTATCTTTCCCAGCTTTATTGAGCTCTAACTGACAATGTTGTCAGCTTAAGGTATACAATAGGATGATTTAATATAAATGTAAGAACTGACTCATTGGAAAAGACCCTGATGCTGGGAAAGATTGAAGGCAGGAGGAGAAGGGAACAACAGAAAATGAGATGGTTGGATGGCATCACCAACTCGATGGACATGAATATGAGTAAGCTCTGGGAGTTGGTGATGGACAGGGAAGCCTGGCGTGCTGCAGTCCATGGGGTCGCAATGAGTCGGACACGGCTGTGCAACTGAACGGAACTGATGTTGTGACCACAATAAAGTTAGTACCTTAACACAAAAGAAAAGCAGGATAGGAAGGTTTGGTGACCTACCTGTGGGCACCCATCCATGGACAGTGGCTAGGTTTAAAGGAAATCCCCACAGCTGCTCAGGTCAAAAATGATCATGAAACTAAATCCTCTCCCCTGATCCCAGCACGTTTCTGCCCTGTCCCTTCTTCCTCCTTCCTCTCCAGAGAGCAAGATCTTGGAGGCCATGGTCTCAAGCAGAGCATCAAGGCTTAACTCCAGAGATGAGAAATGGAACTCACTGACAAATATTGCAGTGATCTCTTGGTTGTTGAAAAACTTCAAGGAAGCCAGGAAAAGGGCAGGCAACCCCAGCTTGCCTTCTTGTATACCCTGTCTTGCTGACAGAGAGTGCCTCTTACCCTTACAGGACACACAGCTGCTTTCATGATTCTGAAGTTGCCCAGAATGTGAAAGACTTTTTAAAAATTTTATTTCTAGTTTACAAATCTTTTTCTCCTTTGTGTTATAATTTATACATTTTTTCCCCTTAATCTCTTCTGTAGGATCTAAACAAACAAAATGTGACATCAACAGAAATTCATTATCATTTTCTGTAACCAATATGTAAATATTTTCCAGTCCTACTTTCTTTTTTACTTTTTTTTATCTGTGCCACACAGCATGTGGGATCATAGTTCCCTGACCTGGGATCGAACTTGTGCCCGCTATGTGGAAGTTCAGAGTCCTAACCACTGGATTGGCAGGGAATTCCCGACTTTTTCCTTTTCACTTACTATTTCTGATACTCACTTTTCACTCATGCACCCAAACCAAAAGTAGACACATTTATAAGTTTACCTAGAATAATATCTGAGCTGAGGTCATCATTGTTTTATAAATGCACAATTAGAGATTCGTAAAAATGCAGTTTAGTAGGTTCAGAGTCTAATTTACAAAAAATACTTTTGTATTTCTAAAAAGGGCAGAACTGTAGGATTTTGTGCTTAAAATAGTAAGAAGAAATTTCAGCAAAAGAACTTTATGAAATCAGGTCCCTTTTTGCTTTAAGGTTTTATAATTTTGTAACACTGTCCCTAACTCTGTGTGCTGGAGTTTGTTATCTTACATTTTACCAAATAGACAATAGAAACAATTTAAACAATAGAAAAGTCTTATTTTAGTGAAATCTAAAATGATCCATTGTCAAATCAAAGAGTGGAGAAAATGTCTCTACCAAAGATAAATGTAGCTGATTTTATAATTTTTCCTAAGGCTGCGATTCATGGGGTCGCAGAGTCGAACTCGACTGAGTGACTGAACTGAACTGAACTGAAGGCAATATGGTTTTCACATTTTCTCTGTTTACAGTTTACCAGTCACATGTGAACCTTGCAAATATTATTAAATGTATGTTTATTAAACAAATGAATTGTTGTTTCAGACAAGTATAGAGACTTCCAAGCCTCAGACTTTTGATAAATGGCAGAAGTCGTCATAACTGCAGAGCACCAGTCTGACAGGAACTGGCAACGATAACACAGAGAACAATGAAGGGCGATTATCTCACCGTTCGCAGAAGAATGGCTTGGCATCTAGCCAGGTGTATAATGAGTCTATTTTAGTGTTTATCATACAAACCGATGGATTTTTCCAAGGAATAGTAAATTTGGTGTGGCTCTTTTCTTTCTTATTTTAAAAAGAGGATTTCCTGACAATCTGTCTAGAAGTTATGATAATATCTTTGTATATTTTCATAAAATGGTACATCATGCACCTGTGATAAGAAACAATGGGACTTTGGTATCAGCTTTTTGATTCTGAGTGTCTGAGGAATTTTATTTTGAATGGTTCTCTCTAGACTCTTTTTAGAGACTCTCTTGTTATTCTCCATCAAGGCCGACTAAATGTACCTGATCTAAATCCCTTAAAATATGTGCTTTGTGATGCCCCATTGGAATAAGTAAGGGGAGTCACACTGCCTATAATGCAGCCAGGTCTGCACTCAGTCAAGAGGACAGCAAAGCAAAAAGAGCACTGCTACTCATACATTGCCTTCAGTGTGTAACTCTAGGGTCACATGTGTGCTTTTGAAACCAAATATCTGTATTTAATAGCACATTGCAGTAATTCCTGCGTAATTAACTTTCCTCACTGTTCTAACATATGGAACTAAAATTTAAATTGTTGACTGTGAAAAGAAAATTTCAGCCTCAAATTACTCAACATTCTATTTATTATTGAAGCTGCCATAAAGAAGTCAAAATTTTGGTTTTTAACATTAATGAGAAAATTCCTCATTTTAAAAATTGGATATACTATAAATCCATTTCACAACAAACTGTGGAAAATTCTTAAAGAGGTGGGAATACCGACCACCTTACCTGCCTCCTGAGAAATCTGTATGCAGGTCAAGAAGCAACAGTTAGAACTGGACATGGAACAACAGACTGGTTCCAAATCAGGAAAAGGAGTACATCAAGGCTGTATATTGTCATCCTGCTTATTTAACTTATATAAAGAGTATATCTTGCGAAATGCTGGACTGGATGAAACAGAAGCTGGAATCAAGATTTTTGGGAGATATATCAATGATCTCTGATGTGCAGACACCACCCTTATGGCAGAAAGTGAAGAACTAAAGAGCCTCTTGATGAAAGTGAAAGAGGAGAGTGAAAAAGTTGGCTTAAAGCTCAACATTCAGAAAACGAAGATCATGGCATCTGGTCCCATCACTTCATGGCAAATAGGTGGAGAAAACATAGAAATAGTGAGAGACTTTATTTTCAGTTCAGTTCAGTTTAGTCGCTCAGTCGTGTCCGACTCTTTGCGACCCCATGAATTGCAGCACACCAGGCCTCCCTGTCCATCACCAACTCCCGGAGTTCACTCACACCCACGTTCATCAAGTCAGTGATGCCATCCAGCCATCTCATCCTCGGTTGTCCCCTTGTCCTCCTGCCCCCAATCTCTCCCAGCATCAGAGTCTTTTCCAATGAGTCAACTCTTCCCATGAGGTGGCCAAAGTACTGGAGTTTCAGCTTTAGCAGCATTCCTTTAAAAGAAATCCCAGGGCTGATCTCCTTCAGAATGGACTGGTTGGATCTCTTTGCAGTCCAAGGGACTCTCAAGACTCTTTTCCAACACCACAGTTCAAAAGCATCAATTCTTCAGCACTCAGCCTTCTTCACAGTCCAACTCTCACATCCATACATGACTTTATTTTGGGGGGCACCAAAATCAGTGCAGATGGTGATCGCAGCCATAAAATTAAAAGGCACTTACTCCTTGGAAGAAAATCTATGACCAACCTAGACAGCATATTAAAAAGCAGAGACATTACTTTGCCAACAAAGGTCCATCTAGTCAAAGGTATGGTTTTTCCAGTAGTCATGATCCAACACCACAGTTCAAAAGCATCAATTCTTCAGCACTCAGCCTTCTTCACAGTCCAACTCTCACATCCATACACGACTTTATTTTGGGGGGCACCAAAATCAGTGCAGATGGTGACGCAGCCATAAAATTAAAAGGCACTTACTCCTTGGAAGAAAATCTATGACCAACCTAGACAGCATATTAAAAAGCAGAGACATTACTTTGCCAACAAAGGTCCATCTAGTCAAAGGTATGGTTTTTCCAGTAGTCATGTATAGATGTGAGTTGGACTATAAAAAAGCTGACTGCTGAAGAATTGATGCTTTTGAACTGAGGTGTTGGAGAAGACTCTTGAGAGTCTCTTGGGCTGCAAGGAGATGCAACCAGTCCATCCTAAAGGAGATCAGTCCTGAGTGTTCATTGGAAGGACTGATGCTGAAGCTGAAGCTCCAATACTCTGGCCATCTGATGCAAAGAACTGACTCGTTGCAAAAGACTGTGATGCTGGAAAAGACTGAAGGCAGGAGGAGAAGAGGCCAACAGAGGATGAGATGATTGGATGGCATCATTAACTCGATGGACATGAGTTTGAATAAGTTCCTGGAGTTGGTGATGGACAGGGAAGCCTGGTGTGCTGCAGTCCATGGGGTCACAAAGAGTTGGACACGACTGAGTGACTGAACTGAACTGAACTGATAAAGCCATTGCAAATTTTGTAAATAATATTAAAACATTACTCATTCTTGTATTTGGTGCAAAATTTAAAATTATTTTAAAATAATTGCTAACACTTTAAATAATGTTCAAAATGTTTAAAACTCCAACATCCATTAACAAAACTCTCAGCAAAATATGAATGGGAAGGAACTCCCTCAATCTTATAAAGGGCAACTATGAAAAACATAGAGTTAACATCATATTTCATGGTAAAGATTGAATGACTTTCCCCTAACACTGGGAAAGAGGCAAAAATTATCTATTCTTGTTACTTCTGTTCAAGATTGTATTGAAGGTCTTAGATGGTGCAATAAACGACAAACAAGAAATTAAAGGAAAGGAACAAGTAAAGCTGTCTTTATTTGCAGACAACATGATCTCCTACAGGAAATCCTACAGAATTACAGAAAGCTACTAGAACTAATTATTGAGTTTAATGTGCAGAATACAAGACCAATATAAAAATCAATTATATTTCTACATTCTAATGAAGATCTTAACTTGAAATTCAATCTCAACTTGAAATTTATAAAAACAATAGCATTTATAATAGCATCAAAAAATATTTAGGAATAAATTTGACAAAACGTGTTAAGAGTGATACATTGAAAACCATGAAACATTTTTGAGACTAAAATTAATGTAGACATGCAGTATATTTCTAAATTGGAAGACTCAGTATTTTTACAATATCAATTATTTCCAAATTGATCTATAGATTCAGTGAAATTCCAATCAAAATATTAGCATTATTTTTTCTATGGTAATTCAAAAACTGATTCTAAAATGTGTATGAAAACATAACATACCTGGAATAGTTAAAACAATTTTTAAAACAAAGAATAAAGTTCACAGATATACACTACCTGGTTTCAAAATTACTATAAATCTACAGTAATCAAGGTTGTGAGGAATTCTCATCAAATAGATATTCAGATTGCAATGATCTAAGTGTAATGGTAGATAGAGTCCAGAAATATATTTGACTGGTTTTCCAGAAAGGTACTAAGGCAATTTAATGAAAAAGGGAAAATCTTTTCAATAAATAGTATGAGAAAAATAACCCCCACATGAACGTCTAAACTTTCACATCATGTGCAAAACTTAACTCTGAATGTATTATAGACCTAAATATAAAAATTAAAACTATAATAGATCTAGAAGAAAACGTAAGAGAAAAATCTTAATGATGTTGTTTATTAAAGAGTTCTTAAATGACACAAAAAGCATGAACTAGAAAAGAAATAAAATAGTATATGTAAAAGTAAAAATTTGTAAATTTCATCAAAATAAAAAGCATTTGCTCTTTAGACACTGCTATGAAAATGAAACAGCAGGCCACAAAGTGGGAAAAAGTCTTTGCAAAAGTTTTATCATGCAAGGGACTTTATTTAGAATTTTAAAATATCTCTTATAAACCAATCAGAAGGCAACCTTTGTTAAAAATGGGCAAAATAGGGCTCCCTGGTGATCCAGAGGTTAAGAATCCATTTGACAATGTAGAAGACAGAGGTTCAATTCCCGCTCAAGGAAGATTTTGCATGGTGCAGGGCGACTAAGCTGGTGGGGCACGGCTATTGAACCAGCGCTCTAGAACCCAGCCCCCAAAACCACTGAGGCTACGCACCACACATACTGAGGCCCAAGTGCCTAGAGCCCACGCTCCACAAGAAGAGAAGCCACGGCAGGGAGAAGCCCACACAGTGCAAGGCAGAGTAGTCCCGCTCGCCTAACTAGAGAAAGCCTGCCTGCAGCAACAAAGACCCAGCACAGCCAAAACGAAATAAATAAATCTTTAACAAAAGTAAAGAATTTCCAGGCCCGCAGAAAGCACTGCTCAAATAAAACGACCTTGTGTATGTGCGTGCATGCTAAGTCACTTCACCTGTGCCTGACTTTGCGACCCTATGGACTCTCAACCGCCAGGTTCCTCTGTCCATGGGATTTCCCAGGCAAGAATACGGGAGTGAGTTGCCATACCCTTCTTCATGGGATCTTCCCGACCCAGGGGTTGAACCTGTATCTCCCGTGCTTCCTGCATCGCAGGTGGATTCTTTACTGCTGAGCCACCAGGGAGGCCCTAAAACTACTTTACCTATCAAAAAAAAAAAGAGCAAAAAAATTGAACAGACGCTTTAGCAAAGTAAACATATGGGTGACAAGCACATGAAAAGCTCATCATGAATCTTTAGAGAAATACAAATTAAAATCATAATGCAATATAGCTATACAACCACTAAAATGCAAAAAATTTAAGAATTTTAAAAACTGACTATATCAAGTGTTAGTGAAAATATAAAGCAAGTATAATTTTCACACACTGGTGGTGGAAATATAAAGTGGTACACCACTTTGAAACTAGTTTGGCAATTTCTTAAAAAGTTATATCTATAATTTGACACAACCATTCCACTCCTGGGTATTTACGTAAGAGAAAAAAACTATATTCCACATAAGACTTATACACAAATGTTTATGGCAGCTTGGCTGTAATAGCTCCAAACTGGAAATAATTCAAATGTTCATCAACAACTGAAAAGCAAATTACAACACATCCATACAATGAAATACTTACTGTTCAACAATGAAAAGCAACAAACCACTGATACATGCAATAGCTTATATAAATCTCGAAATAATTATTCTAAAGTGAAAGAAACATGACCCAGAAGAAAAAAAGACACTCTGAATGATTCCATTTATATAAACTTCTAGGAAATGCAAGCTAACCTATAATAACAAAAATCAGATCCAGTGGTTGCCTGGGCCTGGGTTGGGTACAGGGAGGAATGGATGAGAAAAGGACCCATGAAACTTTTGCGGATGGTGCATATTCATTACCTGAATTGTGGTGATGGTGATGGATTGTGAGAATAAAAATGTCAAAGCTCATCACATTTAAACTTTAAATGAGTACAATTTACTGTATGGAAAGTATAACTCAGTAAAGCTGGGAGGGAAATGCTTTTTAAATATTGCTCTTTTTACCCCTTTTTCTATGACTTATGTAATGTTAGTGATTCAAGCACATGTGCTTGACACAACATTTCAAAATTTATACTTAGAGTATACTCGTTATACTTAGATAGTTAAGCTAAAGTTATATATAAGTGTCTAAATGTGGTTTAATAATATATGATTATTTACTTTTAAAATATAGAAAATAGAGGAAAAATATGAAATATATTTCTGACCACTCAGAAATAACAGCTGGCATTTTTATTTTCAGGTTTTTCATACATAGACAAAAAAAATAGTTTTTAAATTTGGGGTTATATGTAATGTTTTGTATCTTGATTTTAATTTAATATTACATTAAATTTCCCCAAATGCAATTTTTCTATTGTATAATAAATATTACAACATTACATTATTCATTGTATGGATATGCCATAATTTACTTAACTTTTCTTGTAGAAGGACATAAAGACATTTAGATTGCTCTCAAGTTTGCACTAACATATATAATGCTGTGTTGAATGTCTTTGAATGTGTGTAATTAAACCTGTCCTTATTTTTTACTATGGATTCTTAGAAATGGATTCCTAATCAAATAGTATGAATGTTTCTAGGTCTCCCAATCCATGGTGCCAAACTATTTTTCAGGAATATTGTCCCAAGTTACATTCCACTGGAAGTATATAAAAGTATAGGAAAGAGTCTATCTTACAATATTCTCCAAAGTACTGAATATTATAAAGCTTTTAAATTTTAACACCATACCTCCCTGCCCATTGTCTAAGGAAAAGGAATTTCCTTCAAGGAAATTATTATTTTGATATGACATCCTATTTAAAAGATACAAGTCAGCTTTGCAGAAAAGCAAAAACTAAAGTATTATATTTATATTTTGACACAGTAGTGTCAAATTCATTAACAGTGTACTACATTGTAACATATATATATATAAAGCTTCTGATTTTGCTATCAGTTCAGTTCAATTCCACAGTCGTGTCCAACTCTTTGCCACCCTATGGACTGTACGATGTCAGGCTTCCTTGGCCATCACCAACTCCTGGAGCTTACTCAAACTCATGTCCATTGAGTTGGTGATGCTATCCAGTCATCTCATCCTCTGTCATCCCATTTTCCTCCTGCCTTCAGTCTTTTCCAGCATTACAGTCTTTTCCAACGAGTCAATTCTCCACATCAGGTGGCCAGAGTATTAGAATTTCAGCTCTGACTGATTCTGAGAATCAGTCCTTCCAATGAATATTCAGGACTGATTTCCTTTAGGATTGACTGGTTTGATCTCCTTGCTGTCCAAGGGACTCTCAAGAGTCTTCTCCAACACCACAGCTCAAAAGCATCAATTCTTTGGCACTCAACTTTCTTTATGGTCCAATTCTCACATGACTGCTGGAAAAACCATAGCTTGACTATATAGACCTTTGTTGGCAAAGTAATGTCTCTGCCTTTTAGTATGCTGTCTAGGTTGGTCATAACTTTTCTTCCAAGGAGCAAGTGTCTTTTAATTTCATGGCTCCAGTCACCATCTGCAGTGATTTTGGAGCCCTCTAAAAATAAATTTTTCATTGTTTCCCCATCTATTCATCATGAAGGGATGAGACCAGATGCCAGGATCTTCGTTTTCTGAATGTTGAGCTTTAAGCCAACTTTTTCACTCTCCTCTTTCACTCTCATCAAGAAGCTCTTTAGTTCTTCACTTTCTGCCATGATGGTGATGTCATCTGCATATCTGAGGTTATTGATATTTCCCCCCGACAATCTTGATTCCAGCTTGTGCTTCATCCAGCCTGGCACTTCATATGATGTACTCTGCATATAAGTTAAATAAGCAGCATGGCAATATACAGCATTGATGTACTCCTGTCTCGATGTGGAAACTGGACGTGTTGTTCCATGTCCAGTTCTAACTGTTGTTTCTTGAGCTGCATACAGATTTCTCCAGGGGCAGGTCAGGTGGTCTGATATTCCTATCTCTTGAAGAATTTTCCACAGTTTGTTGTGACTCACACAGTCAAAGGCTTGGGCATAGTCAATAAAGCAGATGTTTTCTGGAACTTTCTTGCTTTTTTGATGATCCAATAGATGTTCGCCATTTGATCTCTGATTCCTTTGCCTTTTCTAAATCCAGCTTGAACATCTGGAAGTTCACAGTTCATGTACTGTTGAAGCCTGGCTTGGAGAATTTTGATCATTATTTTGCTAGTGTGTGAGATGAGTGTAATTTGTACGGTAGTTTGAACATTCTTTGGCATTGCCTTTCTTTGGGGCTGGAATGAAAACTGACCTTTTCCAGTCCTGTGGACACTACTGAATTTTCCATATTTTCTGGCATAAAGAGTGCAGCACTTTCACAGCATCGTCTTTCAGGATTTGAAATAGCTCAACTGGAATTCCATCACCTCCACTAGCTTTGTTTGTAGTGATGCTTCCTAACGTCCACCTGACCTCACATTCTAGGAGGTCAGGCTCTAGTTGAATGATCACACCATCAGGGTTATCTGGGCCTTTAAGATCTTTTTTGTGTAGTTCTTCCATGTATTGTTGCCACCTCTTCTTAATATCTTCCTCTTCTGTTAGGTCATACCACTTCTGTCCTTTATTGTACCCATCTTTGCATGACATGTTCCCTTGGTATCTCTAATTTTCTTGAAGAGCTCTCTAGTCTTTCCCATTCTATTGTTTTCCTCTATTTCTTTGCATTGATCACTGAGGAAGTCTTTCTTATCTCTCTTTGCTACTCTTTGGAACTCTGCATTCAAATAGGTATAGCTTTCCTTTTCTCCTTTGCCTTTAGCTTCTCTTCTTTTTTCAGCTCTTTGATTCTGATATACAAACAAGTAAAATTTAAGGCATAGTTTGTGAAATTATAAATTTATGTTTCTTTCATGTTTTATCATTTTCCGGCAGAAAATTGTCATCTGGCAAGAAGTGACAATAACTTAGCTACAGATATCAAGCATAAATTTTATAGACTATGAATAGTTAAAAACATGAAAAGTCATCCTTGGATCTACAATCTAGATGTATTTCCTAGATCTAGATATATATACTGTAACTTCACAGTTTTTTCAACTGTTAAATCAGGAAAAAAATTAAGTCACAAATTAAGTGCTAGGGCTTTTTCACTTCTGTGTATTCTATGGAACGCTGAGTCTTTTGGGTCTTTGACAAATCTGACCTCACCCTAGTGATTGTCCTTGCTGGTCCAGCACTCAAAAAAGATTATAACCTCAGTCTCTGGCACTACTGGGCCAGGATCCCAAGAGAATCCAGTCCAGGCCAAGGTCCATAGGTTCAATGTCAGTTTTTGGTGGGGTATTCAGAAAAAAAAAATGTTAAAGGAGCAGACAAAAAGTTACACTATTTGAGGCCAAAGAATGAATAAAGATACTATGCATGAGGTCTACAGGAACCTGCTTAGAGAAATTATCTAAAATGTGCTTTGAAAGTAAATAATGTGCATGTTGATTAGAAATTGTGGTATGTTATAAAGTGTGCCGAAATGAGGAAGGGTCATGTTGAAATGATAGGTGTCATTATCTTTCCCTGGTGCAGTTCATCATGCTTTGCAGTGCTTTACAAAAGCTTGTGGATGAACAAACACTGTTATCTTGGAGTCAAGACAAAATATAGGGAAGAAAACAATAATAAAAGAAGATTGATATTATGCTCAGAACAGCCCTAGATAGTTTTCTGTGTGAAGAAAAACAAGAGATGAATGTGAAGATGAGCAGTCTGAGTTTTCTTCGAAGTTTAAATAAGTCACACTTGAGCCTCTGTCAACTTCTTTCTCTTGTCAGTATTTCTGTTTTTTTTTTTTTTTTTTTTTTTCCATACGGATTTATAGAGAGATTTGGTGGAGTGGAAAAAATGATGACTTCCTTAGCAAAGGAAGGAGGTCTCAGAGGCTTCAGTCCTAAGAGTAGATAAGAGATCAAGGAATTGGCTTGTCTAGATCCAGTTTTTACAAAAATGATGGGTCAGAGAGAAGAAGGTAGTCTTCTTATATAGTCTGACCTAGTTAGTTTACATTCTAAGAAAAAACGAGTGAGTATTATAGCTCTCAAGTTTTAAGACTTGTAAATTTTTGAAATTTCTCTGAGGTGCTATTTTAACCACTCCCCCCACCAAATGCCTTTCTTCTTTTGAAAGCTGTAAAACTCCTCAGGAACACTCTTCTGAGTCATTTTCTGGCATTTGGACAAGGAAGGGAGGAAATAAACAATTACATTGTTTTCAGAGGAAGAGGGAAGAAACCTCAGGCTGAGGAATGGGGGTGATGCCAGAAGCAAGCTAGGGTCAGACTTGGATCATCTGGGAGAAAAGGATGAATAAGGGGCCAGCCCTGGCAAGGAGACATGTCTTCAGGAGTTATCACTAGCAGGAGAACTTTGCCACCAAAGGCACTGCTTGTTTCTGGGTAGGAATAGATGGGTGTACCCTACAGTGGAAAAGAAAAATCATTAGCTTTTTTTTCCCACCAGATACTGACATGGTTTTTAAGATTATGAGGTTTCCTTTACTGAAAATATCTTCTTTTAATCCCACACTGATTTTGCAATTTTCTCATTATTTATGCCCTACCTCAGAGTACTGTGCAAACAAGTCTGAATGATTTCCTGAGATTTATCCTGACCCCACTGATTACTAGCTATGTTAATATGCCTGTTCATTTCCTCCTATAGAAAATTAAGAGAAAAAAAAAAAAGAAGAAGAAAAAGAAAAGGATAGTACCCACCACCTGGATCTGTTGTGAGAATTCAAAGAAATAGCACATACAAAACTCAGCAGACTACCTGGCCTAGAGCAGGTGGTTGCTCAATGTAACCGCTGCGCCGAAGTCGTTTTAGTCGTGTCCGACTCTGTGCGACCCCATAGATGGCAGCCCAGCAGGCCCCACTGTCCCTGGGATTCTCCAGGCAAGAACACTGGAGTGGGTTGCCATTTCCTTCTCCAATGCATGCATGCATGCTAAGTCACTTCAGTCGTGTCCGACCCTGTGTGACCCTATGGACAGCAGCCCACCAGGCTCCTCTGTCCACGGGATTTTCTAGGCAAGAATACTGGAGTGGGTTGCCATTTCCTCCTCCAGCTCAAGGCAACTGCTGTTACCATTTCCGTTTTAGAAGTATCTCAGTTTTGGGTATATAGTACCAGAGGCTCACTGACTGGTAGACCCCAATTTAGCGTGGTGTGCCAGAGAGACCACTGGATGTTTGTGGCATCAGGTGTTCCTTGAGATTTGTCAGCCTCACCTGTCTCCAGGGCTTCAGCCTCTTGGTTGGGCCCAGCTGATGCTGCAGTACCGACTCTGACTTCATACAGATGCCATGTGATGTGATGGTGACTCCCCTCATGCCTATGCACATGCCTACTGACTCTCTTGCTGAAGCTTCTCTATGGATGCTGATGATGAGATGCCATGGGACCCACACAACACTCAAGGCAAACAGCTGGAATTGCAAGGAAGTTATTGCCTGATGGGATGAACTTCAGCTGACCAGAGATAGGAACCACTGGTTGAATTTCTCCTCCTTTCTCACTGGGCAGAATGCTCTGAGATACAGTCATTTACACTCCTCTCTGAGGCCTACTATAAAATCAAGTGGTTACTTGCGCTTGATACCAAGTGATGCCAGTTCAATAAGACCCTGACATTGGCTCTCCCTCCTTCCCTGACTCTGCTGCTGCTAAGTTGCTTCAGTCGTGTTCGACTCTGTGCAGCCCCACAGACAGCAGCCCACCAGGCGCCCCCGTGCCTGGGATTCTCCAGGCAAGAACACTGGAGTGGGTTGCCATATCCTTCTCCAATGCATGAAAGTGAAAAGTGAAAGTGAAGTCACTCAGTCGTGTCTGACTCTTAGCGACCCCATGGACTGTAGCCCACCAGGCTCCTCCATCCATGGGATTTTCCAGGCAAGAGTATTGGAGTGGGGTACCATCACCTTCTCCATTCCCTGACTCACTCGCCTTCTTTTCGCTCCTTTTCTCCTGGTTTTGTCCTGTATGGTAAATAGGAGCACATTTACTTCTGCCTCAGCTTCTGCTTTCTGGGAACCCACACTAAGATATTTATTATATCCACTGTTACTTCTTTTATATAAGATGGTATTTTTAATTTGTAGCTAAGCACATCGGAGAAGGCAATGGCACCCCACTCCAGTACTCTTGCCTGGAAAAGCCCATGGACAGAGGAGCCTGGTGGGCTGCAGTCCATGGGGTTGCTAAGAGTCGGACACAACTGAGCGACTTCACTTTCACTTTTCAGTTTCATGCATTGGAGAAGGAAATGGCATCCCACTCCAGTGTTCTTGCCTGGAGAATCCCAGGAACAGGGGAGCCTGGTGGGCTGCCGTCTATGAGGTCGCACAGAGTCGGACACGACTGAAGCGACTTAGCAGCAGCAGCAGCAGCTAAGTACATAGTTATCCAGAGTAAACACTATAGTATCCAGATTTTCTTGCAGCTACACTTGGTCATTTGACTAAGTTCTGACCAATGAATACAATTATTTATATCAGTTCAGTTCAGTAGCTAAGTTGTGTCCGACTCGTGTGACCCCATGGACTGTGGCATGCCAGGCCTCCCTGTCCATCACCAACTCCTGGAGCTTGCTCAAACTTATGTCCATTGAGTCACTGAGGCCACACAACCATCTCATCTTCTGTCTCCCCTTCTCCCCCTACCTTCAATCTTTCCCAGCATCAGGGTCTTTTCCAATGAGTCATTTTTCACATCAGGTGGCCAAATTATTGGTTTCAGCTTCAGCATCAGTCCTTCCAATGAATACTCAGGACTGATTTCCTTTAGGATTGATCTTATTATTATACAATATTATATACTATATTATAATACAATATACAGCATTATATATTATTACATATTACTATATGTAATAATAACATTACATTTTAATAATACATAATGTATATAATAAGACACACACACACTTTGGGAAATGCCTTTAAAATAATGGGAGTGGTTTTTTCCCTTTTCTTTACTTTTGCCTCCTGTTTTTAATGTAAATATGTTGGCTGGAGCTGAGGCAGCCATATTTTACCATGAGGTGGAAGCCACATATTGAAGATAGTGGAACATAAAGGTCACAGGGCTGGGGCTGGGGCTCCTGAAGATTGCACAGGTACCACACAAGCTCTAGAATGCCTTCCTGGATATCATTTATAAGACAACTTTCTACCTTTCCAAAGTCACTATTATTTTGGGCTTCTGTAAATTTCTGCTGAGCTTAATCTTAGCAAGTCAAAATTTGACTTTCCATATGGATAAAATGAAGAAAAAGAAAGAACAAATAGCATTCATATGCTTTACATGGCAGCACTTGATGCAAAGGCCAGTGTTTTTGTCCTTACATTATACTTCCTCTCACAAAATTAGATTATATAAGCTAGATGTCCAGTGACCTGAACACCTTTGAGTTACCAGAATGTTGACATTCCAGACTAACATAAAACAAACAAAACACTCCCCCTTCAGAAATCTGGCCTGTCAGTACTTCTCGTCAGCATTAATACATGGCATTAATTACAATAGTATTTACTATGGGTCAGGCCCTGTGCTAAGCTCTCTAGTTAGAAAACTGAAGAAATAGCACTCTATATCAGACAAAATAGACCTTAAAGAATATTATAGGAGACAAAGAAGGACACTACATAATGGTCAAGGGATCAATCCAAGAGGAAGACATAGCAGTTTTAAGTATCTAAGCACCCAACATAGGTGCACCTCAATACATAAGACAAACNAAGCTCTCTAGTTAGAAAACTGAAGAAATAGCACTCTATATCAGACAAAATAGACCTTAAAGAATATTATAGGAGACAAAGAAGGACACTACATAATGATCAAGGGATCAATCCAAGAGGAAGACATAGCAGTTTTAAGTATCTAAGCACCCAACATAGGTGCACCTCAATACATAAGACAAACAGACATACAAGGAGAAATTGACAGCAACACAACAATGGTAGAAGAATTTAACACCCCACTCACACCAATGGATAGGTCATCAAAACAGAAAATTAATAAGGAAACACAAGTCTTAAATGATACATTAGATGAGATGGATCTTGTTGATACCTTAAGGACATTCCATCCAAATGCAGAAGAATACAGCCTCTTCTCAAGTGCACATGGAACATTCTGCAAGATAGACCACATCTTGGGTCACAAATAAGACCTCAGTAAATTAAAAAAATTGAAATTGTATCAAGCATCTTTTCCAACCACAACGCTATGAGACTAGATATTAATTGCAAGAAAAAAGCTGTAAAACACTCAAACACATGGAGATTAAACAATGCGTCTCTAAATAACCAACAGGTTACTGAGGAAATCAAAAGGGAAATAAAAATATTTCTAGAAACAAAAGACAATGAAAACACAACAACTCAAAACCTATGGCATGCAGCAAAAGCAGTTCTAACAGGGAAATTTACAGCAATACAATCCTACCCCAAGAAACAAGAAAAGCATCGAATAGACAACCTAACTTTATACCTAAAACAACTGGAAAAAGAACAACAACAACAAAAAAAAATTAGTAGAAGGAAAGGAATCATAAAGATCTGAGCATCAATAAATGAAAAAGAAATGAAAGAAACAATAGTGAAGATTAATAAAACCAAAAGCTGGTTCTTTGAGAAGATAAACAAAACTGACAAGCCTTTAGCCAGATTCATCAAGAGAAAAAGAGAGAAGAATCAAATAAACAAAATTAGAAATGAAAAAGGAGAGGTTACAACAGACAATGCAGAAATACAAAGGATTATAAGAGACTATTAGGAACAACTGTATGGCAATAAAATGGATAACCTGGAAGAAATGGACAGATTCTTAGAAAAGTTCAATCTTCCCAGACTGAACCA
>SJXQ01006450.1:0-11820 GCA_006408695.1 Aepyceros melampus
CAAAAAAAAGATCTTAATGACCCAGATAATCACAATAGTGTGATCCCTCACCTAGAACCAGACATCCTGAAATGTGAAGTAAAGTGGGCCTTAGGAAGCATCACTATGAACAAAGTTAGTGGAGGTAATGGAATTCCAGCTGAGCTATTTCAAATCCTAAAAGATGATGCTGTTAAAGTGCTACACTCAATATGGAAGAAATCGGAAAACTCAGCAGTGGCCACAGGACTGGAAAAGGTCAGTTTTCATTCCAATCCCGAAGAAAGGCCATGTCAAAGAATATTCAAACTATTGCACAATGGTACTCATCTCACATGCTAATAAAGTAATTCTTAAAATTCTCCAATCCAGGTTTCAACAGTATTTGAACCGTGAACTTCCAGATGTTCAAGCTGGATTTAGAAAAGGCAGAGGAACCAGAGATCAAATTGCCAACATCCGTTGGCTCATAGGAAAAGCAAAAGAGTTCCAGAAAAACATCTACTTCTACCTTATTGACTATGCCAAAGCCAAGAGATCAAAACAAACCGTGGAAAATTCTTCAAGAGATGGGAATATCAGACCACCTAACCTGCCTCTTGAGAAATCTGTATGCAGGTCAGGAAGCAACAGTTAGAACTGGACATGGAACAACAGACTGGTTCCAAATAGGGAGAGGAGTAGCTGAAGGCTCAATATTGTCCCTGTTTATTTATTCTATGCAGAGTACATCATGAGAAATGCTGGGCTGGATGAAGCACAAGCTGGAATCAAGACTGCTGGGAAAAATATCGATAGCCTCAGATATGCAGATGACACCACCCTTATGGCAGAAAGCAAAGAAGAACAAAAGAGCCTCTTGATGAAAGTGAAAGAGGAGAGTGAAAAAGTTGGTTAAAGCTCAACATTCAGAAAACTAAGATCATGGATTCTGGTCCCATCACTTCATGGCAAATAGATGGGTTAACAATGGAAACAGTGACAGACTTTATTTTGGAGGGCTTAAAAATCACTGTAGATGGTGATTGCAGCCATGAAATTAAAAGACGTTTGCTCCTTGGAAGAAAATCTATGACCAAACTAGTTCAGTCGTGTCAGAATCTTTGCAGTTCCATGGAGTGCAGCACGCCGGGCCTCTCTGTCCATCAGCAACCCCTGGAGTCTACCCAAACTCATGTCCATCGAGTCAGTAATGCCATCTCATCCTCTGTCATCCCCTTCTCTTTCCACCTTCTATCTTTCCCAGATCAGGGTCTTTTCAAATGAGTCAGCTCTTCACAACAGGTGGCCAAATTATGACCAAACCAGACAGCATATTAAGAAGCAGAGACATAACTTTGCTGACAAAGTCCATCTAGTCAAGGCTATGGTTTTTCCAGTGGTCATGTATGGATATGAGAGTTGGACTGTGAAGAAAGCTGAGGGCCAAAGAATTGATGCCTTTGAACAGTGGTACTCGAGAAGACTCTTGAGAGTCCCTTGGACTGCAAGGAGATCCAACCATTCCAACCTAAAGGAAATCAAGTCCTCAATATTCATTGGAAGGACTGATGCTGAAGCTGAAACTCCAATAGTTTGGCTACCTGATCTGATTTATTTGAAAAGACCCTAATGCTGGGAAAGATTGAAGGCAGGAGGAGAAGGGGACGACAGAGGATGAGATGGTTGGATGGTATCACCAACTTGATGGACATGAGTTTGAGTAGGCTCAGGGAGTTGGTGATGGACAGGGATGCCTGGCGAGCTGCAGTCCATGGGGTCACAAAGAGCTGGACATGACTGAGTGACTGAACTGAACTGGGTCCAAAGATTGGTTGCACTGGTAATTCCAGAAAAGGGACTATAAACAAAAACCTATGAAATATATCTGCAGATGATAACTGGATGGGATGTAAACTGCATCTGGCAACATGGGTAGAATATTGACAAGGAAGACATGCAGGATATTTTCCAGAACCAACAAGTAGAATGTTTATCATTGCTAACTGCTCTGAAAATGTTCATTCTATGTAGTAAAGAGCATATATTCTTATTTTTTTTGAAGTTTCTCCTTTCTCTTCCCTGAATTCCTTTTAAACACTTTTGTTTTTCTACCTTTTGGATACCATCAAAGATCTAACCAATCAGAAAGATATTAGTGTAAAACTTTATTATTTTTGTGTCAGAAAACAAAATGATTGTTGCAGTTATGATCAAAACTAGGCAGAGTTATGGAAGGATATGCAACAAATAGGGACTCTCTAAAAAGAAGCATTTTCCCCTCAGAGTCTTTCTGTAAATAATTACAAAGTTCATTTAAAGATTGCTTTTATAAACAGTGCTGCGATTCATGTCAATGTATGGCAAAACCAATACAGTATTGTAAAGTAAAATTAAAATAAAATATAAAAGTAGAAAAAAATAAAGACTGATTTTATGTTACTTTCTCTAAGTCTTGAGAAGATAAACATAAATATACCTTAAAAAGTACAAGATATAAGTCCACTGATATTTTATGACTGGCCAAGAAATTAAATGATTTTTCACATAAAAGAGAAAACCTACAAAGTAAATTAAAATTACAGCTTAATGCCCTGGAAGATACATTACTTATGCAAAGGCATGTGCATGCATGCATGTGGGGTAAGTCACTTCAGTCACGTCTGACTCTTTGCAACCCTGTGAATTGTAGCCCACCAGGCTCCTCTGTCCATGGGATTCTCTCGGCAAGAATAATGGAGTGGGTTGCCATGCCCTCTACCAGGGGATCTTCCCCACTCAGAGATTGAACTCAGGTCTCCTGTAGCTCCCGCATTGCACGCAGATTCTTTCCCACTGAGCCACCAGGGAAGATCATGCAAGGCCAGGGAGAGAGCCAAATCCGCCTGACCACCACAGCCCGCAGATGTCCTTACTACATTTTCTTGTTCCAGACCCTAAAATATGAATCAAATTTAATATTCAGTTTGAAAACTTTAAAGAGATAGGGACCTTGTCATCCACAAACACACACACCCCTCTTTTTTTTTTTTCACTTTTTTTTCCCACTCTATTTCCTGATTTCCAAATGGTGCCTTTGTTGGAAATATTTTTATGATTACCTGGAATTCTATAACCTACCAGTAGAGTAAAAGCAAACGCTAGGTCTCAGAGGAACTGTACTCAAAGCAGAGGTGTTAAAAATAACCTTGGTGTCTTATCTTAGCCTTCTCCTTTTCATTTATAGCTATATCCTGAAAACCTGCTGCCTAAAAGGATGTAACAATTCAAAACCTACCAAAGCTTCAGCGAAAACTGCATTTTGATCTGTGGTGCCACCCTCTTAAAAAAAAAAATTTTATAGGCTTATTTTCCTCGTGACAGTTTCATTGCATTTGTTGGGTTGTAAACCATGTAAAATTCAGCAATAAAATGACTGCAATCTGTACAAGTAATAGCAAGCATGTCTCATAAACAAGATAAGTTGTGCCTTGCCAATATTGCTACACTTCATAAATATGAACTCAAGTCTGTTTTGTGTTTTCTAGATCAGTAGCATAGTTTTATTTTAATTAAACACAACATATAAAATATTCATTTATGAAACAAACATCATTGTTTTTAAAAGATTATATTAAATTAAATTATACTGCTCTTGCCATAAAGCCATGCACAAAAGAACCATTTTGAATTTTAAGTGGATTGATACAGTTCAAGTGTCCATCAATAAAAACTATATTAGGAACACAGTAATGCTACCATGAATAAATGAGCTATTTATATTTCCTGATAATGTAAGTGCTTATGTGAACTCATTCCAATTTCTAAACACTAGGCATTTCAGCTATGGAGGTAATTAAGAAACTATAATATCTACAAAGGAAAGGTAAATGCTGCCAGTGTCATTTCATACAGCACATTTTAGCATTTCACTTTATCAATGACATAATTTTCTGTTATATTTTATTAGATTAGATCCAGATAACTTTAATGATCCAAATGAAAAGCTCTTGAAGGTGATTCCTATAGAAGATCTTCCTGTGTAAGGAAACAGCACAGACTTAGAAATGAAGAGATTTGAGTTTTGTTCTTACACTGATACTGAATAGCTATGAATTGGCTGTCTCTTTGAAATCAAAGGGAATCATGCAAAATAATTTTCTAACTTGCAGACTCCATCATTATCCCCCAAACATGGATGGATGTGGGTTTTGTGGGGTCTGATTTATATGAACTAGAAGACCTTTTAAAAGAAAGAGTATATAATTACAAATACAAAAATAGGCATGAAGGTAAATGTTTGCTTTGAATGAAACAAGAAATTACAGTAAATAAGAAATCACAGTAAAGATCTTTTTGAGATACTCCTACATAAGTTAGCAGAAATGCTTATATAGATATGCTTCTTACCCCTATCCCCACAGATTTACTACAAATTCCTGCACTTGAAGGGCCAAGGCTTCAGCCTCATTAAACTAACAGTAAACCTGCCATTGCTCCCAAATGATCAGAAAACCTTATCACAGATTGTGAGTTATTCAGAAAGAATGTTCCAAATTCTACTTATAGGATTGTCCTATCTGCTCCATGAAGGTTAACATAACCCATTATTTTTCACAATTCCTTCTCAAAACCCACAGTACTTACAATCTACATCGTATAACATATAATCTACAAATGTGTCTTAGAATGTCCACCAGTGTTTCAAACATTATCTTCCCAGTGCAAAGTATTTACAAAGGCTGCAAATTTTCTTGTTATGACCCATTGTAAACAAGAAGGGTAGTTTTTACAACCAAGTAGATTGACTTATTTTTCAGCTAAAAGAAAATCTGTTATGTATTGATGGTATAGAATATTTTTAACTTAAATTTCATCTTCCCAACTCATACCTTTCAGGTATATTTCAACTTTTCAATTCTATGAGGACAAAAACTGCAAAATGTTACCTTGCATACAAGTCATAGAAAACTGAAACTGTGGAAATAATGTTTTGCCTTATTACGCTATAATGAATTGAGATACTTTTAGGTGCTAAGTAAATATTTCCTTTAGAGTACACCACTTTGAGAATAGCTGTTTCAGGCATTCTCATTTACACAAAAAACAATTAACTCACACTTTATGTGAAAATGTGAAACTTCAGGCTTCCTTGGTGGCTCAGTGGTAAAGAGTCTGCCTGCCAAAGCAGGAGACATGGGTTTGATCCCTGGTCCAGGAAGATCCCACATGCCACAGAGCAACTAAACCCATGTACTACAACTACGGAGCCTGTGCTCTAGAGTCCAGGAATTGCAACTACTGAGCCCATATGCCACAGCTACTGAAATCTGCACACCCTTGAGACCGTGCTCTGCAACAAGAGAAGCCACTGCATGAGAAGTCTGCACACAACTAGAGAAAGCCTATACAGCAACAAAGCCCCAGCACAGCCAAAAAAATGAATAAACAAAAACAAATTTTATTTAATGTGAAACTCTGCAGAATCCCTGTTTTGGACGAACAGAAACCTTAGGCAAAATAACTGGTTGGTATACATCACTAAATTTTGAGATAATGTTTTACAGAACCATAATATTTCCATTTGGGCACTATCACATTTCATTCTTTCTGGACAGTCTGCTAACTCTTCCTCATCTTCAGAGACACTAGAAATGGAGTTGAATAGAACTGCAACTTGGTGTACTGGGAGACATTAGAGAGTTAACATTGCATCTTGAGATGTAAAATATTAATAATGTTAACAAAGTAAGAGCTGTAAGCTGTGCAAGCAGTACAAGGTGGGTGGATAGGTGGGAGGGAAGATATTATCTGTTGATTCAAATAACAAATATTCAACTAAGACAAGGAGAGCAATAAGTAGATTTAATTATCTTTGTTTATCTGGTTCCTCTATGAGTATTAGCTTTTCAAGTAAAATAATGGGAAGAATCCAATCAATTTGGATTAATCAATTTGGTTAACCGAATCATGTTAAAGTATGTGTGTATCCCCCTGCATGCACACAAATACACATATATACACACATATATATAGAGAGAGAAGAAAACCTATTAACCTAATGTGCAGGTTAATATATGAGAAAATATGTGAGAAAAAACTGGGAAATTGTTCATAAAAATATGGAAAGGTTAATAATTTTTCTATATAAAGAGCATTACAGACTAATGAAAAACCCTAGGGAAAAATAGCTAAAGGATGTGAGTGCATCAGTTCAGTTCAGTTTAGTTCAGTCGCTGAGTCATGTCCGACTCTTTGCAACCCCATGAATCACACAGCACTCCAGGCCTCCCTGTCCATCACCAACTCCTGGAGTTTACTCAAACTCATGTCCATCGAGTCGGTGATGCCATCCAGCCATCTCATCCTCTGTCGTCCCCTTCTCCTCCTGCCCCCAACCCTCCCAGCATCAGAGTCTTTTCCAATGAGTCAACTCTCCGCATGAGGTGGTCAAAGTATTGGAGTTTCAGCTTTAGCATCATTCCTTCCAAAGAACACCCAGGACTGATCTCCTTTAGAATGGACTGGTTGGATCTCCTTGCAGTCCAAGGGACTCAAGAATCTTCTCCAACACCACAGTTCAAAAGCATCCATTCTTCAGTGCTCAGCTTTCTTCACAGTCCAACTCTCGCATCCATACATGACCACAGGAAAAACCATAGCCTTGGCTAGATGGACCTTTGTTGGCAAAGTAATGTCTCTGCTTTTTAATATGCTATCTAGGTTGCTCATAACTTTCCTTCCAAGGAGTAAGCGTCTTTTAATTTCATGGCTGAAATCATCATCTGCAGTGATTTTGGAGCCCCCCAAAATAAAGTCTGACACTGTTTCCACTGTTTTCCCATCTATTTCCCATGAAGTGATGGGACCAGATGGCATGATCTTCATTTTCTGAATGTTGAGCTTTAAGCCAACTTTTTCACTCTCCTTGTTCACTTTCATCAAGAGGCTTTTTAGTTCCTCTTCACTTTCTGCCATAAGGGTGGTGTCATCTGCGTATCTGAGGTTATTGATTTCCCATCAGTCTTGATTCCAGCTTGTGCTTCTTCCAACCCAGCATTTCTCATGATGTACTCTGCATATAAGTTAAATAAGCAGGGTGACAATATACAGCCTTGACATACTCCTTTTCCTATTTGGAACCATTCTGTTGTTCCATGTCCAGTTCGAACTGTTGCTTTCTGCCCTGCATATAGGTTTCTCAAGAGGCAGGTCAGGTGTTCTGGTATTCCCATCTCTTTCAGAATTTTCCACAGTTTATTGTGATCCACACAGTCAAAGGCTTTGGCATAGTCAATAAAGCAGAAATAGATGTTTTTCTGGAACTCTCTTGCTTTTTCCATGATCCAGCGGATGTTGGCAATTTGATCTCTGGTTCCTCTGCCTTTTCTAAAACCAGCTTGAACATCTGGAAGTTCACTGGATCTCCTTGCAGTCCAAGGGACTCAAGAATCTTCTCCAACACCACAGTTCAAAAGCATCCATTCTTCAGTGCTCAGCTTTCTTCACAGTCCAACTCTCGCATCCATACATGACCACAGGAAAAACCATAGCCTTGGCTAGATGGACCTTTGTTGGCAAAGTAATGTCTCTGCTTTTTAATATGCTATCTAGGTTGGTCATAACTTTTCTTCCAAGGAGTAAGCGCCTTTTAATTTCATGGCTGAAATCATCATCTGCAGTGATTTTGGAGCCCCCCAAAATAAAGTCTGACACTGTTTCCACTGTTTTCCCATCTATTTCCCATGAAGTGATGGGACCAGATGGCATGATCTTCATTTTCTGAATGTTGAGCTTTAAGCCAACTTTTTCACTCTCCTTGTTCACTTTCATCAAGAGGCTTTTTAGTTCCTCTTCACTTTCTGCCATAAGGGTGGTGTCATCTGCGTATCTGAGGTTATTGATTTCCCATCAGTCTTGATTCCAGCTTGTGCTTCTTCCAACCCAGCATTTCTCATGATGTACTCTGCATATAAGTTAAATAAGCAGGGTGACAATATACAGCCTTGACATACTCCTTTTCCTATTTGGAACCATTCTGTTGTTCCATGTCCAGTTCGAACTGTTGCTTTCTGCCCTGCATATAGGTTTCTCAAGAGGCAGGTCAGGTGTTCTGGTATTCCCATCTCTTTCAGAATTTTCCACAGTTTATTGTGATCCACACAGTCAAAGGCTTTGGCATAGTCAATAAAGCAGAAATAGATGTTTTTCTGGAGCTCTCTTCCTTTTTCCATGATCCAGCGGATGTTGGCAATTTGATCCTGGTTCCTCTGCCTTTTCTAAAACCAGTTTGAACAGAGAACTCTAAAGCATCAACAAACCAGAGGGAATAGAAAAGCATTTTTTTCTTATAAAAAAACTTTCATATGATAAAATTATAAATTCAGTAAAGATTACTTAGAAAATATAGGTAAATTTAAAAAAAAGTAAACTTCATCATCTGTACCATATCAGAAAATTATCTGATACCACTTTTAGGAATATCAGAAGTCTTGAACAGATTAACTTTTTAAAAAATATATATATACATTGTAGTCTCAAATAAAAAGTAAACATAATATAAAATATTTATAAATGAAGAGGTAACCAAATATCAGGAGATATAAAAAGCAAAGCATAAAATAAATTAAAAACCTAAGTAAAAGAAAAGAGAAACTAGTATTTAAAATGGAATTTCAAACACTAAAATCAAGCACAAGTATGCATAAACTTTTCTTACAAATATATAGCATCAAATTGAAAACCTTTACACAATACAACAACAAAAAACTAATAAACAAAAAGAACTAATAGATATGACAGAAATAGCTGGCCAAGATGGAGCAAATGGGACTGGATTTACCCTTTCACGTGAAGCAACAATAATAACTAAAAAGTCAAACAATATATATGGCAAGACTCTTTACAATGGAAATGTAAGTGGTTTGATGTCTGAGAAATGGGACTCTCTCAGAGATGAAAATCACAATTTCTCAGTTCACTGTTCTGATAAAATTTTCAGATTGAAGCACAAAACGAGAGAATCTAGGCTAAACTCAGCAGGTTGCCTGAGCTGAGAAGGTGAAGCTGAGAGTCCAAGGAGACCGAGACAGGCACAATTCACAAGACAGAGTACTGAACAGGAGAGAGCTGCACACAGAGAAAATTTCAGAGACTTGTGAATTGTCCTTTGTAAGTACCTAACAAAGTTTTTATCAACATAGCATGTGAAGAAACCTCCAAAAGGCTGGGGAGAGAAACACCTAAAATAATTAGAGGGAATAGTACCTGTCCAGGAATTCAGCTATTCCAGTTAATCTGGAAAAGTTCACAATTCACTGGATGCTTGATCATGTACTCACAAGGATGTTATATCAATAGTGGTCAATAGTGGGATTTACTTCTTAAGTAACACTGCTCTGACCCTACCTAAGTAATGTTAAAAAGCAATATTGGAAAGGATAGAAATATTTTAAATAGCTTAACTGTATCTAAGAACAGAGTTTAAGAATTTTTACAGGAATGCAAAAATACAATGTACCCAAAAGATGAAATTAACATAAAATCTACTCTGCAAACCAAAACAATTGGCATTAAAACAAGTAGGGAAATACAACTCACAATAAAGAAAGAATTTAAGTGAAATATAGACTGACACAGATATTATATTTACCAGACAAGAATAATTTTAAAATTATTATAACTACATTCAATTTGTCTAAAAAGTAGCAAGCTAGAATACAAACATACCAAAGACTACAGTATGTGAGATGAAAACTTTAATATGTGAGATTAAAAATATATTGGACAAGAACTCATGTTATAAGTCTGACATCATCCTAATTCCAAATCCAGAAAAGACATCATGAAAAAAGAAAGTTATAGGCCTGTATTGCTGATGAACATGGATGTAAGAAACCTTAACAAATATTAGTAAACCAAATTCAGCAATACTTTAAAAGAATCATGCACCATGATTAAGTGAGATTTATCCCAGGGATGCAAGAATGGTACAATATCTGAAAATCAATCAATCAGTATGATATACCACATAAACAAGTTGAAGAATAAATATCATATAATCATCTCAAAAGATGCAGAAAAAGCTTTTGACAAAATTCAACATCTATTTATAATAAAAACTCTCCATAAAACATGTGCCTTGAAAATGTACATTTAACTGCAATCAGAATAAAAAGAAAAACGGTGCTGGAGAAGACTCTTGAGAGTTCCTTGGACACAGAGAGATCAAACCAGTCAATCCTAATGGAAATCAACCCTAAATAATCATTGGAAAGATGGATGCTGAGGCTGAAGCTCCAATACTTGACCATCTGATATGAAGGGCCAACTCATTGGAGAAGACCCTGATGGAGAGAAAGACTGAGGGCAAGAGCTGAAGGGGGCGACAGAGGGTAAGATGGTTAGATGACATCAGAGACTCAATGCACATGAGTTTGAGTAAACTCTGGGAGACAGTGAAGGACAGGAAAGCTTGGTGCAGTCCATGGGGTTGCAAAGAGTCAGACATGACCTAGCAACTGAAGAGCAACAAAACAAAATAAAAACACTCATACATTTTGTACAAAGAGAAAAATAGAAAAATGAAAGAATTTATGGCCAACTTAGTGGAGGAAAATGAGAAGAAAAAATAAGAAATAGCAAAGAAGTATAAGAACCATGACGTCACTAAACCAAGAAAACAGAAATAATACATGCACATCTGTTCAGTTCAGTTCAGTCGCTCAGTCGTGTCCGACTCTTTGCGGCCCCATCAATCACAGCACACCAGGCCTCCCTGTCCATCATCAACTCCCGGAGTTCACTCAGACTCATGTCCATCAAGTCAGTGATGCCATCCAGCCATCTCATTCTGTCGTCCCCTTCTCCTCCTGTCCCCAATCCCTCCCAGCATCCAAGTCTTTTCCAATGAGTCAACTCTTCGCATAAGGTGGCCAAAGTACTGGAGTTCGAGCTTTAGCATCATTCCTTCCAAAGAAATCCCAGGGTTGATCTCCTTTAGAATGGACTGGTTGGATCTCCTTGTGGTCCAAGGGACTCTCAAGAGTCTTCTCCAACACCATAGTTCAAAAACATCAATTCTTTGGCACTCAGCCTTCTTCACAGTCCAACTCTCACATACATCTGATATGGGCAGTAATCAGCAATAATCATAAGTGAATTCATTTCCCTTAGTGAAAGAGATTCATATTCTCTTTTAAAGTACAGGAGTTAGATTCTACCTATATTCGATGTACATAAAATAAAGTGGTGGGAATGCAAATTAGTACAGCCACTATGGAGAACAGTGTGGAGATTCCTTAAAAAGTTGCAAATAGAAATGCCTTATGATCCAGCGATCCCACTGCTGGGCATACACACTAAAGAAACCAGAATTGAAAGAGACACGTGTACCCCAATGTTCATCACAGCACTATTTATAATAGCCAGGACATGGAAGCAACCTAGATGTCCATCAGCAGATGAATGGATGAGAAAGCAGTGGTACATATACACAATGGAGTATTACTCAGCTATTAAAAAGAATACATTTGAATCAGTTCTAATGAGGTGGATGAACTGGAACCGATTATACAGAGTGAAGTAAGCCAGAAAGAAAAACACCAATACAGTATACTTACACATATATATGGAATTTAGAAAGATGGTAATGATAACCCTGTATGCGAGACAGCAAAAGAGACACAGATGAATAGAACGGCCTTTTGGACTCTGTGGGAAAGGGAGAGGGAGGGATGATTTGGGAAAATGGCAGTGCAACATGTATGATATCATAAGTGAAATGAATCGCCGGTCTAGGTTCGATGCAGGATGTAGGATGCTTGGGACTGAGGCACAGGGATAGTCCAGAGAGATGGTGTGGGGTGGGAGGGGGGAGTGGGG
>SJXQ01006450.1:12006-47227 GCA_006408695.1 Aepyceros melampus
CTCGTGGCTGATTCATGTCAATGTATAGCAAAACGAATACAGTATTGTAAAGCAAAACAAACTGAAAAATAAGAATTAATTAAAAAATAATAAAGTGGTGGTAGTGGTTTAGTCAGTAAGTCCTGTTCGATTCTTGTGACCCCATGGATTGTAGCCTGCCAGGCTCCTCTTTTCATGGGATTCTCCAGGCAAGAATAATGGAGTGGGTTGCCATTTCCTTCTCCATAAAATAAAGTAGCTCAGATTATTTAAAGGAAAGACATGCAATGAAAAATAAAATTAAATTTTATCACATGAAATTCTAATTAGTCACAAAACAGAAATAAATTTATAAATGATTGTTTTAATAATAAAGTTTATGTTTGGTATCAGAGAAGATTATCAAGTGTTATATATCAAGTACCATAGAAAAGATTGTGAGAGTATGAAATAATGATGACACAAGGGAAAAGCAGAATGAGAAGGAAAACAACAAAAAAAGATAACAAGAAAGAAAAAGGAAATAAAAGATAAAAAAAGGGGAAGAAGTAAAAGGATAGGAGGAAAAAGTAAGGCAGACAGAATGAAAGTATATATTAATAGTTAAAAAATATAATAACAACAAATGTCTAAAATATTTCCATCTTCCCCCAATAAGCAGAAAGTGACAAAAAACAGGAAAGAGAAAATGAATTATTGATATAATTAATAAAGTTGAATGATTAGATGAACATTTACCCAAAAAAGAATATGCCTTTTACTTAGCATCATAGAATAATCACAGATATTTTCCTAAGTATAAAGAAGACATTCTTCTCACAAACAGAATAAAACAGTTCATGTTCTCCCAGCACAATACAATGAATCTAACAATCAATAATCATGTTGCTATTTTAATATATATTTTTCATTCACAAAATAAATATTCTCTGAGCATCTTCTATGGAGCATCCACTATAAGGACTCTGTTGTTAACAGTATTTAAAACATTCTAACAGGAACAATACACGCACAAATAAATATGTATAATTATTTAATTTTCTCTTTTGCTTTTCCGAATATGAGGCCCTTGCCTAGACTGCACCCCTCAAAAAACAATCAACCTTCAGGCTGCACTGGTTGTCTTGAATGTCATTTAATTGTCTCTATTCTTTTATCCCTTCCGCAAGTTTCCCAACCCTGCAGCAGTTTAGCAACTCGGTTTGTGGAAATCAGTTCACAGAGTTCACCTGAAATAATAGAAGTTATTTCTTTCTATCATTAAAGTTTTGATGGAGTCAAAAGAAGGTGCATGTAGGGTAAGAAAAATAAAAACTATGTACTCTCTAATTCCAGAAATGGAAACCAAGACTTACAAAGAAACTCCAAGTTGGGCTCTTGTGTAAATATTCTTTTCACTGGGTTTTGGTATAGAGAAAAGGAGGTTACCATGGGCAGTGGAAGCTCTTACTCCAACTTGTTCTATTTCACTCTGGGAAGAGACTATAACAGTCTGGCCACAGATAAGTCATCATGTGCCCAACGAGGTCAAAAAGAAGATGCTCCTGAGGTTCAGCTCTTCCTGGTGGCCCTCTGTTCCTGTGTGCTATAAAGAAAACTCAGATCACGGCTTGAGAATCTTATCAAAAAGGCTGCTGTACAGTGGGCAAGGTAACTTTGAGCAAAGACTGTCAAATGATGACCGAAGCCTGACACGGAAGTCATAGGCCAACTGGAAAGTAGCCAGCATCATCAAGTAGACCAACTCAATCAGGTAGTAGTCCTGAGAGCATTGCCTGAACTAAAATTATAGTGCATGAGATACAAATTCCTAGCCTTCAGTAGGAGTTTTAATTAGGACCTACACCCTCAAATTCATGTCTAGAGAAATTCACACAAAATTTCTTTTTTTTTTAAATTTCAGAGATCCGTATGAGCAAGTGTGTGTGCATACTCAATCGTGTCCAACTCTTTGTGACCCCATGGACTGTAGTCCACCCGGCTCCTCCCTCCATGGAATTTTCCAGGCAAGAGGACTAGAGTGGGTTGCTGTTTCCTTCTTCAAGGGATCTTCCTGACTCAGGGATCAAACCTGCATCTCCTGCATTGGCAGGTGGATTCTTTATTGCTGAGCCACCTGGGAAGTTCAGGAGCAAAAGTCTCTACAAACATTTCCTTCCTTTTGGTCTACTCAGTTGTTTTCTATAGGCAGATACTGCACCGAAGAGAGGTTATTTGGTATTGCCTGAAAAAATCCAAATTGACTAGTAATGTGACTGCGCAAAGCTAAAACAAGTGAGTGAATACTATAGCAAGAGTGAAAGAGAAATCATGTTAACAATGTTAGTCACTGCTTTCAATTGTGTTAATGTTCTTAGATATAAAAATTATGGCCATGGTTGGAAACTAGTTTTGCAATTGAAATCAAAGAATAAATTTATTCTGAAAATTTGGCAAGTAGAGCTGGTTGTTATACTATCTTTTGGTTATAAATGACTCCATAACGTTTCTCCAACACATAACATGTTTATACCATTACAAAATTTTCCAGCAAACTAGATATATGGGCTTACCAAAAAGAAAGAATAACAAAGAAAAATACAAACAAAGAAAGGTATTTGTCTGAGTATCAGTGCAATAGTATGGAGGTAAGCCATAGACATAAACTGCAAGCATTCACAATTCATATTAAAATGACTTATGGTCTCACTAATAATTTTTATTATTACTTATTTCCATAATTATAATGCAGCTAGATCATATAATAACATTGTCAATAAACCGTCACTAAAGACCAAAGGGAGATGAACTCCTCTATTAGATAATATCAAATGGTAAAATATATTGGATTTAAATTGTTTTTCCTTCACTAAATTAATGAATCTCTATCAGTGAATGAAAATGCTTTTCCATTTCTAAAATGTATAATCGTGGTTGAATAGTTAAAATAATAAACCTATAATATCATTTGGGATTTCCTAGTATCAATTTAAATCATGCTGATTACAAGGTTTATCACTATCCAACACACACTAGGTACTCTAATAAAGAAAATTAATATCTTATAATTGGATAGTTTTTTAAAAATTATAAAGCACTTTCACATACCACATTTCCCTAGATCTTTCTAACAACCTTATGCAGTTGTAAAATGAAATAAGCCCTTCACACTGCAACCATGTGAAGGTTTAAGTTAAAAATCAGTCCAATACAATATTGTAAAGTAACTAGCCTCCAATTAAAATAAATAAATTTAAATTTTAAAAAATGCCATTTATGATAGAAATGTAAATAGTTCCGCAAATTGGTAACTGTTCTAGTTGGGTGATGACTCTGACATATAAACTGACATACACATGACTCTCCTAAAATGAGAAGTTAAATTGAAATAGCTGAGCATATGAATAAATAAATAACCATACTGAATTTTCATACTGAAGTTTTAATGAATCTAAACACAGAACTTCTCTCTCATAACAAAGATCATTGATATTCCACATACTCTTATCATTTCATGGTCACAGCCTATATGACAAAATTACATGCAAGAATGAATGAGCCGGATCATACTCACCATAATTACAATTTAACAGACTTGGAAGACTGTACTGGACAACTCATATAGAATTAAAGTAGTTACAAAATAACTGTATATTTTAGTAGAGAAAATGTATATGGTATGAGCTAAAAAGAAATGCTCAATCACAACTAGAAATTTGAATTTGATGCTCAGTGCTGGTGCACTGGGATGACCTAGAGGGATGGTATGGGGAGGGAGGTGGAAGAGGGTTCAGGATGGGGAACACCCATGGTGGATTCATGTTGATGTATGGTAAAACCAATACAATATTGTAAAGTAATTAGCCTCCAATTAAAATAAAGAAATTTATATTTAAAAAATAAAATAAAATAACAATTCCTCTTGTTTTGTGGTTCTCATGTTATTGGTGAATTATTTGGCCTCAAAGCATGGTTGAATGCGATCCCAAGGATAAATTTTCCTGACTCCAAGCCCTTTGACCTTCTCTCTGACCCATCCCTATTTCTCATAAGACATATTAAATCCTATTTTGGACACAGTACTCATCTTCAACTCTCTTATGTTTTTAGTCAGACAGCCAAGTTCTGATAATGTTTTGAATTCTGTTTCCTATAACCTTCTGACAATGTTGTGTAGTCCATTGATTTTTTTTCTTCTTTTGGCAGTGGAAGAGCTTTTAAAATGCCATTTAGATAACAAAAATGACACCATGTTTATAGACTTTACCTTATAGCACTCATTTCTTCAAATTGGGAAAGAATGAAACAGATTTGAAATATCTCTATTATCATCTCATCTCTGCATAGCATTCTATGATTTTAAAGTATTTTAAATTGCTTTATCTAAATCAATATTGACTAAAATTATGACTTCAATTTTAAAAACACATTTTAAAGAAGGTTAAAAAATTGAAGTCATTTCACTAGTGTAGAAAATATTAGTAAATATCTGATTTCTGTCTTTTTTTCCACGAAACAATTTTAGAAAGAAGAGTGTCTGTTTCCCCACATCCTCACTGGAAGAATGGAAAGGATAAAAGCAATGGGATGAGGAATGAACAGAATATCAGATTTAGCTTATTTTAAAATTACATGATTGAAATTTTTATGACCTTTCAATGTTAATTTCTTTAAACATGACTATCCAAATAGCAATCATGAAGTCTTTACTCTTATGCCAGACTATGTCAATTATTGTGGTAGAGACACAGATACAGCCTTTCCTTCAAAGACTTCATCAGCTAACACAAAAAAATTGATAGATAGGTTAACAAATGTGATCATTCCATGGGATAGGAACATTAAGGAAATATGTGACATATAACACAGTATGAATATACCAGAGCTATCTGTTAACTCATCTTCAGTTCAGAAGATAATTTTCACTGAGGAGCTAACTTTGAATCTTGAAGAAGGCACAGCACAGGGAGCTCAGCTTGGTGCTATGTGGTGACCTACATAGGTGAGATGGTGGGGAGGGTGAGAAGGAAGTCCAAGAGGGAGGAGATATATGTATACATATAGCTGATTCACTACACTGTACAGCAGAAACTAACACAACATTGTAAAGCAACTATATCTCAATTAGAAAAAATTATTTGCCAAGTAGAATAAAGCCTAAGAGTATTTAAATATAATTATACAGGTTTGTGATTCAAGACAGAAAAGTTGTGTGTTAAAGACACATAGTTGTGTAAATTACAGCAACCATAGGGCTTGATATAACGTTGTTATTTTCCCCCCAGGAATTTCATGGAAAAAACAAACTCAGATGCAGTTCCTAGCTTGAAGCTCTCTAACACATTCTCTTTAAGATTTGTACTTTGGTTTGATTTTTAAACAATAATAATAATAATAATACCTAAGAACTGAAAAAAGCTCCCTTAGTAGTCTATAGTCGTTAATTCTTTTGTAGTGACACTTAATTCTACTCAAAACACAGGCATATTGCTTTTGAAAACTAAATAATATTTCTAAAAACACACACAGTTTAAATAACAAAATAAATAAATAAATAACTAAATAAAAGAAATCTGTTGGAGTTTCTCTAATTTAAAGGTTGATGTTCTGAAGGTAGGTTAAAAATAAATTTATCAACTTCAGAAATCTTAAAACTATCTCCCATAATCAACCCTTGTTGATGTGTTCGTTACGAAGTATCAGTTGACAGTGAACTGATAGCAGTGAATATTATCATACTGAAAAGTTATAAGCTCTACTTTTTTAAAATAACATTTCCTGTTGGGTCTATTAATTTTCCAATCAACACATTTACATTTCATTGTACAGTAGGAAGTGATCTACTGTATTAGCAAATTATTATAACTTTGATAGTTTGATTAAGTTTATATTTTTTGTTAATAAGAAGTGTAAGCATGACCAACTAAGTAAATATCTAAATGACTCTATAATCTAGTGACCAATGGGTTAAATAAGCAGTTTTTATAAAGACACACTAACCAGTCAACCATTATGTTTAGAAACAAGAAACAGAAAATAATGAGATTATTAAAGGTATCTATTTATTTTAGACTTAGCCCATGCAAAAGAAATGTGAAATGGATGGCTGGCAGAGGTAATGAGGTAACAACAGACTGGTTCCAAATAGGAAAAGGAGTACGTCAAGGCTGTATATTGTCACCCTGCTTATTTAACTTATATGCAGAGTACATCATGAGAAATGCTGGACTGGAAGAAACACAAGCTGGAATCAAGATTGCTGGGAGAAATATCAATAATCTCAGATATGCAGATGACACCACCCTTATGGCAGAAAGTGAGGAGGAGCTAAAAAGCCTCTTGTTGAAAGTGAAAGAGGAGAGTGGAAAAGTTGGCTTGAAGCTCAACATTCAGAAAACGAAGATCATGGCATCTGGCCCCATCACTTCATGGGAAATAGATGGGGAAACAGTAGAAACAGTGTCAGACTTTGTTTTTTTGGCTCCAAAATCACTGCAGATGGTGACTGCAGCCATGAAATTAAAAGGCGCTTACTCCTTGGAAGAAAAGTTATGACCAACCTAGATAGTATATTCAAAAGCAGAGACATTACTTTGCCGACTAAGGTCCGTCTAGTCAAGGCTATGGTTTTTCCTGTGGTCATGTATGGATGTGAGAGTTGGACTGTGAAGAAGGCTGAGCGCCGAAGAATTGATGCTTTTGAACTGTGGTGTTGGAGAAGACTCTTGAGAGTCCCTTGGACTGCAAGGAGATCCAACCAGTCCATTCTGAAGGAGATCAACCCTGGGATTTCTTTGGAAGGAATGATGCTAAAACTGAAGCTCCAGTACTTTGGGCACCTCATGCGAAGAGTTGACTCATTGGAAAAGACCCTGATGCTGGGAGGGATTGGGGGCAGGAGGAGAAGGGGACGACCGAGGATGAGATGGCTGGATGGCATCACAGACTCAATGGACGTGAGTCTGAGTGAACTCCGGGAGTTGGTGATGGACAGGGAGGCCTGGCGTGCTGCAATTCATGGGGTCACAAAGAGTCGGACACGACTGCGCGACTGAACTGAACTGACGAACTGAAATGACTGAGGATATTAAGACTGGACAAGACAATAGGCTTGCTAAAGTCAAAGAGCAAATCAAGCGATAATTCAACAATAAAAGATCATATGTCAAAATATTACAGGTGACAAAAGCTTTGTGTTCCTCTATAAGTAATATCTGTTTTCCCTTCTCTGCCAGCTTTGAGGATGTCCTTTTCTTCACTGGATTTGGGCACTTGATTATCATGTGTCTTGGTGTAGTTGTCTTCATGTTTCTTACCCTTAGAGTTTATTCAGCTTCTTGGATCTGTGAGTTTATTATTTTTACCAAATTAGAAAAAAAATGACTATTATACATTCAAATATTTTCTCTGCCTCCTTCCCTCCGTCAGAGACTCTAATTCCATATATATCAGGCCACTTGAAACTGTCCACAGCTAACTGATGATCTGTTCATGTATTTGCTGGGTTGTACTTTTCTATTTCCTCTTTGTTCATCACTTATATTGCCACGACTTTAAGTTCACTCATCTTTTCTTCCTCAATGTTTAATCAACTGTTAATCCCATTCAGTGTATTTCCTATCTTATACATTGTATTTTTCCATCTCTAGATGTTCGATTTGGGTACTTTTTCACATCCACATGTCTCTACATATTTTTTTAAATATATAGAATAGTTATAACAATGTTCTGTGTCCTTTTCTGCTAATTCTATCATATGTGTCAGTTTAGGGTTCATTATGATGTGTTTATTCTCCTTATTTAGGCATCTTATATTTCTGCAGCTTTGTGTATCTGGTACACATCTTGCTGGATGATGAACAGAGAGGTCACAGAAGATATGCAGAAAAATATAGAGCACTTTGCTCTATAAGCTTATTGGTTATCTTGATATAAGTAGCCTCAATGGAATTCAATACACATATTCCTCAGATATATTAATAAGAAGATAATGGTAACAGCATGCCATTGTGTTCAATCCATATTGTATCATACTTTATCTAATAAATACTTTCAAAAACATATTTCATTTATGTCCCTTTTTCACTATTAACAAATAACATAATTCTGAACTTCCTTGTGCATCTTGATGATTTCCCTAAATTCATAGTTGAGGTAGCTTAAATTCAAAGATAATGAACATTATAAAGGCTTTGAATACATGTTGCCAATCTCTCCTCTTCCCATGCAGATTAATTTAGAATATTTTGTGAATCTTTATGTACTGATAAGATTTAAATGAAATAAAAATTATTTTCTTGAATTTTTAGTTAACCTGGGGGTATCCATCTAAACAATCCATTTCTATATAGTCATTTTGAAACGATAATTCTATTTAAAACACTTATACACTGGAATAGAATCATATTTTTTTCAATTTTGTGTGGAAAAGTATTGGGAAAAAAATGATGATTTAATCACATTGTTTGTTGTTTTAACTGAGTCCATTTACCACGCATCCCTTACTGAATGAGAGTAAGCTCTAACAAAACATATGCATTCTGAATTATCCAAGTTACTAGATAAACCTGCAATTAAAACTAGTTGACTAGAGAAGCATATAATATAGTATTATCATGGTAAAAATATTCCTTGTGTTTATTTACATATCACAGTGCATATAACAATCAAAGTTATAGCCAAAAAGCCTCAGTGCCTAACACACTGCCTGGCACTTAATGGTTATTCAAGAAATATTTGTTGAATGAATTAAAAGCCTTTTCAGGAGAAAATAAAATAGATCACCATCACATTCCCTCTTGTGGATGAAGAGCCTGTCTTGCAAGCTAGTCCAAAAATCAATAGTAAAATAATTACTTTAGGATTTTAATAAATTTGAAAATAAACTTTAAAAGTCTAAATTAGATTTTGTGTCAGTTTCTTTGTCTCTAAAGTATAATACTCTGCTTTCTAAAATGAACCTAGAAAAACATTTTTTTTTCCCACCAGAACAGCCAAGTATTCTTTAGACACCAGGTGTGTGTGTGTGTGCTCTGTCACTAAGTTGTATCCAGCTGTTTTGCAACCCCAAGGACTGAAGCCCTCTAGGTTCCTCTGTCCATGGGATTTTCCAGGCAAGAATACTGGAGTGGGTTGCCATTCCCTTCTCCATTAGACACCATAGTATATCTTTAATGCATAGCTACCAAATAAATGCAGTTCCCAGTAATACCCACAATTTCATCTCTCCTATTACAAATGTTCATCCAACATAAGCATTTTTTAGACTGGTCAAAATCAACACCTCTATTAAACAGCATTTTCCTCCAGTCAATATTTTTTCTCATTCAAACATTTACTTTCAGCAATTCTAAAACTCCAGAGATCTAAATATAGGCAACCTCAACTTGAAAAAATTCACAGCTAAAACTAACATATACTCTATGCCAATCTGTGCACCAGCTGTGGATTAAAATGTGCTGAAAAGCAGAACATTTTGTCTCTCTTCAATGATCAAATAGTCGCCTGCAGCATATACAGCTCTCCATTAATGGGAGGAGGGTGGTGTGCAGGAGAGGGAAAAGAATCTAGATAATTTTGTTTAGAGGTGTCCAGAGGTGCTGAAAACTACTTAATTTATTGTTATCACCTGGATCTTTAAACAAAAACCTCTGAGTGCAGGGAGAGCAGAGCTAGACAAGTTAGATTCTTGGAAGGAGAGTATCCTTCTGACTTTTTTGAATTACTTTCAGATTTGCTTCCTGTTTATTTTCTGGCAAACATTAAAAAATATCTGCCCAAGTGAGGTAGTAACTGCACATTTCCAAGTTAAAATGACAGATTTATTACAGGGACAAGCATTAGCCAAAGAGTTTATTTATTATTTTAAGTCTCTTGAAAAATGTGCATGCATTTTTACATGAACATAGTATTTACCAATGTGAATTCTTCTAATATTTGCAGCATAAAATTGCTCAGTCTTTTTTTTCTACAATCCCATAGATACTAAATTCTTTACTTCATTCATTTTAAATGACCTCAAAACCTGTACAGGGATTCTCTAGCATGGGATGTCTTACTTAAAGAGACTGGATGTTAACATGACCTGCTTAATAGATCAATGAAGCATAGTATCAAAAAGAAAAGGAAAAAAATTCTTAAAATTTTTGTAAATTCATGCTGAATATTTATCCAGTATTTTGCAGAATGGTCATATTCTACTAGAGACTCTTGTCTGGTGGCAGAACAATTTGTTTTATTTATTTAGCTCTTAAAATGTAAGTTCTGCTGTCTTCTAACCACTTGGCAAAACAGAATATTTGCAACCCTAATCAGAATTTGTTTCATTCCATTTTAATGAACTATAACTTAAATGCTTCACCATAATTTTATAAAGACAAAGTACATGAATCTTAATTAGACTGCTAAATTTGGAATAATTATTCACTGAGAGTCAAAATGAAAATCTTACACTAAATGAAAAACATATTTAAGGAAAAATATTTGTACATATGTGTGTCAAATTAAAACATGTAGATTTTTTATCTTTAGATAGTGTACATTTTTAAAAGTAGAACTATTGAAAAACAAGCAATATAAGTTACATCTTTATTATTATTATTTTAACAGGATTTTATATTTTAAAAATACTCACTTTTACTATCTCATTTTGAACTTTACAACTACACTTTGAGATACAAAATATAGATACTATTATGCTTAATTTCTAGATAAGAGGACAGATATAGAAATGAAGTGATTTTACAAGTCTTAAAGCCAATTTTATTGTATTCTTTTTCATTTTTTTATTTCAAAATGATATACACATGCATACTCACATCCACTGAATTACAAAAGATAGTCAAATAAAAATTAGACTCAAACTTGGTAACTTGGCATGTTTCTTAAAGAGATAAGAAAGCAAAAATTGCTGTATGCATTAAAATAAAATGACATAGGCAATCAGTTCAACTAAAGTCAAAGGATGGGAAAAAAGAGGGAAGAATTCATAGATGATTAGAAGTTTAAAAGTGATTGTCTTTCTTTCCTCCCAATACACACACACAGAGCCCTAATCAGGAATCTAAATGTGAATTTCACTAAAACAAGGCCACAGCAAGGAAGTTAAAAGCAATATGGTATAGGTTAAGAACCACTTCATTATAAACTATAATCAGCCCATTTCAGTTGACCTTTTAGGCATGATCAGAGGTTTTATCACTGAATTTCATAGTTCCCCACCTCCAGGCAACTTATATTCTTTATCCTTGACTAATTTACAAAAGGATACATTATTAAATATGCCATGTCACAGCTACCATTTATGCTTCCATTTATGTTAGTATTTTGATGGAGCCAGTACATAACACTCATCTTAATGGAATCATATCTAAAAAAGTAAGGCTTTCTTTTAAATCCAACATCAAAACCCCTCTGGAATAGCTAGTTACAATTTTTTTTTTTTTTTGAGTTTCAAGTATCAGGTACTGCACCTAATCAGAAATCAGAGATAAACATTACTCACCCCAGAGAATTTGCTCTGAAAACAGAAGTGACCAAGTGTTGAGCTCAATTAAATAGTAGCCTATATTACCTAGGGTTATGAATGTCCCTTTGCCCTCACATTTTTTGTCTAACAACACCTCTTGGTGTCCTAAATGCCCAGTAGATCTAAGATTCTGAAGGTCGCTGAAGAAATGCCAATGTTATCAGCATACACATTAACACATCTAATGCATCCAGTGCTTATCAGCTATCAACACTCAACTTGGATTCAAGTAATCAGTTCAATCAGTCACCTATCAGGGGACCTGAGAGAACAAAATATAGGACTTGTACATTTTAATTAAGAGGAAAATGTGACAAACAGAGTTAGGAAAGGTAGGTATAATTTGGAAAATAAGTGTGAAGGGCAAACAGAGGTTGTTGACAGGGAGGGACTAAACACTGGAGGAATAAATCACTCTCTTTGCTTTCTCCAGCTTCATGAAAAACTGCAGGTCCAGATCCATCCTTGGTTCTAAACCAGCCATTGCAATTTGTGCAATAAACCGACAGATTCAATATTTGGTTTCTCAAATGTTCATGAAATACCAGCACCTAGTCCACCATATGCACAGGAGCCTACGGAGCTGCCATGGAGCTGTTTCCACACCAAGGTTTCCAACACGTGGTGTATCGGGGGAGAGAGGGGCATTGCCAAAATGCGACACCTGCCTTAGTTTTCCTGCAAACTCTTTTGTCTTTGAACAAAGCTGAAGCTCAGGTGTATTATGTCCACCACCACTGAATGCTGGGTAAAGAGAAAACAGGAGAGGAACACTTTCATCATTGCATAGTGTGACAAGCAAGAAGTTTGACCTCTGAGGGGAAAGATAGAGTCTTGAGCAAGCAGTAGGTAATCGGTGCCTCCCAGCCAGAGGAGGCACCAGTCTATACTTCAAAGAAGATCCAGGAAATTTACTCCCCTGAATGAAAAACAGAAATATGAGATAAGTTACCTGCACAGTCTGATTTATTTAGATTTATTCTTCCTGGAGGAGTCTTTCTTTTTTTTTTTTCTTCCCAATATGTACATTTTTTTCTTTTATATAAGTAATTCATATTAACTAGAGAAGACTTGGAAAACATACAGTGAAACTATACATCACCTGAGATTCTACCACCTGGAGATAATCACTAATAACATCTTCGTGTATTTCTTCCCAGTCTGTTCCTTTCCTCTGCATATATAGGTGTAGATAAAAACACAAAAATAGAGATATTTTGCCTCATAGGGTACATATGGCTGTTTAACCCTTTTTTATCCCTCAATTATTTTCTATGAATATTTTCCTAGTCACCCAGATTCTGTAACATGATTTAAAGGCTACTGGTGTCAGTTATGGTGTATGGTGTGCTGCCTATGGGTACGGATGACCCAAGAAACTCATGGGCAAATTAATATTGCCCAATCCTCACCAGTCTCCTCCTTCCAATGCTGGAACACTCTGAGTCTTGACTCTTGGCCAAGATGAGCCGCCCTGAGCCAAGTCTCCAGTGTGACACCACCTGACTCTGTGTATTACACAGCCTACACTTCCCTCAAGCCTACAACAGTGAACCTACCTGGGAAAAAAGAAAACATTTGCTCCACTGAACACAATCTTTGAACTGCTTGCCTTGGACTGCCTGACCAGCTGTGCCAGAGTCAAGAACTTTGGCAGCCCCATTTTTCAGCCCCACCTGATCCTGTTTTCCACCCTGCCTGTCCTCATGGGTGAAATACCAGCACATCCTCTTTCCAAGTCTGTTTATATGATAAGAAGTGTACAGAGGGAGTGTTGATAAAAACAAGTTGTCATGCTTTATATTATCTTGTCTGGTGATCTTTGTACTCTTAAGTGGGTTTTAGTCTGGCAGTACCTGATGCAAATCTCACAAAGAGAGGGAATCTTCTTTGGCCGTTTTGAATATTCATTCAATATTCATTATTAATATTATTTTAATTTTGCTGCTCCAGCAGGCCCTTGCCTTAGGGATCAAGGTTCACTGCTCTGGCTCTCCTACTCCTGTCCACACAGAGTCCAGCATCCAATGTCCTTGGGGAGGTCCTCTATGAGTGGTTTTGAACTAGGTTCTCTCCACATGTGATAGATGTGCCTGGGGTGATGGACGGGGGATGCCCTGTTTCCTGGGAGGAGAGGATCTCTGTGCATGCCTAGAGTTAGACATGCCCTGCTGGGCTAGCATGATGGCCTCCTGGTGGGACTGCTGGGGACTGGCTAGGAGAGGCTTTGCAGCACCACCCAGTCAAATATTTTCTGAAGTACAGTTGATTTACAATGTTGTGTTGGGCTTCCCTGGTGGAACAGTGGTAAAGAATCCACCTGCGATGCAGGAGACACAGGTTTGATCCCTGGGTCAGGGAGATCCCCTGGAGGAGTGCATGGCAACCCACTCCAGTATTCTTGCCTGGAGAATCCCATGGACAGCGGAGCCTGGAGGGCTACAGTCCATAGGGTTGTAAAGAATCAGACACGACTGAAGAGACAGCCCGCAGGCACACTGTTAGTTGCAGGTGTGCAGCACAGTGACGCAGGGTTTTATGCTTGTACATGGCTTTCCGGTGGCTCAGCTGGTAAAGAACCCACCTATCAATGCAGCAGACAAAGAGATCCAGGTTTGATCCCTGGGTGGGGAAGATCCCCTCGAGAAGGAAATAGCAACCCACTCCAGTATTCTTGTCTGGAAAATTCAATCGACAGAGGAGATTGGCAGGCTACAGTCCATGGGGTCCCAAAGAGCTAGACAGGACTAAGCATGCACACATGTGCACATACACACATATGATGTATGTAATATATATATATATATATACTTTCCAGCTTACAAAGGAGACTTCCTTTCCTTGAATCTCAAAGATTTAAATTCTTCTCCTTCCATTTTCTGCAGCACCTGACACATTACAGGCGAGGATCCTTAGGACTTTACCATTTCTGTCCCACATGTCCTTCAGCCCCACCAATGTCCAGTGTATATTCCTTCTCATTAAAATATGTCTATTGCCACCTACCTCAAAATACTTAAATTTTTGCAGTGAATGAGTTAAAGGATGAGACATAATAAAATGCAAATTTTTTCTAGTCTGCAGCAGTTCAATACATAAATTATGTCTTTGATCCTGGCAACTCTTCAGCACTAAAAAGATGTTTGAAATAGGAAAACAGGAAATGCCATGGAGAAATGTGTCTCTTTGTTTCTTTGGAGAAAAACCTTCCCAGCAGAGGCAGCACAGTAGTGAAATATGCCAGTTTAAGAGTCGCCAAACCTTGGAACTGAATTCCTGCTTCTGCCACTTGCTTGGTATAGCAAATTACTTAACCACACTAAGTCTCAATTTCCTCATCATGAAATGAAAGTACAGAGCACCACTCAGTATAACTCTTAAGAATTAGAAATAATATATGTAAAGCATTTAGCACAGTGACACTGGGTTACATGGCTATTGTTATCAGTACTTCACAACTTTGTGATGTATGAATTTTCATCCCCATTGTATCTATACATTATCCTCATATTATGCTCACCATACTCAGAGAAGTTAAATAACTTGTCCAGAATTAGAATCAAGGTGAGAGCTTAAATCCAAAACTGTTCTTGACTGTGTTCTGGAGCCCTGGGAGGGACTCAAATATAGAATAGCATCTTAGCAGTTTCCATAAACAATGTAAGGCCATCCAAAGGGACACTTGGCAGATGGAATGATATTTGGTACCAGGATGTGACTCAAAAGGAAGAACCAAGGCAAAGTGAGGGCTGGGAGCACTGACACAGCTACAACTGCAGTAACTCAGGGAAGTGTAAGCTTAAGGAGCCACAGGCAAGAGAATAGGAAGGATGAGGAAGGTGGGTGGAACCCAGCATATTAGGGGCTTGTGAGAAGAAATTACTAGAGCAGGTCCCAAAAGAGGATCCATATGCACCAAATACCAATGAAGGGACCTAATTCAGACCATATTTGAAAAATATTTTACTTTTTTATGTTGGGAAAACGTTTTATTTTATTACACATTTATTTATTTGACACGGGTCAGGAATCTTTTCCTGGATGGGAAGGACTGGCACAAGAGAAAATTATAGTGCTCCAACCAGGAGATTGAGCTCCAGCCAGAAGTAAACAGCAGGACGCACAGAAAACCCAAGCTTTTGGATCAAGCCACATGGGGGCAGGAAAGAGAAGAGAAGGAAGGTTTGGATGTACAGCCTCACAGGGAAGGCTCCTGCAGATTTGGTCATAGGTTTCTTGGTAGCAAAGAAATTGAGGAGCAGCAGGGAGGCCTGACAATTGTGACTAGATCAATCCTTTGCTGAGAGTCTTAATTCTAAGCCTCTTCAGGTGGAGGGAGTGAGGCAATTGGTATGTTTTCTAATGTAGTCAAGAATCGTTCAGGAACAGGCAGGAGATGGAGTCTGCATTTGAAGACTTAATTGCATATCTCCAGAAGTGTTGCAGAGGAGAAGGCAATGGCACTCCACTCCAGTACTCTTGCCTGGAAAATCCCATGGGTGGAGGAGCCTGGTAGGCTGCAGTCAATGGGGTCGTGAAGAGTCGGACATGACTGAATGACTTCACTTTCACTTTTCACTTTCATGCATTGGAGAAGGAAATGGCTCCCGTGTTCTTGCCTGGAGAATCCCAGGGATGGGGGAGCCTGGTAGGCTCCCATCTATGAGGTCGCACAGAGTTGGACATGACTGAAGCGACTTAGCAGCAGCAGCAGAAATGTTGCAGAAAACAACAGTAGGGAAAACGAGGCCCAGATTGGATGCCCACCTTATTCAGCATAAGTAGAAATGCTTAAAAATAGATTTTCAAATCGGGACATAGGCAACACAGCACCTCTAGCCCTAACGAGAGAGCTGATCTCTGGAAAGGTCTTTTAGCCTAAGATAAATATTCACAAGTGATGTTAGCAGAGGGTCCATTCCCCATAGCACAAGGTATTGAACCCTAAGAAAGTAAGAAACAAATGCAAGACACTACATGTTAGGGGTTAAAACCTAGATCAGTAATTATGAGGCACATACATTCATCTTGAGTATTCAGACTTTCAGTTCAGTTCAGTTCACTTCAGTCGCTCAAGTCATGTCTGACTCTTTGAGACCCCAGGAATCGCAGCACGCCAGGCCGCCCTGTCCATCACCAACTCCCAGAGTTCACTCAGACTCATGTCCATCGAGCCGTGATGCCATCCGGCCATCTCATCCTCTGTCGTCCCCTTCTCCTCCTGCCCCTAATCTCTCCCAGCATCAGAGTCTTTTCCAATGAGTCAACTCTTCTCATGAGGTGGCCAAAGTACTGGAGTTTCAGCTTCAGCCTCATTCCTTCCAAAGAAATCCCAGGGTTGATCTCCTTCAGAATGGACTGGTTGGATCTCCTTGCAGTCCAAGGGACTCTCAAGAGTCTTCTCAAAACCACAGTTCAAAAGCATCAATTCTTCGGTGCTCAGCCTTCTTCACGGTCCAACTCTCACATCCATACATGACTACTGGAAAAACCATAGCCTTAACTAGATGGATCTTAGTCAGCAAAGTAATGTCTCTGCTTTTGAATATGCTATCTAGGTTGGTCATAACTTTTCTTCCAAGGAGTAAGCGTCTTTTAATTTCATGGCTGCAGTCACCATCTGCAGTGATTTTGGAGCCCCCAAAAATAAAGTCTGACACTGTTTCCACTGTTTCCCCATCTATTTCCCATGAAGTGACTTTAGATGTTAGTATAATTATTATAGAAAGTCAGTTAGAACAAGAATATGAAGAATCCTGCACTGACTTATTGTTGAGACTTCAAGGTACTCAGCTGACTTCAGCATGGATTCAACTCTTGACAGAGACAATATTCTGAAGACAGAGCAAAACACAGAGGATAGCAGGTGGGTATCCTTGACGTGGTGTAAGAACTGCATGTCCAATAAAGATTTCTAAATAAATTTTGGGAAAAGAATTGCATGTCTAGGTGTGCAGGGTGACCAAGAAGGGAACCAAGTGTCTTTCTATAATGTTTAGTAAGAGAGTGGGATCACTAGATGACAATATCATGGATGTTTTAAGGTATTAACTTACCTTAGATATTGAGGATGTTTTCCCTCCATATGGTTGTTCCTGCCTCTCATCCTCTTGCCTGCTACTCCTTTTTCCATGATGGATTATGGTTATTGAAGACTTTGACATAGCAGACTACCCACCTCACTCTCCCGAGAGGGCCATAATGATTATGATAATAATGCCATCTATGCCAACGATAGCCTCTGTTACTAATAGTGAAACATCTATTTCTACTACCACTACTCACCATTATTACTGATAATGTCATTAACAACACTATTATGTGTCACTACTACTCATAGTGTTATTATGATTACTACTATTATTAATAGTACTACTGTTAACCACTATTATTCTCTACTATGATTAGCTTGAAGTAAGCATCTTTTATGTGCCAGACAATATTTATAGTCTATTTAAATATAATCCTCTCCATTTATTTAATGGCATTATAATATAAATAATATCATAAACATTTAACATTTGAGGTGGCTAAGTGGCTTGGCCAAAACCATCCAGCTATTAAACATTTGAAACAGATTCCAATCCAGATCTTAGAGATTTCAAAATTCACTCTGTATCTACTCCACCAGGCCATCTCCCATCTCTCCTATGGGAGAGCATCTTAGAATGCACATTTTAATTGTGTTTACATTTTAATATGATATTTATATGAAAGCTCATTTACAATTATTTATATTTTAAAATATATAGAAAATTACAGGACGCCCAGGACAAGAACTTCTTTTTTCTGAGTCACTTGAGAATAATTTGTCCTCCTGATGCTCTAATATCCTTTCTATGTATTTCCTACAAGTAAGGGTATTTTTCCTCATAAGCAATACAATGATCAAAATAAGAAAACTAACACTGATACATACTATCATTTAATCCTTAAATCCCATTCATGTTCTGCTAATTGTTCCTAATGTCTTTTTTATATAAATTTATTTATTTTAATTGGAGGTTAATTACTTTACAATATTGTATTGGTTTTGCCATACATCAACATGAATCCACCACAGGTATACACGTGTTCCCCATCCTGAACTTCCCTCCCTCCTCCCTCCCCGTACCATCCCTCTGGGTTGTCCCAGTGCACCAGCCTCTACATGTTGCATTTAGCTATCATATCTCTTTATTCTTCTTCACACTAGAATTGCTTCTTAGTTCTTCCTTATTTGTATGACCTTGATGCTTTTAAAAAGCAGTTATTTTGTAAAATATCCCTTAGTTGAAGTTTGTCTGATGTTTCCTCATGATCAGACTCAGGTTGTGTTTATTTGATGAGAATATCACAAGTGTGATGCTATGGTTTCCTAATTGCCTCTTATTAGGTGGCCCACAATTTATATTTATCCTATGACTGATGATATTCACTTTGATCACTGACTGAAGTAGTACATATCAGGATTTTCCTCAATAAAGTCTGCCAAGTCACTTCAGTCGTGTTCGACTCTGTGCGACCCCATAGATGGCAGCCCACCAGGCTCCCCCGTCCCTGGGATTCTCCAGGCAAGAACACTGGAGTGGGTCGCCATTTCCTTCTCCAATGCATGAAAGCAAAAGGTGAAAGTGAAGTCGCTCAGTCAGGTCCAACTTAGCGACCCCATGGACTGAAGCCTACCAGGCTCCTCCATCCATGGGATTTTCCAGGCAAGAGTACTGGAGTATTTTCCTAGCCCCTCTTGTAATTAATAAACACTTTGTAAGGAGATATTTTAAAATCATGTAAATTTCATCAAACTTTTAATTTATTTATGATTTCCTAACTTACTGAATAAGTTCCATTCTGTTACTGTCATTATCCATTTTGATGCTGAAATTAATCTCTATTTGTCTACTGGGAATCAGTGTCTGGATCTTCTTGACATGATCCAATTATTCTGTGACCTTTGGTTTGTTTGCTCCTGGAATAAGTAAGATTTTTCTAAGCTTATGTATTCTCTGCCTCAGTTCTAAAATCAAGTACTTCTCTAATGAGGCTTGGTTTCTTTCATTGGAGAAGGATAGTAAGAAGCCATGATCTGAGCACTAGGTCCATTCATTGATGATAAAGTTTTGCTGCTCCCAGGCCTCTCAGCAGACAGAGCTAGTGAAGTATGTATGAGTGTGTGTGTGCTTGTGTGTATGTACTTAATTTACATTTACATCTATTTCCTTATGTATCTGTATGCATTAAAACTTCACGGCCCTTTCTAGTGTATTCCTTTCCACATTCTCTTCTGATACCTGGATGGCTTTATCCTTAACAGTTACTTATTTGATCAACCCCCTCAATATAACCAGTTTTCCATCTCCAGTCTTACACTGATGCCCTCCTCACCTCACTTAGACTCTGACTCATACTAGGCTGCTCCCATGATCTGTGCAAAAGACACCTTTCCTCTCTCAATCTCTGATATTCCCAGTGAAACAACTTATTCAAGTATAAACAAATACATCTATAACTTTAAATAATTATGATCTACATGTTTCAGTACTTTAGAAAAAGTTGACTTAAGTAGTTTTATATTTAGCTTCCATTAAAGAATGATTCTTCACTGTGATACATATTCAATTATGTTCGCTTGGGGAAGGGATTGGCCCTGAGGCCTAAATTCTGCCTGTAGCCTCTTGGTGTAGAGCCCAGCAAGCTAAGAATGGTGATTTTTTTTTCTTACATTTTTTAAGAGTTGGAACATATATATAGATATATATGTCCATGTCTATATCTATGTTGTTCAGTCACTCAGTTGTGTCTGACTCTTTGAGACCCCATGGACTGCAGCACACCAGGCTTCCTTGTCCTTCATTATCTTTCTGAGTTTGCTCAAACTCATGTCTATTGAGTTGGTGATACCATCCAACCATCTCATCTTCTGTAGTCCCCTTCTCCTCCTGCCTTCAATCTTTCCCAGTATCAGGGTCTTTTCTAATGAGCCAGCTCTTCCAATCAGGTTTCCAAAGTATTGGAGCTTCAGCTTTAGCATCAGTCCTTCCAGTGAAGATTCAGGGTTGATTTCCTTTAGGATGGACTGGTTTGATCTCTATCTCTATCTAGCTACCTAGCTACCTATCTATCTATATTTCCATACATGACCTGGAAATCCATAAGTATTTACTATCTGGTTCTTTACCAAAAAATGTTTGCCAACCCAGACCTGGGATTTCTGAGTGCTCTGTCCACTTGGCTAACTCATTTACCTGTTCGTAGTGACATACCACTTCCCAGGTAGTGCTAGGGTAAAAACCTATCTGTCAATACAGGAGATGTAAGAGACACCGGTTTGATCCCTGGGTCAGGAAGTTCCCCGGGAGAAGGAAATGGCAATCCACTCCAGTATTCTTGCCTGGATAATCCACGGACAGAGGAGCCTGGTAGGCTACAGTCGATAGGGTCACAAAGATTTCTGTAGATAGAAGTCTTACTGGGCTAACACCAAGGTGTCAGCAGAACTACACTCCTTCTGGAACTCTAGGAGATTAACTGTTTCCTCAGTGACATAAAATGAAATGTTTCTGAGCTGCTTAAAGACTCAAGGACTCTAAGTAGGTTCCAAAGAACCACTGAAATTGCTATATCACCAAAACAGAGATAATGAACAACTTGAAAAATCATCAATGAGAAAAAGATAGTTCTGTGCCTTGGACTGCAAGGAGATCCAACCAGTCCATTCTGAAGGACATCAGCCCTGAGATTTCTTTGGAAGGAATGATGCTAAAGCTCAAACTCCAGTACTTTGGCCACCTCATGCGAAGAGTTGACTCATTGGAAAAGACTCTGATGCTGGGAAGGATTGAGGGCAGGAGAAGGGGACGACAGAGGATGAGATGGCTGGATGGCATCACTGACTTGATGGACGTGAGTCTGGGTGAACTCCGGGAGTTGGTGATGGACAGGGAGGCCTGGCATGCTGCGATTCCTGGGGTCGCAAAGAGTCAGACACGACTGAGCGACTGGACTGAACTGAACTGAACTGAAGGATAAAATCTAAGTCACCCTACTCTTTGTCTTAGATTAAACTTGCTAAGCTCCATTAGCCCCTGATTTGCATGGCCATTAGCAGAAGGCTGGCCTCCAACACTATTTATTTCAATTGACATCCTCTTATGTAAACTCCTAATGCTTGATTATATGAGTTTGTACAAGTACTGAATTAATTGAGTATAACCCATAATTCAAATTCAACATTAAGTCCATTTTGAACTAAAACATGATTGATTGCAAGAATTATAGAATCCTGGAACAAGAGTACATCAACAGACAGGGTCATTATTTTTGAGTTACGTGCCAAATATTAACAGAGTGGGAGGGTCAAATTGCCACCTTTGGGCTAATACATATGGTATCCACTTATTTATAAACCTTGTGTATTTGGTTTACTGCTTTTTATTAGAAACCCATAAGCCTGGTTTCTTAAAGGCAAAACTATATTGTCTGGATGGAAAAAAGGAAATCTTATTTGTGTTCAAACAAAAATAAAGAGGAATGTACAGAAACAGTTCCACAGTCCTGCTAACAAAGGCATGCTTGACACACTGTCCTTTCTTCACTGACACAAGACAAAGAAAAGCTGTGCTCAGCATTTTGTTCATCAATTTAAGTGCATCAATTCTATTTTTCACATATTGGGACCTCCTTGCCTTAAAAAAAGGAAAAGAAGAAATCTCTCCTTTCAAAAAAATGTTTTAAATAGCTGCAGTCTGTTTTTGTTTTTTTTTGTTTTGTTTTTTAATTTCCAATTTCCTTTCCTACCCAAGCAGTACCCCAGACAGAGGTACATAAAGAAAAGGTAACACGAATGGGGGAAAGGAATATAGACAATTTTCACAATGCCATGAATTCATCTTCTACTGTTAGTTTATATCCTCACTTAACAGTTTGGGTTAAAATGTGAGTTCCGGTGTGATGCTGGTACTAATTGCCTTGAATAATTCATGCTTTATTACTCTCCAGGGCCTTTCTGGAGCCAGGCTGCTGGAAGCCATATTTGGTACTTCAGAACACACAACTGATGATTCTCAAGGCTACAAACTCTACAGTGAGATGCAGGTACTTGACTCAGTAAGCTGGGAATGCCAGGACAGAGGAGAAACTGGAGAACAGTACCCAGTCCAAGAAACTGGCTGGTGCTCAGTGTCTTTCATATGCTCTAAGACTGGAATCTTACCTGGATTGGTGGATTGTGGCTGTTCATGCTCTTCTTTAACAAGGCTAAAGAAAGCCCTCATTGCAATTTTTGCTTTCTTTGGCCCAGGAGAAAAATTCAGAAGTTTCTGATGACTGAAATAGGTCCTGGAGAGAATAAAGAAAGAAAATTAGAAATATATATGTATATTTTAAAAATACCTCACTCAACTGCCTTGTCTGCGTAATAACAGTGAACATGACTGTCACTCTGAAGACATATTAGCTCATTTAGGTAATTAGTGTGAGCAGCATGTTTCCCTACTTATTCCATTCAATTATAGGGTTCTCACTTTGTCATTACTGGAGTGTCTTAATGTGACTTGTAATTAGTGTAATTACAATCCAATGTTAATTATATCTGCCACTTAGACATAATTTTATATAGTAATGGTCTCTAATCTCAATAACCTTATTATGTTGTTTATTCAAACAGGAATTAAGTCTTCTTTCATGCGTCAAATATGGAGATTACAAAAAAGTACTGCTTGTGTCATTTTGGTAGTTATGACAAGGGAATCTCTGAAATAGCAAAATCATATTTGAGACAATGTCTGCATGTGCAAACAATTACAGCAGTTCCTCCCTGTTTCCAGAAATATGCCTATGTATCTCCAAATAACTGTGTGCAGAGGCAGTTTGAGCCTTGACTTGAATTCTGGGGAGAACTAATGTGTATATATTTAGAAGCCTATTGCAGTGGTTTGGTTTACTAGTATACCAAATACACCCATGGCTGACCATTTCATGGACCATTGCTCTGAGTAACTAGCCATTGTATATAATATAATAATATCACCTCACATTTGAAGAGCATATTATCCTTTAAAGTGCTTTTAAATATATCATTTCAGTTAATCTCAAAAACAACTTTGTGGGAGTAGCAATGGTAGGTATCAGATTATTTCAATAGATTGGGAAAAAAATAAAGATTATGTTCACTTTATAAAGGTACAGCTGCTAATCAAAAGGCAATTTAGCAGAGCAGCTAATAGCATGAACTCCAGAGTTAGATTTCTAGATTTTAAATCCCAGCAACTCCACTTAGAAGTTCAACACCCTTGAGCAAGTTACTTAGCCCCTCAATCCCTCAGTTTCCTCTTCTATATAACAGAAATAAAACAGTCTCTACTCTAGAGGGTGGTTACAAGAATTAAATGGTCAAAGTAGAAAAAGCCTAAAATGGTTCTTAGCACAAACTAAAAACTAAATAAACATAGGCTACTATTATTGTTATTCTCATGAGCACTCTCATCTCTAGATTTGTGACTTAAAGGTTTTTTTCCCATAAACCACATCATTTCCTTCCAGATTTTCTTATGCTAACCACTAATTAAAGTTTTGATCTTCACACTGTACAGTTTTGTGTACATACAGTATATTTATTGAGAAATAGATAACCCTGACCTGGGCTTCCCTGGTGCCTTAAACAGTAAAGAATTTGCCCACAATGCAGGAGACCTGAGTTCAATACCTGGGTTGGGAGGATGCCCTGAAAGAGGGCATGGCAACCCACTCTAGCATTCTTGCCTGGAGAATCCCCATAGACAGAGGAACCTGGCAGGCTACGGTCCATGGGGTCAAAAAGAGCTGGCCATGACTGAGCAACTAAGCATATACACATCCAACCCTGACTCAGTACTATTTAATAAAGCTGAAATAAGAATCCTTTAGCTAACTCAGCTGTTACAAGAATACAATATTATTAAATTCCTTGCGGAAGATTCAGTAGTTTTTATTGCTCTATACAAATATCAACTTCATATCTCTGACATGCTCAGAGTGGTACTTCTCATGACTCTAGAATTTTATGAATCCTCAAAAACTTAACAGGGTCAAATGCAATAGCAACTGTGAAGTATTCTTTACATGAACACCTACAAAAGCGCTAGCTTTATTTATTTAATAAACCTAGTATCTGTATTTTTAAAAGAAATATTTACTCAGAATATTACAAGTTACAAATTTGTAACTGTAACATTACAGTTATAAATGGAGTGCTTTAATTTCCCTTAAGCTCAGGTTATTTTACTAATTTTCCAGGAACAAATAGCTTGTGTACCAAGTTTTGAAATGATTTAGCCTCTTTGGATGTATGATCCCTTCTCTGACAAAGCTGGCAAAAAGGGATATTCCCATAGTTTTGCAGTAATAAACAAGATGGTTTTGCTGCTAATGTCTCTCAATTGACAACATCAAAGCACCGATACACAGTATATGGCTATGATTTTTTAGACCATTTTCAAAGCTCTCAGGTAGAGGAAATATTAGCTCTTGAAGTGTGCTCTGAGTTCAGAGAAAGCTAGGCCTGCTGGAGTTTATAGCAATATAAACACAACCAGTTGGGAAATCTTTGGAATGTGCACTGCTGCCAGAGAACTAATCATTAAATATTAACTAGCAATTCCTCTGACTTTTTGTTTTATTTATAATTATTTACATGCAGTGTTGGGACATTTTCTCTGAATAGACAAAGAATACAGAAAGATGTCAATTTATCCATCTTTCAATTCTTGCAGTAAAGACAATGACCCAGGTTTAAGCTTCAGTTAAATGTGTGGATGAATTCTCTCTTTTAGACCAAGCTTTCGCAATGAGGCATCTGGTTTTAATGTTCCCAACTGCACAAAGATGGCAGCCACTTCAAGCTGCACTTGGGTTACAGCTCTCAAGCCCTCCAGCTGCTGGCCATACTCCAAATTGGACAATGATATCCTTCAGACTGCTTCTCCTAGGGTCCCAGTTCCTTCCACTATTGTCTGGAAGCATTTCTTCAGAATATTACTGGGGAATGGCAAAAGATATGGCAGCAGCAATCCCATCAGGAAACTGCCACATTGAGGGTGGGAGGCCAAGGTAGGAAATGCCAGTGATCAGAGGTTAGTAACATACTCAATTCTTGATCCCAGAATTAGCTAACTTTGTTACCTTTAACTGGTCACTTGACCACCTTACATCTTATTTTTCCCATCTGAAATTAGTTCCCCACCCAATAATTTTCCTGATAGTCTATGAGGATAAAACACACAATTACATCATATTTATTGAACACAGTATGTTCCTAGAAATAAATATGAATTACTAATAATGATGATAATTTCATAGGTTAGAGAACTATCTAAGGAGCCAAAACAACGTTTGTTTAAACTAAGGGCAAGAGCTTGAATTTTTACATCAGTAGACATTTAAGAACAGGTACAATAGGGCTTTGGAACTGAACAGTACTGGGTTCAAATCCAGACCCCACTACTTCCCAGCTGTACTACCTTGAGCTAGTTACTCAACCTCATTAAGACATAATCTCTTTATCTGTAAAGTAGGGACAATAAGCATTTGTGAGAGCTATTGTGAGGATTGTATGAAATAATGAATGTAATGAATCATAAGGTTCTGGACTCAAAGCATGGCAACTGTTATTACTAGAGTAGGCCATGATGAAGAGCATTAGTTTTATGTTATTTGCAACAGGAAACAACTGGAAGGTTTTAAAATATGATATATGCTTTAAGTTTTCAGATCACTCTGCTTTGAAGAAAATGGAGTATAGAATGGTAAGAGGCTACCCAGGGAAAACCACTGGAGGACTATTGTCCAGATAAAGGAAAACAATACATAATGTGGATTTTTGCAGTGGAAATGGTGATAGGTAAAATAATTCAGGTCATCAAACCAACTCTCTGATGGACTGGATGTGGGATGTGAGAGGAAAGAATCCAGGTTTTGAGCCTGAAGACTGGGTGGGTGATGGTGTGTTGGAGTAGACGCTATGGTGTGCTGCCCAAATCTTCCCCTTCATTCAGGAAAGGCACTCATTCCTTTAGCCTCTAGGAGTATTAACTGCTGGTTGTTCATAGCCAAGTCCTTCCCCAGAAATTGCTTTCTAATGAAAGCAATAGCCTTGACCAAAATTGAAAATCCTCTTTAGAGACAGCCCCTATCCAAAACATGGTTGATAATGGCCTAACAAGACCAGGCCCCATTAAAATATGGGATAAAATTCAGAACAATTCTAAAATGTTGCCCCAGCTGTAGTGCTCTCTATAGACACATTTGAAGCCTTTGTCTAATGCAGCTCAGCTTCTCTCACTGCTCCATCTTACTTCTTACTCCTTTACTGGCATTGTTCCAGAAAGTTCTCCCAACACAAATCTCTGCTTCAGAGTCTATTTTAAGTATCCAATCTAAGTAATTTGGGTTTGTTGTGGTCCTTACAAACAAAATCTAAAATGGGATTTTGAATCTGAATCATCTACTAGCAGGCTGGAGATGAGAAGCCTCACACTGATAGACATTGATAGCCAATGTGGCATACTATAGTGGTGCAACTGTTAAGATTTTTACAGATGATAACTGGGATGAAATACTGGGAAGGAAGTTCATTGGTTGGTACACTAGCTCATGTAACTGAGAAGTTCCAGACTATGGCTTCGGATGGCTCTTTCTGGAAATTGTCAATTAACTGAACAGGCTAATGAAAGTTTGAGGTTGACTGATTACCAACTTAAACACACACACACACACACACACACACAATTTAGGAGACATTTTTGGCAGAATCTAAAGAGAAAATCAACTAAAGTTGAAAGGCATAAAGGGTGAGTATTAAACCCATAACTAGTATATAAGATTAGCAGAGCTCCAGAGAAGATGAAAATCTGGTCACCACAATCTAGGTTCTGATCTGAGAGTTAGGAGGGAGCTATCCTGGTTAATGTACTCAAAAATCTTGAATTCCCAGGCTTCCCTGCAAAAGTGGTCTCTCCTTGCTGTTAAAGCAGTGTGTTACCTCTTACTTAAGTATCATACAAAGGTGTTTATCTTGCAAGACAAGGGAGGAGCAGGCAAGGAAGGGGGAGAGGGAGAAAGGGCGAGGGGGAGGAAGAAAGTAGTGCATGAGGGAAGACCTCCAGGACCTAACCAGCACATTCCAGCAAAAATGGAGAGAGTATACATAGCAGTAGATTCTGAGAAGGCTGCGGGGCAGGGGATAGGGACTGGTGCAGGCTATAAAACCAGAAAAAGGAAAATTTATTCATATGGAAGCATTATCCTATGATGATAAGAGTTAATATCATATTCATATTATTCAAGGTTCAACGAGAAACAGAAGCAATAGAAATGTCTATCTACTACACGCATACATTTGCACATCTATATATCTATATATATATATATCTCAAGATATAGATACAGATGTTGATGTCTTTTTATTTTTTAAAAAAAGAATTGCCTTACACAATAATTGGGGCTGGTAACATGTATCTGAATTCATAGGGGAGGCAATCAGGAAGGGAAGCTGCTGCTGCTAAGTCGCTTCAGCTGTGTCCGACTCTGTGCAACTCCATAGACGGCAGCCCACCAGACTCCCCTGTCCCTGGGATTCTCCAGGCAAGAACACTGGAGTGGGTTGCCATTTCCTTCTCCAGTGCATGAAAGTGAAAAGTGAAAGTGAAGTTGCTCAGTAGTGTCTGACTCATAGCAACCTCAAGGACTACAGCCTACCAGGCTCCTCAGTCCATGAGATTTTCCAGGCAAGAGTACTGGAGTGGGCTGCCATTGCCTTCTCTGCAGGAAAGGAAAAGAAGAGCAAAATGAAACTCTACCAGCCCTCTTTTACAGATCTTCCAAGTGAATAGTATCCCTTACTTAAAGCTTAGGAACTTTAATTACATCAGCAAAATGACTTCACAGTAACATCTAGATTAGTGTTAACTGAATAACTGGGAACTATAGCATAACCAAGTTTACACATCAGAAAACTCATAACCATTGGTTTCCTAGATATGACACCAAAAACACAAGTAATGAAATAAAAAGTTAGAAACATTCAACCTCATTAAAATGAATAACTATAGTGCTTCAAATGATGCCATCAAATATGCAAAAGACAACCCACAAAATGAAAGAAAAGATTGCAAACCAAATATTTCAAAAGCAACTTGTATCAAGAATCTGTAAAGAATTCTTAAAATTTAACAATAAAAGAAAACTCAGTCTCAAATAGCTCAATCTCTAGTCAGGGAACTAAGATCCCACATGCTTCATGGCATGACCAAAATAAAAAAATAAATACAAATTTTAAAGTGGGAAAAAGACCTAATATTTTGAGTATTTTTGAGGATAATATACAAAGATTGAAGCAATTGTACAATATGTTTATTTTACCCATTAGTATCCTAGTTCATTTTCATCATTGTTTTCTTCATTGTAGTCTTTTGCTACAAGAAAAATTTCACTTTCCCCTGGATATTTATTTCCTGTTCTCAATTTGTGAGGGGGTTCACCCTGCTCCTCATTCCAACTATCTCAGCAAGAAACATCAAAGCGCACCATGAAATTTTACCACTCTTAGGTTAGCTAGCTAGGATGTTACACACTTTGGAAATAACCAATGATCAGAAGTATCAACTCATCATTATCTTGCAAACCTTGAATCTCACCTTGTTTCTATGAAATTCTTCTCTTCCCAAATTCATGTCAGAAATATATATATTAAAAAAAAACAGAAAGAACCCCAAATCACATTTTATGACACCATTCTCTTCCCCTGTGATCTTTTCTCCTAGTCCAATGAGAGTTTTTGTCTTTCTACCCTGCTCAATCAATCAGTCATTCTTCTAGTAAACTTCCTCTTCCAGGTAAATTAAAGTGTTGTCTTCTCTTTCTAGATGATTAGTTTTTTCCCAAATGCCCTGCTTATCTCTTAAATAAATACAAATATATATAAAATATAAATAATTGACAAGGACCTACTGTATAATACAGGGAGCTCTATTCAGTATTCTGCAATAGTCTAAATGGGAAAAGAATCTGAAAATAAAATGGATATGTGTGTGTGTGTGTATATATATATATAAATCACTTTGCTGTACACCTGAAACTAAAACAACATTGAAAATCAACTATACTCCAGTATGAAATAAAACTTTTTAAAAAAGAGTCAAAAGCACTATGCTCTTAGTCTGCACCTAGAAACTTAAGCAAGTCACATAATTCTTTTTTTTCCTGAACACTAAAATTAGAGACCATATCTACCCAGACTACCTCACAGAAGGAATTAAGATAATTTGTGTGTAATTGCTTTGAAATGTAAAGTACCATATAGGGTGAGGCATTAAGTCAAATAACAGTATGACTCACCTTATCACAAATGCCCATCATTGAAAGAGACAAGTGTTTAAGAATTCAGGGTCAGAGAATGTTACAGAGGACGTGGGACTGCTAGAAACAGGTAGTATTTAGATGGGCAGTGTTGGGCATTGGACCGGGACAGGAAGTGGGGTAAAACCCTGCTGTATAAAATGCCCTCTCCCCACACACATGCTCTTACTTAGTAGTGCAGAAGAACTGTAGACAGAAGAAGCATAAAGCACGGTTGCAAACGAGGATGAGGGTCAAATGTGGATAGCAAAGTCATACAAGTCACATAAGGAACACACACATAACATACAGAAATATATATCATAGTGCAAGCTTGAGAATAGACAAGCAAAATGAGAAGAACCATTGCCCATAATCTTAACTTGCAGAGTAAACCTAAGATAATTTTGTTTTACATGCTTCTGGACATGCTCATTTATATAAAAGACTTTCTCCATAACCTTTGATTTACTGTATGTATCTTCATATGTGTGATATCAGGTAGATAGACAGTACAGACAGAATAAATGTTTACTGAATTGAGTGGAAATTTTCTGACTCATTTCTGTATGAAGTTTGGTAAAACGTTTTGACTTTTCTCTCTTAAATTGAAGTTTGAAATGATTTGGATTTTCTCTTAGGGTTTATTTTGCTAAGCTAAAATCACTGAAGTAACATCTACTTTGCATTTTATCAACTCTCCTTCTGATTATATTGATGCTGTGGTTGAAATCCAATCATTTGTATTGACTTTAAATAATTATATATTGTTCCATTCAAATTTCTCTAGAGTACAGATTACTTCATGATTGATCTAGGGAATTAGGCAGCTACAGGTCGATTATTGTGTGGGTAGAAATCTAATGAGTGTTTTCTTATTTTTTCTCTCTTAATAAGCAAATATGTAGCTAACACTTTTAGAAAACTTATAGAGTGTAATAAAAAGTTAAACATTTTTATAATTATAACATGAATCAAGGTAAATTGGAAGTGGTTAAACAGGAGATGGCAAGAATGAACATTGACATTTTAGGAATCAGCAAACTAGAATGGACTGGAATGGGTGAATTTAACTCAGATGACCATTATATATACTACTATGGGCAAGAATCCCTTAGAATAAATGGAATAGCCTCATTGTCAACAAAAGTCTGAAATGCAGTGCTTGGATGCAATATCAAAAATTACAGAATGATCTGTGTTTGTTTCCAAGACAAACCATTCAATATCATGGTAATCCAAGTCTATGTCCTGACCAACAATGCTGAAGAAGCTTAAGTTGAAGGGTTCTATGAAGACCTACAAGACCTTTTAGAACTAACACCCAAAAAAGATGTCCTTTTCATTAAAGGGGACTGGAATGCAAAAGTAGGAAGTCAAGAAACACCTGGAGTAACAGGCAAATTTGGCCTTGGAGTACAGAATGAAGCAGAACAAAGGCTCATAGAGTTTTGCCAAGAGAATACATTGGTCATAGCAAACACCCTCTTCCAAAAACACAAGAGAAGACTCTACACATGGATATCACCAGATGGTCAACACTGAAATCGGATTGATTATATTCTTTGCAGCCAAAGATGGAGAAGCTCTATATAGTCAATGAAAACAAGACCGGGAGCTGACTGTGGCTCAGATCATGAACTCCTTATAGCCAAATTCAGACTGAAATTGAAGAAAGTAGGGGAAACCACTACACCATTCAGGCATAAGCTAAATCAAATCCCTTACAATTATACAGTGGAAGTGAGAAATAGATTTAAGAGACTAGATCAGATAGATAGAGTGCCTGAAGAACTATGGATGGAGGTTTGTGATATTGTACAGGAGACAGGGATCAAGACATTCCTCAAGAAAAAGAAATGCAAAAAAGCAAACTGGCTGTCTGAGAGAGGGCTTACAAATAGCTGAGCAAAGAAGAGAAGCAAAAAGCAAAGGAAAAAAGGAAAGACATACCCATTTCAATGCAGAGTTCCAAAGAATAGCAAGGAGAGATAAGAAAGCCTTACTCAGTGATCAGTGCAAACAATAGAGGAAAACAACAGAATGAGAAAGACTAGAGGTCTCTTCAAGAAAATTAGAGATATCAAGGGAATATTTCATGCAAAGATGGGCACAATAAAGGACAGAAATCATATGGACCTAGCAGAAGCAGAAGAATTAAGAACAGATGGCAACAATACACAGAAGAACTGTACAAAAAAGGTCTTCATGGCCCAGATAATCACAATGTTGTGATCACTCACCTAGAGCCAGATATCCTGGAATGTGAAGTCAAGTGGGCCTTAGGAAGCATCACTATGAACAAAGCTAGTGGAGGTGATGAATTCCAGTGAACTATTTCAAATCCTAAAAGATGATGCTGTGAAAGTGCTGCACACAATATGCTAACAAATTTGGAAAACTCACCAGTAGATACAGGACTAGAAAATGCTAGTTTTCATCCCAATCCCAAAGAAAGGCAATGCCAAAGAATGTTCAAACTACTGCACAATTGAAATCATTTCACATGTTAGCAAAATAATGCTCAAAATTCTACAAGCCAGTCTTCAACAACAGGTGAACCGTGTACTTTCAGAATTTCAAGCTGGATTTAGAAAAGGCAGAGGAAACAGAGATCAAATATCCAACATCTGCTGGGTCATCGAAAAGCAAAAAAGTTCCAGAAAAACATCTATTTCTGCTTTATTGACTATGACAAAGCCTTTGACTGTGTGGATCATAACAAACTCTGGAAAATTCTAAAAGAGATGTGAATAGCAGACCACCTGACTGTCCTCTTGAGAAATCTGTATGCAGGTCAAAAAGCAATAGTTAGAACTGGACATGAAACAACAGACTGGTTCCAAATAGGGAAAGTGGTATGTCAAGGCTGTATACTGTCACCCTACTTATTTAACTTATATGCAGATTACATCATGAGAAACACTGGGCTGGAAGAAGCACAAGCTGAAATCAGAGTTGCTGGGAGAAATATCAATAACCTCAGATATGCAGATGACACCACCTTTATGGCAGAAAGTGAAGAAGAACTAAAGAGCCTCTTGATGAAAATGAGAGAAGAGAGTGAAAAAGTTGGCTTAAAGCTCAATATTCAAAAAACTAAGATCATGGCATCTGGTCCCATCACTTCATGGCAAAAGATGGGGAGACAGTGGAAACAGTGGCTGACTTTTTTGGGGGAGATCCAAAATTTCTGCAGATGGTGACTGCAGGCATCAAATTAAAAAGACACTTAGTCCTTGGAAAAAAAGTTATGAGCAATATAGACAGCATATTAAAAAGCAGAGACATTACTTTAACAAATGTCCGTCTAGTCAAGGCTATGGTTTTTCCAGTAGTCATGTATGGATGTGAGCACTGAAGAATTGATGCTTTTGAACTGTGGTGTTGAGAAGACTCTTGAGAGTCCCTTGGACTGCAAGGAGATCCAACCAGTTGATCATAAGGGAGATCAGTCCTGGGTGTTCATTGGAAGGACTGATGTTGAATTTGAAACTCCAATACTTTAGCCACCAGATGCAAAGAACTTAGTCATTTGCAAAGGCCATGATGCTGTGAAAGACTGAAGGTGGGAGGAGAAGGGGATGACAGAATGAGATTGTTGGATGGCATCACTGACTCAATGGACATGAGTTTTGGTAAACTCCAGGAGTTGGTGATAGACAGGGAGGCCTGGCGTCCTGCAGTCCATGGGGTCGCAAAAAGTTGGACACAACTGAGCGACTGAATTGAACTGAACTGAACTCAAAAGAAGGACTTCGCTGGTGGCTCAGATGGTAAAGCATATGCCTACAATGTGCGAGATCTGGGTTGATCCCTGGGTCAGGACGATCCTCTGGAAAAGGAAATGGAAACCCACTCCAGTACTCTTGCCTGGAAAATCCCATCAATGGAGGATCGAGTAGGCTTCAGTCCATGGGGTCACATAGAGTCGGACACAACTGAGTGATTTCACTTTCACTTTTCACTTTCAACTCAAAAATAATCATATTAACAGATATAAGTGGAATAAAATGCATTTTAGACTTGAAAAAGTACAAATTGCTATAAAACATGTTTTCCTCTCAAGGCAGTAACAGAATAGTCAGTGGGTTCAAAATTAAAACATTAGGTTGGACGAACTTATTCTCATATCTGGCATTGGCATGTAGATACCTACATACATATGTATATATACACATATAGATAGATAGATACAAAGTGGATATAGATATCTATGTATATTTAACAACTTTACTTCATTAAGTCCCTCTCCTAGAGTACCAAACGTGGGCATCTGAAAGTCATAGGTCTTTACCTGTTTGTTTGACTGGTATATTCAGATTACCCTTTATATTAGAAAATAAAAGGAAAGCAACTACTTCTAAAAGATAACAAATAAGAATGGCTTATTCTTTCCAAAGTGCTTGAATTTCTTAGAGTCACATGTGAAAAATGCAAAGATTTACCCACCCAAAATAGACCTCTAATTCAGATTATGAAGAGATACTGAGAAATGGCACTTCCGGGACCTTCTGAAATCTCAGCATTGAGGCAGCTGCCTCTTCTTTCAACCACAAAACTGACCACAAAAAATTGCATTCCATTTCAGATAGACTCCAGAATAACGAGGCATCACTAGAACAAATTAAGAATTCTGCTTTCATTTTTCTACTTAGCCAGAATCAATCCTACGGTGGCTGAAGGCACAGTTCCATGAGTATAACATTTCACAAATCTTTCTATATAGCTTAAACAAGTTAAAATGAATATCAGGACCATCCTAAAAGGGGAAAGAAATAAAATATAAAACAAAATTTTAGGAATATTTAGTGGGGGAAAACAACTGGCTCAGTTCAGTTCAGCTCAGTTCAGTCTACTCAGTCGTGTCCAACTCTTTGCGACTGCATGAATTGCAGCACGCCAGGCCTCCGTGTCCATCACCAACTCCCGGAGTTCACTCAAACTCATGTCCATTGAGTCGGTGATGCCTTCCAGCCACCTCATCCTCTGTCATCCCCCTCTCTTCCTCCCTCCAATCACCCCAGCATCAGAATCTTTTCCAATGAGTCAACTCTTCGCATGAGGTGGCCAAAGTACTGGGGTTTCAGCTTTAGCATCATTCCTTCCAAAGAAATCCCAGGGCTGATCTCCTTCAGAATGGACTGGTTGGATCTCCTTGCAGTCCAAGGGACTCTCAAGAGTCTTCTCCAACACCACAGTTCAAAAGCATCAATTCTTCAGCACTCAGCCTTCTTCACAGTCCAACTCTCACATCCATACATGACCACTGGAAAAACCATAGCCTTGACTAGATGGACCTTTGTTAGCAAAGTAATGTCTCTGCTTTTCATTATGCTATCTATGTTGGTCATAACTTTCCTTCCAAGGAGTAAGCATCTTTTAATT
>SJXQ01006450.1:47645-69412 GCA_006408695.1 Aepyceros melampus
CTCTTCACTTTCTGCCATAAGGGTGGTGTCATCTGCATATCTGAGGTTATTGATATTTCTCCCGGCAATCTTGATTCCAGCTTGTGTTTCTTCCAGTCCAGCATTTCTCATGATGTACTCTGCATAGAAGTTAAATAAGCAGGGTGACAATATACAGCCTTGATGTACTCCTTTTCCTATTTGGAACCAGTCTGTTGTTCCATGTCCAGTTCTAACTGTTGCTTCCTGACCTGCATACAGATTTCTCAAGAGGCAGGTTAGGTGGTCTGGTATTCCCATCTCTTTCAGAATTTTCCACAGTTTATTGTGATCCACACAGTCAAAGGCTTTGGCATAGTCAATAAAGCAGAAGTAGATGTTTTTCTGGAACTCTCTTGCTTTTTCCATGATCCAGCGGATGTTGGCAATTTGATCTCTGGTTCCTCTGCCTTCTAAAACCAGCTTGAACATCAGGGAGTTCACGGTTCACGTATTGCTGAAGCCTGGCTTGGAGAATTTTGAGCATTACTTTACTAGCATGTGAGATGAGTGCAATTGTGGGTAGTTTGAGCGTTCTTTGGCATTGCCTTTCTTTGGGATCGGAATGAAAACTGCATGAAAAGTATACAGCTGGAGAGACTGAGGAAGCAGGGGGCTGGGAAGGAGGGGATCGCAGACTAGAAAGCCCAGAAGAAATCACGTGGAAACTCTGAGCTTCAAATAGTCTTTATTTGTAGAACAGAGAGCCTCCATCTGGGCCAGAGTAGCCCCTCACCACTGGGTTGCCAGTAGCCCCCAAATAGTCCACCACTGTTTGGAGGTACCCATGGGCATGTGGAGGATCTGGAGGGAATGCAGCCCTCTTCTTCAATGCCTCGAATAATGACCAAGATGCCACTGTCAGCAGCTAGGCAAGTCTTGGCAAGGCTCGTCCAGGGCAGAGCAGCATCGCACCATGCTTATTCTTATGCATGAAGTCCTCCTGGTGCCAACTCTTGAGAGTCTTGAACAGTCCAGGAGAGTAGCTGGAGGCAGGAGGGGACCCTTATGTCTATTTCCTGAGATTGGCCCGGCTGCCTCGGAGGTGCATGATCTCCTGTGATCTCCAAGCTCTTCTCTGCCTGCAGCTCATGGGCATGAACTCATGTCCCTCTGGGACACTGGGGACCCAGGAGGGTGACTTTGCTTTGGCCTTGGCTGAGCGGGCCCAGCCCCTGCGATCCCTCATTTGGGGCTGACACCTGGAGGCTCTGAGTTTCCCAGCCAGGGTGTCAGGTGGAATTAACTGGCAGCAGGGACAGGTGGGTGTTGATTGGGGATGATTGTTGGGAGGCAGCGGCTGCAGGCTGCACAGAGCTATTTCCAGCCACTCCAATTGTATCAAGGAGGCTTAATCCTTCTAAGTGCCTTTGTGCTCTTGCAGTGTGGAGTGATGGTGGGGGCCAAGGCCAGAGCAAGGTCAGCCTTGCCCCGGTTGTCTGCATTTCCCTTCTCTTCTACTCACCAATCCACCCATCCACCTACTCAACCACCTATTTAGCCATCTACCCATGTATTACTCATTCACCCATTCACCCACTCACCCTCCATCCATCTACCACTCCTCCATCCGTTCATCCATCCATCCTTCCATCCACCCGTCCTTCTGTTGTCATCATGTAGTAACTCATTCCCTCTATGCTCGTTGTTGATCTGCCACATGCCAGGTACCACGCTGGGCGCCAGCATCCTGCTCCCAGTCTAGTGATGGAGACAGAGCGCCACCACGGCGGTGGTGTGTCTTGAGCTGTGTCTTGGGGACCAAGCAGGGAAGTCAAGGGTGGGACTAGCTGTCTAGGGAGAGAGCTGGCTTGGACAAGGGCTCAGAGGCAGGAAGAAGGGCAGCAGGGGGCAGGAGGCCGCGCATGTGATGTAATGTGAAGGGTGGGGCAGACGCCAGGGGATGGAGTGGAGAGCTGGGTGGGGCTCAGCTCACAGGGTGTTGGGCCAGACCTTCTAGGGGCTGCTCCTATGCGAATGGGAATCTTTGAAGGTTTTAAGCAGGGGAGGGTTTCCGGATGGCTTGGGTGAGCAGCGTGCCTAAGAGGCAAGGCTGGAAGCAGGAAGATGAAAGCGGGACCAAGAGAGCTCGCTGCCTCTCAGGGTTTCCTTTCTATTCTCCTTGAAGGCAGCAGGCTCTGCTACTGTCCACCTGGCTCTGCAGGAGTCCTTAGGGTGGCCCCCAGAGCTTTAAGGCAGGGCCTGTGGGCTCCCATAGGTGCCCAGTACCTGTCTCCACTCCAGAAAAAGGGCTTCATGGAGTGGATGGGGTGGCTTCAGCTTCCACTGTCCTCTTTTCCCTAACTGCACCTTCCCCCAACCTCCCCTTTGCCTGCGATCTGTCCCAGGCCTCACCCCAACTGGCAGAGGGACCTGCTGTGGCTGCACCCAGGCCCAGGGGACATGCACCCTTGGAGGACCCTCCCTCCTTTTTCCTGGCGGTTTTATGTGTGTCTTGGGCTCTTTCCATGAGCTGCGTGAACATTCCTTGTGGCTCCTAGTCTGGTGTGATGGTGCAGAGGAGGGACTCTGGGCCCTGAAGCCTGGGTGGGAGGGACACACACACAGGTCTGAGGTGATGGCAGGGTCGAGCCTGGTGATTCTCCGCGCTTGTCTCCAGGCCGCCTTTGGCTTCTCAGTTTCCTAATTAGTGATGTAAGCTGGGGAGCTCGCGGAGGGGCTGTGTCTGTGGAAGGGGCTGTGTGGGCAGTGGGGTCCTGCTGCTTCTCTGCTGGGGCTTCCCCCTGAGCTGTTTGTGGAGGGCAGGAGGGAGGCTGGTCGGGGACTCGGGGCACCTGCTGGGCTGGCTTCTACGCCTCTGGGAACACAGAAGGTGGGAGGCTGTGCTGGATGGGCTCTGCCACCACGCCAGGCAGTGTCAGCCCAGGAAGGCGGCTTTTCCACTAGCTGTACATAGGAGTGTGTGTGTGTGTGTGTGTGTGTGTGTGTGTGTGTGTGGTCAGCAGGCTGTGTGTTTGGTATGCGGTGCGCTTGTGTGTGTTTGTGGTGTGAGGACTGTGCCCTGGGTGTGTGTGGTACTTGGGGTGTGTGTACAGAATGGGTGTGTGTGGTGAGTGTCATGTGTTGTGTGTCTGGTGTTTGTGTGTGTGTGTCTGGTGGCCAAGGATGGGCGGGTAGGAGCAGACTAGTCCCCTCTTTCTGGGTGGCGCTGTATCTTCTGGGATGCTTACGATGGGACCCTTTCATCCTCACCCTCTTCTCTCTGTGTCTTTGCCCCGTGCCCCGTCAGCCCACCTACCCATCCACAGGTCTTGACACCTTCATCTGGCAGCTGTTAAACTGAACTAGGCCTGTGTGCTTAGTCATTCAGTTGTGTCCGACTCTGTGGCCCTATGGACTGCAGCCTGCTAGGCTTCTCTGTCCATGGGGATTCTCCAGGCAAGAATACAGGGTTGCCATACCCTCCTCCAGGGGATCTTCCCAACCTAGGGATTGAATCCAGGTCTTCTGCATTGTGGGTGGATTCTTTACCATCTGAGCCACCAGGGAAGCCCAAGAATACTGGAGTGGGTAGCCTATCCCTTCTCCAGGGGAACTTCCCAACCCAGGGATCGAACTGGGGTCTCTGCATTGCAGGTGGATTCTTTACTACAGGAACTAGGCCTCAGTTCAGTTCAGTTCAGTTGCTCAGTCGTGTCCGACTCTTTGCGACCCCATGGACTGCAGCACCCCAGGCTTCCCTGTCCATCACCAACTCCTGGAGCTTACTCAGACTCATGTCCATTGAGTCAGTGATGCCATCCAACCATCTCATCCTCTGTCATCCCCTTCTCCTCCCACCTTCAATCTTCCCCAGCATCAGGGTCTTTTCTCAAGGAGTCAGTTCTTCCCATCAGGTGCCCAAAGGATTGGAATTTCAGCTTCAGCATCAGTCCTTCCAATGAATATTTAGGACTGATTTCCTTTGGGATTGACTGGTTTGATCTCCTTGCAGTCCAAGAGACTCTCAAGAGTCTTCTCCAACACCACAGTTCAAAAGCATCAATTCTTTGGTGCTCAGCTTTCTTTATAGTCCAACTCTCACATCCATACATGACTACAGGAAAAACCATAGCTTTGACTAGATGGACCTTTGTTGGCAAAGTCATGTCTCTGCTTTTTAATATGCTGTCTAGGTTGGTCATAGTTTTTCTTTCAAGGTGCAAGCATCTTTTAATTTCATGACTGCAGTCCCATCTGCAGTGATTTTGGAGCCCCCCAAAATGAAGTCTCTCACTGTTTCCACTGTTTCCCCATCTATTTCCCATGGAGTGATGGGACCTGATGCCATGATCTTCGTTTTCTGAATGTTGAGCTTTAAGCCAACTTTTTCACTCTCCTCTTTCACTCTCATCAAGAGGCTCTTTAGTTCTTCACTTTCTGCCATAAGGGTGTTGTCATCTGTATATCTGAGGTTGTTGATATTTCTCCCGGCAATCTTGATTCCAGCTTGTGCTTCATCCAGTCTGGCATTTCGCATGATGTACTCTACATATAAGTTAAATAAGCCTTGACGTACTCCTTTTCCAAAGTGGAACCTGTGTGTTGTTCCATGTCCAGTTCTAACTGTTGCTTCCTGACCTGCATACAGATTTCTCAGGAAGCAAGTAGGTGGTCTGGTATTCCCATTTCTTTAAGAATTTTCCAGTTTGTTGTGATTCACACAGTCAAAGGCTTTGGCATAGTCAATAAAGCAGAAGTAGCTGTTTTTCTGGAACTCTCTTGGTTTTTTGATGTTACAATGGATGTTGGCAATTTGATCTCCGGTTTCTCTGCCTTTTCTAAATCTAGCTTGAATATCTGGAAGTTCACGGTTCACATACTTTTGAAGCCTGGCTTGGAGAATTTTGAGCATGACTTTGTTAGCATGTGAGATGAGTGCAGTTGTGCGGTAGTTTGAACATGGGAACTAGGCCTATGGAATTCCAGATCCTCATGGAGTGGGTCCCGGGAGGTCCCAGTTCTATAGAGGCTGCATGAGTGCTCCCAGCCTGACCCCCACGCACACGTGACCACCGTGTTGCTATGGTTGGTATAACCACGTGCACGTTTACTTCCTGGAGGCTCAGGATGAATGCTCTCAGCCAGTGGGTGCTGGTAGAACAACTCCCTCAGGTACGGACCAGTCCTGAACTTTAAAAAAAGACTCCTCCCTCAAAGAGGTGTGAGGACCTGTAAGTCAGGACACCAGTATCTCTTAAGGTGCCTCCAGGCCCCACTGTCTCCACGCCGACTTCTGGCATCAGTCTTCTTCCCTGCAAAATAATGTGCTCTAAGGAGACTGTGAATTGCAGTGAGCAATATATAGTCCTCATCTGAATGCAATTATGCTTAACCACTATAAATATTCGTAATTCTCAGCCTGGAGTAGTGCTTCTGGTGTTATATCCTTTTACAAACCACTCGAGAAGCCAGCCGTTTAAGGGGAAAGAGTTGTGCTGCTGTGGGTGGCTGCCTCCACTGGTAGCCCGACTGGAAAAGTGCAGAGAGCGGATGGAGACAGCGAGTGGTGCTTGCCTCTCAGTTCTGTGATGCACCGGGGCCCTGGTCGAGTCACCGGGCAGTTCAGCTCATGCCTGGCCTGTGGGGGAGGCTGGAAATGGCATATCCTTCCTTCTTCCCTCCCCTGCACTTCACATCTGGGTCCTCAGCTGGAAACTCGAGCCACAGTTCTGTAGGGCAAAATCAATACCTTCTACAAGAAATGAGTCCTCAGCACCGTAGTTTGATCTAACTCAATAATTTCACTCACTCCTTCAATAACCTTTCCCTGGGCAGCTGCACCTTGGACCTTGGAGTGGCCTTGACATGGTCCCAGACTTCCAACAGCTCCCCGTTTGGTGGCAGAAACAGAAGGTGATCATTCAGAGTGACGAGTGCCAGGCTGAGCTGAGCTGGGGTGTTGGGGGCGGGGAGGGTTCCAGGAGGCTTCCTGGAGGTGGAAGCTCTTGAGTTGAGCTTTGAGGTGAGAAGAGGAGGGTACACGGAGCTTGGGTGGTGGTGTGGCATTGGCCAGTGTTCTGGCCTGGGTGGCTGTGTCCAGGGAGTGACCCCTGAGTGCACTAAAGATGTTAACATTTGCCTCCTCAGGATGGGTTGGAGGCCCTGGAGCCCGATGGAGGTGCCGCCTGGGGGTGGGGTCTTTGGGAACAGGTTGTGTCTGTTCCAGGGACGGAGGAGCCTGGCAGGCTACAGTCCATGGGGTCACAGAGAGTGGGACTCGACTGAGTGACTACACTCTCGCAGCCCAACATGCCCAGGCTCCATGTGGCCCTGTCAGAGCAGAAGCAGCCGCGCTGGAAGGGCCAGGGCAGGGCCAGGGGCCGGTGCCACGGGTCTGACCGCAGCCCGGTGGGCGGCAGTGCCCCAGCGCCGCCCTGCCACACCCCTGCACCACCGCCCCTCCCCGCCGCCTCGCGTCTCCCTCTAGAGAGACGCGCCCTAGTCCACTGAGACTCTGAGGTTAGAGATCGCCTTTGGTTAGTTGTGTGGGAGCGGGAGCAGCTCTCTGAGAAGGAGGAGGAGTGGTCCAGGGTCAGGAGAGATGCCGTCTCTGGAAGGCTCTGCCCAGACAGTTGCTGTGACGCTGTCACTGAGCCTCACTCAGCCTGATGCTGTCGTGGTTTAAGCAGATGAAGGAACCAGACTTGTGACCTCTGTATGCTGGGAGTGTTGGGCGGGGGGATGCCTGAGAGGGTGGGAGTTCTGGGAGTTCAGTAGGGGGTTGGAAGGGGAGGAGTACAACCCAGTTAGTGGGAACATGTGCCTGGGAGAAGAGCAGGAACGTTCTCCTTCTTTCCTTTCCCCACATGACTTTGAACATCTGTCTACTGCCTGCTGGTGCTTGGTGTTCACTCTGATCCATGGCCTTCACCCACTGGTCCTTGGCCTTCACCTGTGTCTCTTGGGAGATTGGGACTAGCAGGATCTGTTGTTAGACTTACTTGAATTTGAACTCAGACTCCCTTGTCTGCTTGCTGTGTGACTTTGGGCAAATGACTTCCCTCTCTGAGCCTCAGTTTTTTCATCTGAAAAATGGGGTCAGTAATCTTACCTCAGAATTGTCAGGCAGATCCAGTAAGATAAGGAAGAAGCTGCCGTGCAGAACAGTTCGCTCACTAAGTTAGGTCTCTCCCTCAGTCTGCTTTGGCCACAGTGCTACCGTGCATCTGTGATGAGACTCAGCCTGTGTGCTTGTCACTTGCTGCCCATGCCACCTCAGCTACATCTTGGAAAGCAGACTCAGGGGTGCTGCCCACACATATGGGCCTACGGGAGGGAGTGCTTTTGCCCAAAGGGCTGAGCTGAGCTGCCCTTGGTTGAGATGTTGGTCCCTGCAGAGGAGAGACTACGCTGAGGCAGGCCATGGAGTTCAGACACCTCCAGAACTGCCTGTAGCCATCCCTGCCAAATCCTTGCTCAGTGGCTTGGAGTGTGGCTTGGGCAGCTGCCAGGGGATCTCCTCTGTGCAGAGTGGTGTGCATGCGTGCTTGCTGGCTGGGACACGCAGAGGGACCAAGCTCCAGCCCCCAGCTTCCCTGCCCCCTTCTGGTGTGGGCACTGCTGGCTGTGTCTTCCTGCCCCCTGTCCCCTTGTCTTCTCCAGGGAAGGTGTCTGGGCAGAGGAGAGATGGGGTGCTGTCTTCTTCACCCAGAGCAGGGCTGGAGCTGGGCACACTTCCACCTACTGTAACCTGCCATACCTTTAGATCTAACCATCCACAGCGAGCCTCTTTCACAGCGAGAAAATGCCTTGGAGAGTGCAGATCACAAGAGCAGCGTGCAGTGCTGGTTTCCTTGTGTGTGTGGGGAGTGGTGTTTCTCATTTATTCCCCGAGCCCTCCCCTCCCCGTGCCCCAGGTTTGATGCACACACAGCCCTCTGGAAGCAGGCCAGCTGCATGGGAACTTGGGTCCCCAGGCTCCTCTCCCGGCAACCGGGAACTCACAGAGGGCACCTGAGCCCAGATAAGCTTGCCCTGGGGAGGAGGGCGGCCTCACAGGTGCCCCCACCTGCGACGCTGCTGTTCCATGCGTGCACCTGGCATTGCTGTCTCCTGCTTGACCGAGGTCCCCGTGCCTGCTGATGAGGAAGCGGGTGCCTGCTCCCCTCAAGCTGGCCTCTCTGGAAAGGCTCATGTGCTGCTGTGCCCACGTGACTTGGAGAGTTCAGGGACATGGCTTTGTCTGTGGTTACACCATCGGGGTCTTGGACGTGATCAATTCCAGTGACAGGTCCTTGAACGTCAGGCCCCCTTTGCTCTGATGCCTTATGTGCCTAGGCTGCCTCTCCTAGGGCGCGTCCTTCAGAGGCCTCTCGTCCCCTTCCGCACACAGGCCCAGGGCAGCCCTGCCTGCTGGCTCCCAGGTGTGCCAGTGTGGCCGTGCCCCAGACTTACCCTGGCCTGCAACACGCGTGGCCTTTGTGGGGTTTCCATGAGGGCGCAGCTGGGTGGGGACACTGCATTTCCTTTAACCCTCATCTTCTCTCCTCTACCAGCTTCTTCCCTGGCACTCAGGCCTCTCCAGCTCTCTGAAGCCTCCAGGGTCTCCTCGGATGCTGACTGAAGGCTCAAGGGCAGCCTCATTCCCTGAAGAGCTGGGAGGCACTGGCTCTTGTCCTGTCCTGTCCCTTGCGCCCTCGGCCCAGGCTCAAGGTGCCTCTCAGAAGGCCTCAGTTTTCGAATTCATGCTCATTTCCAGGGGTGGATCAGACTTAGCAAGAGACCTCATGTCACCAAACCTGAGCTGTCCCTTCTGCAGGGGGAGTGTCTTCCTGGGCACTGGCTTGTAAGGGCACTGGCTTGTAAGGGCGCTGGCTTGTAAGGGTGCTGGCTTGTAAGGGCAGTGCCTGCTGCTTAGCAACAGGCGCTCCCTCCAGTCCTGTTGGTGCCAGGCTGGGGCCTGGACTCCCAGGCCTGCCCCTCTGTTTGCCCCCCATCGCTGTGCTTCAAGCTGACGCTGTCCCCTGACCTTTAATGGCCTCGACTGTCCTCTCTGCCTCCTCCCCTGCGCCCCTTGACCTGCGTCCTTCCAGGATGAGGAGCAGGAGGGGTCAGCTTAGGCCTCCTGCCCTCTTGCTGTGCTCTCACTGGGGCCTCTTTTCTGAAGGCAGGCCTTGCCTGTGCTCAGGACCCTCCAGGCCTCCCTGGTGCTCAAGCGATCAAAACAAAGCCCTTCAGCTGAGCAGGCAAGACCTCCACGGTAAACCTACCTCCTCACATTCCCCTCATGCCAGCATGAGGGGCCCATTCCTGGCAGATCCGCTTGTGGCTGATTCATGGCAAAAACCATCACGATATTATAAAGTAATTATCATCCAATTAAAATAAACACACACACACACACGAAGCTATGCGTGGGCCTTGGCTCTCGCCAGGCCGCTCACCTGGTGGCCCTCTTCCTCGTGACCCCCTTTATCCCTGTTTTGGCTCAGCATGTTCAGCTCTGTCCTTTGTGAAACCCTTTGTACTCCAGGCCACATGACAACCTACCCCGCTCTTTCTGCCTGCCGTCCTTCCATGGACACTGAGCCACGTCTGCTCCCTGTCTGGGTCCCCCTCCAGGTGACGTTTCTGGGACCTGGGGTCAGATCTGCCTTATCCCTGTCTTCCCAGCCTGGGCCCTGGCTGCGCACAGGGCAGGTGCTTGGGGAGATCTGGGATGGGCTCTTGGGGGCAATTTGACTACCTGGTGGGGAGGACCTGGCTCCTTTCTAGTGTCTTGTGGCTAGAAAGGTATCAGTGGGAACGTCGAGCCCTCCGACCACCTTTCTCTTAAGTTCCTCTCTGGTTTGTGAAATTGGTTGTATTGTTTTTTAATTTTCTGCAAGCATCTGCTACTGTGAAAATTTTCATTATCACTGGCAAAGATCCCTCTCATCCCTGCTGGCTCCAGGAGATGTCTGGCTTCTCTCTCCCCGTCTGCTTCAAAGCACCTGGGAGCTGGGGTGGGTGATGTCCCTCTACCAGCTGGGCTCTCCCATGCATTTCTCAGGAGTGAGATGTCCTCTGGACTGCGATCAGCAGAGCTGGCCTGAATGGCAGGGTCACACCAGCCACAGCCTATGTCCTGAGGGTTCTGCTTTTATTTTGGGTTGCGGGGCTGCTCCAGCTGGGAAGGCTGCCTCTAGGGGCCAGGCCAGCACACTCACCATCCCCTTCCCTGTTCTTGAAAGATCCTCAGGTCATGGCCCCTGGGAGCAGGGGCAGCTGCCTCCTTTAGTCTCATTCTCGAAAAGTGGCTCTGTCTCTACAGTTTTAGAGGCTGTGTGTTGTCATGATGACTGTTAGGGTAATGAGGAGCTGTTAGAACTCAAGGGCGTGCAAGGGTGAAGGAGCACAGCGGTTGTCGGCTCTGGCAGGCACCCAGGCTGGGCGTTGGCCTCCTTCCCTGCCACCCCCACCAGGAGAGCTGCAGCTGGCATTCTTCTGGGCGTGTGCACAGGTGGGCCGAGCCTGGCCCTGGGTGTGCCCAGCACTAACCAGCAGCCCAGGCCTTGCTCCACTGACCTGGATCTGGGTTTGAACCCAGCTGGGCCACTTCCGCCTCTAGTCTTAGCTCACATCTCATGCAATAAGGTGGTCAGTTACCTGGACTTGGTGGTGGTGGCGAAGGGGCTTCTTGGGTTTAAGCTCCTTTGACTCTCCTTGGGGTCCCGCCATGCAGGCACTGTCTTTGGTTGGTGTCTTTGTCTGGCTTGCTTGGTTAAATGCATTGATCATATTTGAAATCAGTGTTGTATTCCATTTTTAATGTGGGGTCTAGAGAGGGTGTAACTTGCTCAAGCCATATGTAACTTTAACTCAGGCCACGTGCAACTTGACTCTGTAAGAGCAGAGTCAAGACAATTCAGCGCCAGGACTGTCCTCTCCCAGTTGCACTGCTCACCTCTCTGTGATGGAAACAGGGCTTCATTTCTTTCCGTTTTTGCCCCAGAGGGTGGGACAGTGTGTCACTGGGTGTCCTCTGCACTAATGTGGGTTTCAGTTTAAAGGAGGGTGCTAACTACTTAATAAGTGAATGAACAGACTTCCCAAGAGGAAGGAAGTAGCATCTTAGAATTGATTCAAGATGTATTTTGTGCCAGAGGTTTCTTCTCATGTCTTCTGTGTAATGTGGCTGCTGTGACCCATCCCTCCCTGCCATCCTCCCATTAAAAAAAGATCAGATGATGACATCTGACAAGTGTCCAGCTCAGGCTCCTGGGTGCGAGGTGACAGGGTGTGGCTTGGGTTTCTAGATTGCTGCCTCTTGGGAGAGTATCAGAGGGCAGGATGAAGAGTAGTTCATGCATAAGAGATACATCAGGAATTTGTGGGGCCTCTTCCCCTCGACCATTTTGATCACAGTCTGCTGTGGGTTTAGAACGGTCAGCGTGGACCGCCGCCTGTTTGGACTTGCCCGCACAAAGACCACGACAAGGACACGAAGAGCGTGGCAGGACCCGGGTGGCGTAACCGGCCCCATCATCTCCCTGGTGTCCCCAGTGTCCTGCCTCCTGTCCTCGGCCCGGGTGCCATTTACTGAGGGCTGTGGGGGAGCCGTGCATGAGGAGTGAGGAAGGTGTGAGGGGCTGCTCCGCACTGCTTGTCTTCCTGGGCTTGGCTGCAGAGCATGGAGGCTGATGACAGCCACGGGGGGCTGGCGACTAGGCAGGGTGAAGTGAGGAAGCAGCTGAACTGCGGAGGGGCAGACCTGGAAGAGGGTCAGGCAGCCAGACCCCTTGTTTGAGGGACGCCTGGCAGTTGGCCCTGTTGAGCTCAGGCTCACATCTAGTGTCTCTTTCCAGTCGTGCAACCCGGGAAGGTGGCAGAATGGACTGGGGGCTCCTCTGGGCCAGTAGAGCCCAGAAGCTCGGGTTCAGCAGTGATACCCTACCCTGGAGAGTGGCTGTCTCTGCCACTCGGGAGGGCTTCAGGCGTGGGTCCAGCCAAGTGACAAGCCAGGCAGTGACGCAGAGGGCTGGATTCACCGAGGCCTGCCCTGCCCTGACTGTTGGAGGGGAGCTGAGGTGTGTGGGGTCCCTGTGGGTCCTGACCCTAGAGACAGCCGCATGGGTGGTGACAGAGTATGGCCTTGAGGGTTTCGTGGTGGGAGCAGCCGTGGGGCTCCCCATCGACGGCGGCAGGCTGGGCCAGACTCGTGTTCATGCAGCATTGCCCTGTTGTCGCCTGCCCCCCTGAGACATCTGCATCCAGCCCAGCTGGGTGCTAGGGACGGAGAGGTGTTACGGGGCTCATTCCAGAGGTGACAGACCCCCAAAACAAACAGTGGCACTGACCTGTAATTGTGTGTGTGGTAGGGAGACACACCCTAACCTCGAGTCTCTGCTCCTGTGCTTCCTGTCTAGAATAGGGTAGCAGAACCCACTTCCCTGGGAGGCTATGGAGCTCAGTGACTAGTTGGATGGGCCCAGATGGTGCCTGGCCCATACTATGCCTTTCAAACTTCTACTCATCCCCTTAGACCCATCCTAAATGCCTCTTTCTCTATGGAACTCTTCCCTGACATCTCCTTGCTAGGCAAAATTAATCATTCCTTTTCTTTCCAGATCTACACACTTCTGTTGAGTATGTATTATTTGACTTTATGCTGAATTTCTAAGGTTCCTAAGAAAGCGGATTGCATTTCATGGCTTTCTATGTCTCCTGGCTCAGGGCCCAACACAGTGATGATTAGAGGATTTGGGGTGAAGAAGTGAGTAAGTGAGAGCACAGATGCAGGATGAGGGGAGACCAAGAGGAGATGTCTGGGATTGGAACAGAGATGCTGCAGAAATCACAACTCTCCAGGTCTCCCAGGACTCATCACTGTCCTGATTTAACTTCCACAGTGGAGGCTTCTGGTGAATCCCAGTCCGGGAGCCTGGCGTTCCATTGGCGGAGCAGTAAAAGTCATTAACGAGAGCCGGAGAGCTATAAATAAGCCAGCATGATCCCACCCAGTGTTCCCTGTGTTTTGCATCTGCGGGAGCAGGGAATCAGTTTGATTCATTAATTGGCATCAGGATAGGGCCCCAGAGACAGGCATGGAACCACTGGCCCTCCCCTAACGTCCCCTCCTGGCTGGTTCCGTGCATCCTGCTTGCACCAGTTGCACACCTGCCCCTGGCTCCAGTCCAGCACCCATCAGGGCCCTCTGGCCTTGCTCCTGTTTGCTTCCTTGGGCTAGGCTGACCATGAAGCCAGAGGGGCATAGGAGGCGCCAGCCTGGAGAAGCTCCAGGAGAGGCCCCTGCCTAGAGGCTGCTGCCTAGACCAGGCCTCAGGGTCAGCCAACCTCCTCCTCACTGTCCCCTCGGCCCCCTCTATGGTCTTGGTGAAACTTGCTTTAGAGTGGAGGGTTGGCTTTAAGAAACTCCCTTTCTCCAGGCTGTAGGATGTGGCTTCACTCTGGGGAGGACCTGAGCATCTGGGGCCTTTGGCAGCCTCACCGTGAAATATGGACACCCATAGCGCTGATCTTGTGAGTTGCTGAGAGTATTAAATAGTTTGTTGCTCTGTTAGGCCATGCTGGGCACTGGGCCAGAGGCTAGGAGGATGAGCAATGCACAGGTGTTTCCACTCACAGGCTCGTGGCTCCGAGAATGGGATGACTGACAGCGGCCGCATGGAACAGTCCACAATTGCAAACATCAGTGGGCGGTCTGTAGGAAGAGTACCATGAGAGAGGGTTGGGGTCATGGACAGTTCTCTTGAGGGAATCACAGTTACCCCCAAAAATGCAGGATGAGGAGAGATAGCCAGACAGAACCGAGAGGAGTGTTGCAGGGGACCCGCAAGTGGGCACAATCTGAGTTACTGCCTAAAAACCGGCACCTGGAGTGCAGGGCGTGGGAGTGGACGGCGCAGGCGCAGGACCCTGCTGGTGTTGCGGGCTTCGTGTTAAGAGCAGTTGGAAGCTAATCCATGTAAGCGGGGACAGCACGTCTGGTTATCGTTGCAGTGGGCCGGCGCACTGCGGTGCGCAGGGTGGATGGCACGTGGATCTGGGGGTGGGGGGAGCGGGTGTGTGGAGGCCCAGTGGGGAGGCGATAGTGCTTTAGAGCAAGGTGACGACAATGGTGAGGGAGGAAAGCCAGCAGACCCAAGATATATTTTGAAGATAAGACACTCAGGACTTGGCAAAGGCTTGGGTGCAGAGGCTCAGGAAGAGAGAAGGCTCAAGAGCAAGTGGATGGCTGGGGGCACCCCTTTACTGAGATTGAGCAACCAGGAGGGGCAGGACCACACCCTGGAGAGCTCAGTGTTGACACACCAACTGTGAGTTGCTGGTGGACTCACTGGGGAAGACTCCCTAGCTGGGTTGCTATTTCAAATCCTGAAAGATGATGCTGTGAAAGTGCTGCACTCAATATGCCAGCAAATTTGGAAGACTCAGCAGTGGCCACAGGACTGGAAAAGGTCAGTTTTCATTCTGATCCCAAAGAAAGGCAATGCCAAAGAATGCTCAAACTACCGCACAATTGCACTCATCTCACAAGCTAGTAAAGTAATGCTCAAAATTCTCCAAGCCAGGCTTCAGCAGTATGTGAACTGTGAACTCCCTGATGTTTAAGCTGGTTTTGGAAAAGGCAGAGGAACCAGAGATCAAATTGCCAACATCCGCTGGATCATGGAAAAAGCAAGAGAGTTCCAGAAAAAACATCTATTTCTGCTTTATTGACTATGCCAAAGCCTTTGACTGTGTGGATCACAATAAACTGTGGAAAATTCTGAGAGAGATGGGAATACCAGACCACCTAACCTGCCTCTTGAGAAATCTGTATGCAGGTCAGGAAGCAACAGTTAGAACTGGACATGGAACAGCAGACTGGTTCCAGATAGGAAAAGGAGTATGTCAAGGCTGTATATTGTCACCCTGCTTATTTAACTTCTATGCAGAGTACATCATGAGAAATGCTGGGCTGGATGAAGCACAAGCTGGAATCAAGATTATTGGGAGAAATATCAATAACTTCAGATATGCAGATGACACCACCCTTATGGCAGAAAGTGAAGAGGAGCTAAAAAGCCTCTTGATGAAAGTGAAAGAGGAGAGTGAAAAAGTTGGCTTAAAGCTCAACATTCAGAAAATGAAGATCATGGCATCTGGTCCCATCACTTCCTGGGAAATAGATGGGGAAACAGTGGAAACAGTGTCAGACTTTATTATGGGGGGCTCCAAAATCACTGCAGATGGTGACTGCAGCCATGAAATTAAAAGACGCTTACTCCTTGGAAGAAAAGTGATGACCAACCTAGACAACATATTCAAAAGCAGAGACATTACTTTGCCCAACTAAGGTCCGTCTAGTCAAGGCTATGGTTTTTCCTGTGGTCATGTATGGATGTGAGAGTTGGACTGTGAAGAAGGCTGAGTGCCGAAGAATTGATGCTTTTGAACTGTGGTGTTGGAGAAGACTCTTGAGAGCCCCTTGGACTGCAAGGAGATCAGCCCTGGAATTTCTTTGAAAAGACTGATGCTAAAGCTGAAGCTACAGTACTTTGGCCACCTCATGTGAAGAGTTGACTCATTGGAAAAGACTTTGATGCTGGGAGGGATTGGGGGCAGGAGGAGAAGGGGACGACCGAGGATGAGATGGCTGGATGGCATCACTGATTCGATGGACGTGAGTCGAGTGAACTCCAGGAGTTGGTGATGGACAGGGAGGCCTGGCGTGCTGCGATTCATGGGGTCGCAAGGAGTCGGACACGACTGAGCGACCGAACTGAACTGAACTGAACCCGTTTTCCCCCGCCTTATTCCATGGTTTTGTTTACCTTTTAAATGTCTTAATAAAACATGAAAAATATTTATTCTTCATGGATCAATAATTTACTGTGATTTATGACAATACTAAATTTGGTCAATTATTCATTGACCATAAAGTATTTATAAATGCGACCTTAATTTAAAGCATTAGCCACCAGAATTCAAATATTAATAAAGACTGTGCCAGCTGAAAGGAGGAAAGGAAGGGCACAGATAATGAGGGTGGTTCAGGGGAGGGTGTGTGCTCCTGGCTGTGGATGATTGAAGTGGTGAGGTGGTAACTGGAGCCCAGGTGTGGGGCAGCCAGAGGTGCTGGATGGCTGGGGACTGGCCTGCTGGGCCTGGTCAGAGAGAGCGCATTACTTCTGGAGGGCAGAGCTGAGCCCAGGGCTGCCCACAGCCTGGCCGTCCCTTCGGTTGCCTTGCCAGGCCCCTCTGATGTGCGGGCACCTCTACCAGGCTGCTTCCATGCAGGCAGAGCACCCTCTCTTGCCTTGTCCTTCAGGAGCAGTCCTGTCCTTCTTTAAAGGGCTCCCCAGAGGCCAGCTAGCTCCTGGGATGGGGAGCCTCTGCAGCCCCAGAGAGGCCTGTGCTGCAGGCGGCTCTCTTCTATGTGGAGACCATGTCACATCTTCTAGGAGGAGCAGGTGTGCGTGTGCCTGGGGCACCGAGTGTCCAGGGCACGGGGTGGAGAGAAGGGCTGGGGTGGCTGTGGCTAGCATCACTATCAGGCGTCAGCACCAGCAGCTGTGTATCTCTTCCAACACAAGCCTCCTGAGATTTTGCTTCTCTCAGTCTCGGCCTGAGAATTTTCCAGGAGTTCCCCTGGGGATGGAGAAGGCTGGGTGTAAATCAGTAGTGGTCTGGGGCATCTCTCTTATCTCCATGCCCACCTAAGGCCCCGGGTGACTTGATGAGCCAAGCATTTGCCTGTAGCAGAAGGAGGCCTTGTTCTTGCTTGCTGCCTCCTTCTCTGGGGCCTTTGTTGAGAGTGCAACTGCCCCAGGAGTTTCCACCCAGGGAAGGGCCGGCAGAGTCAGTCATGGAAGTCTGGGTTTTGTCCTCTGCTAGCCACCATCTCTTCCTGGGACTGGCTGCAGAGGTACCTGGTGATCTGGTTCTGATGTTCTTGTTGCCATTCACTCTCTAGCTGGATGACCCTGGTCAAGTGGTCAGCCCTCTCTGTGCTTCAGTTTTCTCACCAGGGCATCAGAAAGCTCATCTGGGGTGAGGAGGAGGGCGATCCTGCTTGCCCTTGAAGGGGCCTGTGCTATGCCTGGTGCATCCTTCCCTGAGAGTTGTGTGTCTGGAGAATCATGACTCAGCAGGATGCTGGCGCCTCTGGGGAAGCTGGCAGGGATGTAATGGTGGGGCTGTCTGGGAAGGCTGGCTGAGCTCCTGGATCCTCTTGTCTAGATCCAGCCCTGAGTTTGAACGGCCTGCTTCTCGATTTCTGGGAATCCATCATCTGTCCCAGAGACCTCTGTTCTCCTAGGCCATCGAGCTCAGGTTAAGGGCACTCGAAGCTCCTCATTACATTCATCTTTACTACTTACTTTCCCAGCTGATGAACCATTCTTGGGGCGCTCTTATCAGTCCATCAAGCCTGCACTGTTATCATCAAGAGGGAGATCAGCTTTATGGCCATATGCTATTGGAGACAAAGAATTATAACAAAGGCTGTTACCTTCTAGCGAGCTGCAAAACACCTCTAAGCTGGAGAGAGTGGCTTCTACACTCCTACTATTCACCAGCCAGTGCCAAATGGTTCTTCACATACAAAGGCATTTCAGAGAATGTGCACAACAGCTCTGAGGAGTGATGCCATCGTTTTTCTTTGACAGAAAAAGCAGAGGCCTGGAGGCCAAGAGAGGGCCAGCCCCTCCCTCACTCAAAGTCCCATAGCATGATATGACGGGGCCACGGACGTGGCCCTGGGGTTCGGTGTCTCTCTCCCCAAGGCGGGTGTGAATTGTGTGATACCCTGTCCTAGGAATGAGGACATTCCATAACCTTGTGGAAGCTAATAGCTGGTGTGGCTTTGATCTGAAGTATTTTGATCTTATTATTTTTATGTTAGGAGCCTCTAAATAACCATCATTTCAACAGAGCCCCAATTAGCAGGCCATTCACAGCAGATTAGAAATTGACTTGTATTAGGCCTCTCCATTAGCGCCTAGGAGAGGCTTCCACCTTTAATTACCCACCCTGTTCATGGAGGAGGTGGGGGCCTTGAGGGATTTCAGTGCTATTGCAGGTGGCTGTACTGAGGTGGGTCAGGGTGCCCACCTCCGAGGGGAGGGCTGGTCAGTAGCGGGAGTGAGGTCATTCTCTGTTGTAAACTCCTATTTCTTGGGCTCCTGGACATGATTTGGGTGGGATATTGATAGAGAGGTGGGGATGCTCAAGGAGAGGGGCAGGAGACTGACATGTGCTTAGCATCTTTCTTGGGCCCAGCATGGGGTTGGCACTGTGGTCCACATTATAAGTCAGAACTCCTATAGCTCTGCTGTGCTTTGTTTCCTGATTTAATAGACAACAGGGGTTCAGGAAGGGGACATGCCCATGGTCACGCAGCTGTCGACCGGAGGAGCCCAAAGCGGAACTTTGTGAGATCCTAGCGCTCCTGCTGCCCTGGGGAGCCCAGGCCCAGCCACGAAGCTGGTGCGTGTGGCTGCCACCGGGGCGGGGGCATGGGACCTACTCCCTGAGCACGTTCCTGCTACCCAGCCCCGTGTCTGTGTCACCGTGCACTCCTCACTCACCCTGCTCCCCCCATCTCTCCTGGTCTAAATCCTTTTCTTCCTCTGAGGCTCTGGTGCTAACCCCACATGAGTTCACCCTCCGCTGGGTCCCAAGGACCTTCCTCTCTCTTTCCTCTCAGGCTGAATTGTGGGGTCCAGCTCCTTGGTAGATGCTAAGCTCCTCAGTGGGGCCTGTGTGTGTCCTGTTCTCACCCTGGCCTCAATGCCCATTGGAGGGCTTTGCACTTAGAGGGTGTGCTGAGTGTATGCAGGAAACGCAGAGAGGGGAAGAAACAAGTCCATCCACGTGGGAGTACAGGATGTGGGCTTGGATGGAGAAATGGAGCCTCAGGGGCGTTCAGTGGCTTAATAACACAGTACCTGTGGAATGGGCAGCAGCAGGGGCAGGGAGGGGCACTTGCCATCAGAAGTCAGGCAATGACCTGAGGGAGAGCCAGGTGGGGATGCATGACAGAGAGCTGAGACCCCGTGATGGCACAGTGGGTGTCCTGGGTAGGACCAAAGACTTGAGTTCCTGGGCAACTTTACACGCTAGTGATGTGTGGGGAATTTTGCAAGATTACTTCTGAGAGGTTTCAAGGCAGTGTTATTGGCATTAAAGAGAATATGTACAAGAGAAGAAAGAAAAATCCATGTATCATCACAGACCTTGGCCTTTAGTGTTTCCTTCTGTGACATAGACATGGGGCTGGGTAGCAGGAATGTGCTCAGGGAGCAGGTCCCATGCTTTTTCATAAGCATGCTTTTTACCTAATGGTAGAAATTGCTGTAATCCTGGCGAGTATAAAATGTCATGCTCTGGTTTTACCACAGTCACCCCGCAGAAGCCTTTTTAGACAGGAAGGCGTCTCAGCCTGGCCCTTAGCAGTAGTATGGCTTCACAACTTGTTATCTGGAAAACAGACACAGCGATGCCTGCTGTACCGGGATGTCGTGAGAATAATGTGAACTCCTGTATAGAGAGGACTCGACGGAGTATTCAGCACAGAGAAAATTCTCACAAAATAGTCCCTCCTCCTGGAGCTCCTTAGTTATCCATTACTGAAGGATTATTTTCCTTTTGTAAAAGAATTATCTGTTCACAGCATGAAATTTTGGCAAAGTACGGAAAAAAAGGAAAACCACGTTGAGGCTTCACTTAAAATGCGGTCACTTTGAGCGTTTTGCAGTATTTCCTTCTGGCCTTTTTTCATGCATGTTAAGTTTTATTTGATTGATATCATAAAATACATACAATTTTGTATGACTTTCACATAACTTTTTAATGACAGGTACTTTCCCATGTTACTGTGGTATCTTCATAAACAGTTTTAAAGGCTGGGTATGCTTTCCACAAGTGGAACACTTTTGTGTCGCTCACCTATTTGCATCTTTTCGATTGTTGGCAATATATCAAAAATCTGGATAAGTATCCTCTGAATGTTTATGGATCTAAAGCCATTTTTTTTCTCTTAAAAATTTTTTTTTGATGTGGGCCATTTTAAAAGTCTTTATTGGGTCTGTTGGGTATTACTTCTGCTTTATGTTTTGTTTTTTTTGCCCTGTGGCATGTGGGATCCTAGCTCCCTGACCAGGGGTTGACCTGCGCCCTCTGTAATGGAAAGCAAAGTCGTAACCACTGGACCACCGGGGAATTTCCTAGTTATTTTTATGTTATAGTTTGGTAGATGCCCAAAGTGGAATTATTGACCAGAGGGCATGCAAATGTCAAGGATTATGGTATTATTATATGAGTTTTTACTGACTGCTGTGTGCCCGTAGACACATTGTGTCCCTGGATGAAGATGGTGCGGAGAAGGGCATGACCTTTGTTCCCTTGGAACCTGAGGTCAAGTGGCAGAGAGAGACAATTCAGTGTTGTGAGAGGGGAAGTGTGGGATGTAAACGAAGCGCATGACAAAGGGTCCCTAGTCAGTCTGGGGGTGTAGAGTCTGAGTCTTGAAGCAAGAGTGATGTCAAGGTGATGGCCCCTGCTTGGGGAGCCGCTGGCCTTCGGTATTGGAAAGCCTGGCGGTGTCTTCCTCTTCCCACACCTTCCCAGCCTCCCTCTGCCTTGCTCCTTGGGGTTCCTCTCCCTGGTCTTCATCTCCTTCTCCCAGTCTGGTCTGAGGCATTGCATAAACCCACGTGCTCTCAACCGAAAGAACCGTATTGTCAAAGTTGTTCAAAAGTCTGCCGTCTGCAGCAGATGGCCTGCTGACATTCACAGCTGTGTTTTGAAACTGCATCTGCTTTCCTACGTTCCTGCCGTCACATAAAGCGTTATTAATAAATGTTTGCTTCAAAACTGGTGCAGTGGGTTGCAGTGTTGGGAGGTGCATCATTCTATTAATTGGTCTGATGTTCCAAAAAGGCGTAAGAGTGTGGCTAAAAGGGGGGGTTACTGAAGCTCATGGTGACTAGATGACTTCAGAAGGTGATCCCTAAGTGTTCCCTGCCTAGAAATGGCTGCTGACACCTGATCGTCGTCCTCCTCCTCACCTGCAGTCAGCGCCCCAGCCGTGGGAGCCTCTTCCTTTGTTATTGTCACGTGGCTTTTAAATAATCCTGGTCTTCTGGAACCAAATACTTCCCCAGGGGTTTGAGCCAGTATTTTTATGGTATGAGTCAAGTAGACTTGGCCAGGAGACTGGGGGTTTCTGGGATTCGTTGCCTACAATCTGGGTCTTCGGGGGTAAGTGTCTCCCTGGCTTTCCAATGTAATTCATTCCCTTCTGCCCCAATCAGCTCAGTTCAGCCAACAGTTGTAGAGTACACAGTACATTCTTGGCCTGTGGCTTGGCCTGGGGGATACAAGGATCAACAAAATGAGCTCATGGCTCTCAAGAGGCTCACAGCCCAAGTGGGAAACCGGATAGCTACTATAGTAGCGTGGCTGAGCGTCTCAGGCAGATGTAGGTAGGAGCCCTGTTCTACTTTCCCTGCTTCGGTAGCCTAGGATGACTGATTTTGCCTCTCTTGACCTCTGTTGAATGGACACAGGAGTGTCTAGTTGGCAGCGTCACTAGGGCATCACAGACTGTGCCTGTGAGAGCCTCTGGGCTGGCCTGACAGGGATCTTGGTCCTTGGAGGGAGATGGTGTTTCTTGGAGCCCCAGGAATGAGCTGCCCAGTGTGAGCTGTGAACTGAAGCCAGGGCAGCATCACCCCCTGCTGACCCCTCCCTCTCTCTCCCCTCTCTTTCCAGCCTGTGACCTCATGACCCAGGGGATTTTGGCCTTGGTTACATCC
>SJXQ01006450.1:69644-159467 GCA_006408695.1 Aepyceros melampus
GGACGCGATGCACATCCCACATCTCTTTGTCCAGCGCAACCCAGGGGGCTCTCCGCGCACCGCCTGCCATCTGAACCCCAGCCCCGATGGCGAGGCCTACACGCTGGCCTCCAGACCGCCTGTGCGCCTCAATGACGTCATGCTCAGGCTGGTGACAGAGCTGCGCTGGCAGAAGTTCGTCATGTTCTACGACAGCGAGTATGGTGAGTTGGGGGCAGGGGCTGCTCTGGGGCTCCGGGGGCACAGCCAGACACTGGGAGATCTGTGAGCTGGACCTTTCGCTCCTGGAGGTTGAGCCCTTTGGAGAGGGCTGAGTGTGGATGGCAGTTGGTGGTCTGAACCGAGTGGGTCTCTGGTGGTGGGACCCAACCTTGAGCTTCGTGAGTAGGGGATTAGCTCTGAAAACAGATCTGTAGACAGGCACTAAAGTTGCCTAGCAACAACACCTTATCATGACAGCTGAAGTTTGAATCATCTTCGAGTTTTCAATAAAATATTAATAAACTGCTGGCAGAGATCCGAAAGGCTGCACGCAGGCAGCAGTGGTGGAGGCTGGCCAGCATGGGTCCTCCCGGAAGCCTCCTCTGCAAAGTGTCCCCCTCTCGCTGGGTGCTCTCCCAGCCTCCCCAGCTCCTTGCCTCCCTCCACGCTGCTCTGCTCTTAGTTTCAGGGTTTCAGGCTGGGGCAAAGGTCAGAGAGAGGGACAACCTTAATGCCATGGACCAGGTGGGAATCGTGTGGGTCTGGGGACACAGGGCAAGGCTGGATATGGATTCTTTGAAGGCCTACTGTATGAAAAAAAAAAAATCATAATTTCCTTGTTAGGAAACCAGAAAAATGGGCTTTGAAGAGATAGCTTCAGGTTTTCTATGGCTGCTTTGTGAAAATGGAGACAAGTTCTGGTCCCAAGATAAATGGTTTAAAAATAAAACCTTTTTATTGAAAAAAAAAGTTATATGTTTTAAAAACCTGGTTATTTTTTATTCTGAGATAACTGAGACTTATATACAATTATGAGAAATAATTCAGAGATCCTGTGTGCTCCAAAATCTTGCCTAACTGTCATAGCATACCACAGGCAGGATTTCACCTTGACACAATCCATAGGCCCTGCTCATATTCACCAGTTTGCAGGCACTTGGACATGTATATTCACTGTGTGTACAGTTTTGTCACATGTGGATTCATATGCCCACCGCAGTCAGATTCAGAGCAGTCCCTCACGAGGACCCCCACACTACCCTCTTATAACCACAGCCACTCACCTTACATCTTTAGAGGTGAGGGTTGGTGCCTCACAGCTGGGGCCAGGGTGGAATGAGGTAGACCCTCGAAAGTCCTTTTTTCCTCTCTTGGTGGAATAATCCCTTTGCCAAGATGTAACTAAGAAGAGAAAGCAGCATATGTTTGCATTTGCCTAAATACTCTGCTTCTCTAAGACTGGAATGTTGTCTTCAGCTCTTAAGCAAATATGCTGTCTGGAGTCTTCCAGAAGGAATTGAAAAGCAAACAGTCTCTGTACTGAAATTAAAATGAGGGGGGTGATGGGGACAAAGGTGGCCAGAGGCTCCAGGTGCTTGAACTGGAGGGCCTGGCTTCTCCAGGGCCTGGCTTCTCCCTCCCACCCCTGCTCAATCCCTGACTCTGGGGAGGAGCTGGAGAGACCATGTCGTAGCCTGGTGGCTGGCACAGAGAAGGCCCAAAGAAATTGTCTCTCTGTGAATGAATCAACTCATTTACAAGAACATGGACCTTTCAAGAAATTTTAATATAAGACAAAGGAGCATTGTGGGGGAGAGACAGGAAAGACCTTTGAGGTAAGCTAGGAAACAGATGTTTCATTCTGCAGATACACTCCTTTGCCCCTCTCCTCTCCCATCCAGACCCTCCAGTCAAGCCAAAAGGTGTTCTCCTGTTTTGTCATGTGGAGACCTTTGCTATCTCTTGTAGGGTTGAAGTTAATTTTCAACCACACTGACCTTTATTAGTAATTTTATAAACACATAGGGTGACCAATAGGTTTCTTCCGGTGGACTACTGCCGGCAATTGGCCGAACCTTGATTGCTTTGTTGGGAAGGATTCTGAGGAAGCATATGGCCTCAGCAACATAAAGTGCTGTGATTGCTCCATGAAGCATCATGGTGCAGGGGATGGACTGGCAGCAACCCGCCCTGTTTTGCTAAAGGTGGCTGTGAAATCAAGCATCTCAGAGCTGCTTACACATGGCTGTCACTGTCCAAGGTGCTGACCATTTGGCATTAGCCTTCTTGGAGGCCAGTGCTCTTTCACTGGGTTCTATGTAGAACCTCCTGCCGTTGCCTGCCCTGGCCATTACCCTTCTGATTTGACAACCTTTGAAGCCAGGTTTCTACCCCAAACATTCTCTATAAAACATTAACACTCCAGCACCTGTTATTGTTTTGACCTTGCCCCTTGTGTACAGTCAAATCTGTGGCCCATTTTTAATTTTTTATTTAAGCCAAGGCTGTGGAAGCATACTGTTTGAGGCAGCTCCAAGAATTCAGAGTGTGAGTGCTCCCCAGCTTGGCTGGCATTGGCCTGTCTGAGGGCCGTGGGTGGATTTACATTACTGATACGTTCAAGACAAATGGTGCCTTCACAACCCCTCAGGGCCCTTTCTCCACCCGACTACTGTAGCACTAGCTGCGATGAGCCCAATTAAAAAGCAAATTGAGTGTAAAGACTGTCTCATTTCTTCCAAAGTCATACAGAAGTGGGTTGGGACATAGTAAGTTTGTTTTTTTGAAGCTGATCTGCAAGTATCTTTACATATATTTGTTTAAGCTATTCAGTAACTCTCTGAAGTGGGATTATTGCTGTATTTTACAGATGAGGAGCATGAGGCTCAGAGAGATTCCTTTTGACTTTGATGCCCATGCACTTAGCCATGGCACCATCGTATTACTGTCATCTGGGGCTTGCTAGGCTCCAGCCTTCTTCTTTTATCACCAGCCAGGCAGAGTTGATGCCAAGGATGGCCTGTATGGAATGGACTTGGCATGCCCTAGGTTTGTGCAGTCAGTCACTTGGATAAATGTCATGTGTAAGATCCTGCCTCTGCAAGGTAAGGCCTGATACTTCCTCCTTTGGCCCTCAGCCTCCCTTTAAACCGAGGAATGTCCTGCCCTGGGTGGAGCCTGAGGATTGGGCATCTGGGTCAAGGGTCAGAAAGGCAAAATCAAGTTCTACGACAGAATTTGGCAGAGTGGTGAGAGAGGAGTTTGTATGTTTAAGGTTTACAGAATGCAAGATGTGCCATTTGGTAAAATTCCATTGAAAATACTTGTATGCTTGTTGTGACAGCGAAAGGAAAAATAAAAGAGAAGCTGACATTTGGGAGAGAAAATCTGTAACGTTAAAATACCAAAAGTTTGGATTGAACAGAAGAGAGAACTTTCTGCTTGCCACTTCGATTTCTGGGCTATTCGTGTGTGTTTTGGGGAGGGTGTGCTAGAAGCTGCAGCCACAATTTCTCCCCAGTGAGCACATTTGGATGAGGGATGTATTTATGGTGGGATCTTAGAAACCACTGACTCATTCATCAACAAATATTCATGAGTCCCTAGCATGCACAACTGTTTTGCTAGGTACTCATTTTAGATGTTGAAACAGATGGTTGGAGTATCTTGGCTAAAGTTGCATAGGGCTGGGATGTGGAATTAGGACCTCAGGACTCCTTCCTCCATAGCATCTTTGGGGTGTGATGCTCCTTGTTAGCCTCTTGGACCAGTTTGCAGGCTTGGGATGAGTTGGCAGCAGGGATTCCACAGAAGCAAAAGCTTGGGGCTCTAAATGTGTGTCCACTTCCTATTTATTCTTATTTTTAAATTATGTTTAAAAAGTTAAAAGTTGCACACTTTTACAATGTATATGTCAAGTTAAAAGAATGATAATGAAGTGAGCTCCCATGAACCCAGACCAGTTTAAAAAATGTCTAGGAGCCTTATGTGTCCTCATTGTATCATGTCATCTACCCAGGGGATCTAACCAGTATCTTCATTGTGTTCTAATGAGCTCCTTGCTTTTCTTTATAGCTTGTCATACAAGTATGGATCCTAAAATACTTATTGCCTAGTTTGGCCTCTTCGTGAACCTTAAATATCTAGAGTTAAACTACTGTACACTTCTGTGATTGCTTTCTTTTCTTAAATGTTTATTTATTTTTAATTGATTGATGATTGTGATTGCTTTCTTTTTTATTAAATATTATGAACTATTGGGCCTATGCATGTTTCACTTTATTAGATCATTCCAAATTACTTTCCAAAGCATTTCTACCTATTCTCACTGCTATCTGCGATGTATGAGAATTCTTGAAGCTCCCCAGCCTCGCCAACACCTGGCATTGCTTTCAATTTGAAGATTTCCCTGTGAAATGTGTCTGACTGTGATTTCTATTTCATTGCCGTGATAAAAGATGAATTGAGCGTATCTTTATGCACTATTTTTGTTTGCTCTTCTAAATACCCATGCGTAGTTTTAAATTTTTGCCCATTTTTAAAACTGAGTCTTTTCTTTTGTAAGTTAGGGGTGTTAAATGCCTTCTTTCAGTTAGTTGCCTTTGTTCACAGAAGTTCTGCACTGTATTATTATCAAATTTATTCATCTTTTAGACAAGTAGCTCCATTTCCTATCTCATTTAAGAGGTCTTTCCCTATCCAAATGGTATAAAGACATTCTCCTGCTGAAACCTGCCTCTCTGCTCTGAGAGCAGATGTTGCCCTCCAGCCTGAGTGTCCACAGCTAGGTCCTGGCTCTGAGTATGCCTGGATCCCTGTGGCTAGACCATCTCTCCCTGCAGCTATGGCCTGACATTCTTCCCTGACACTGCTTCACTCTGCTGTGGCCACGGAACTGATCTTATCTTAGTGGTGACTGCACAGCTTGTGGCATGGTGGTTCAGGAGGGCTTCCTGAAGGAGGTGGCATGTATGCAAGCCTCGAAAGGACTCGTAGGAAATAGGCAAGCAAAGGGCACTGGGGGCAGATAGGAGGAAGAGTGTGCCAGGCAGAAGGAAAGCATGCTGGAAGGCCTGGGGGCAACAGAGAGGGAGAAGATATGGCTGGATGGTGGGCCTTGGCCAAGGGTGAGGCTGGAGCTCGGGGTCAAACAGCCTTAGAGGCCTCACTGATGGGCACAGAGTCTCCAGAAACCCTTGAGAGCCACAGCTCGCCTCCTCAGGTTGTGCCTCTGGGTCCTGTTCATTACACCCAGTCCAGAGACCTGAACACAGACTCGGGTCTTCTTTTCTGGAGGGCTCTGGTCTTTCTGTTGTCTGTGTCCAGGCTCATTGGCTTCCTCTGAAAGGAAAGAAGCTAATGCACAGGGACGAGCTGAGGACAGATCGCAGACCCCGAGGCAGGGCCTGAACTTCCCAGGTGGCCAGGTGGCCCGGGTGTGAGCGGGTCACAGTTCGTGTTCTCCAGCCTCACTCCAAGCAGGGCCCGTGTAAGCACCGTGAGGCTCCAGCTCACGGCATCCTTACAGCAACCCTTGGAAGTGGGTTCATACCACCCTTGTTTTACAGATGAGGAAACCGTGACTCAGAGAAATGAGTGAGTGGCTGGTGAGTAGGGGGTTGGCTGAGTCTGATTCCCGAAGCCCAGGTCACCACAGCTCTGCTCACGGCCTCTTGATCCTTGTGGGAAAGCTGTGGGGAGCAAGGCCCGCAGGCAGACGCTTCACATAATGCACAAGGGTTTACTGGAGCACTGTTGGTGACCACAGATACTGCCAACAACTGTAATGGTTAAATATATTATGATACATGCATAATGGGAAACTGATTCCTAATGAGCCAAGAGGCCGTAGTTCCAACATGTGGTACTGTGAGCTCGCAGTAGCAAAGTGAGAACAGTGGTGTCATTGTTCCTCTGGGTGAGCAAGGTCACACGTGTGTGTGAGCACACATACAGTCATGTGGAGAGCTGCGTCAGGGAGGGAAACACAATGACTTGGGACAAAGATGCGAGATCTGCTTTTTTGTTTAATATCTTTAAAGTTTTTTTATCAAGTACCAAAAATAGTAAGTAAATAAACAAGAGTGAGGGTGGCCATCCTTCCTCCCCACTGTTGCCCATGGTGACTTCCCTTTTTATCATCTAAGGAACAGGGAAGGTAATTTCTGAGCTACAGAGTAAAACCCCTGGCAGAGTTCCTGGTACATGGCACATGGTCTGTGTGATAATAACAAATCAGGAGTGGGAACCAAGAATGGCAGCGGCCAGAATTCCTCCTCCCAGGGCTGGATGTGGGCACAGGGCTTGGTAGAGTCTCGGCCTGAGAGCTTTGGCTGTTTGTCCCTCCTCAGGATTATCCTTGAGCACAGTGGTTAGGAGCATGGACTTGGGAGCAGTCTGCCTCAGTTGAATGCTGGCTCTGCCTCTATAGCTGTGTGACATTGGACAAGTCACTCAACCTCTCTCTGCAATGGTTTCCTGATCTGTCTAATGGGAATAAAGCAATCTTCCTATTTGGTGTGCTTGATGTGTGGATTAAATGCATTAATACATGCCAAGGTTTTAGTTGGCATCACCAAATCAATGGATGTGAGTTTGAGCATATTCTGGGAGATATTGAAGGACAGGGAAGCCTGGTGTGCTGCAGTCTATGGGATTGCAAAGACTCGGACAGGACTGAGTGTTTGAACAGATGTAAGGGCTTAGCACAATGCCTAACACCTGAGTGCTCAGGAAGACTTCCTTACTCGGAAACTACAGCTGCTGGAGCCCCTTAGCGTCTGAGCTGGTTCATCTCTGCTGTGCTTGTTCTGCAGCCCAGGAAACATCTTGCTTATGTTCTTGGTGCTAGCAGAAAGAGAGAGAGTTCAAGGTCAGCTCTCTCACCTGCAGGGGATACTCCAGGCCTCCCTGGTGGTGGAGGTGAGTTGCTGGGAGTCCCTGAAGACTCACTGCTCAGTCCCAAGTGGCTCAGGTGAGTCATCACGCCTTCTCAGCTGGACGGCCTGACAGGTTCCCTTGGTGAACATCTGTTGGCAGTTGGTCTTCACCCCGAGTCCTCCTGATAGGAAACTCCTCAGAAGAAAGAGAATTGGACACCTGCTATTTTAACCAGTGCTTCATGCCAACAAAGTCTTTCTGACGTCTGGCGTAGGAAGTCAGACAACTGAGCTGCTCTGGTGAGCCTTCTTATTAATAACACATATCGTATCATTATGGCATTAGTTTAAATTGAAGTAATAAATACTTTTTCCAGGTGAAATGAGTAAGTGAGTTTAATTGCTAGGAAACCTACCAAGAAGTTCGACAATAACTTTACTGGGATGAGTGTTTTGGGTTTTGTTCTTCGATCTAATTATAAAGCAGCTGTACTTCAGGGCATGTTAATTGTAGCATTTGCTGGAAGATTAAAGTTCATCAACTCTGAAGGTCCATCACCCTTCTGTCGGATTCCGTGGTGTGTCTGAGGACATAAGGAGATGCTGGATGGACAGGACGACGAGGGTGCCAGCCTCCCTCCCTCCCTGGCCATCGCACAGCTGGGAGCAAGGGAGTTGCCACAGCAAGACCTTGCCAGACCTACACTTCCTTTTCCCCATGCAGTGCGGCAGTGCCCCCTTGGAAGATAAATATGGCCCCATTGACTCCCCTCTGGCCAACCCTGCTTCTCCAGACCTCCTCAGCCCCAGCACACAGAGGGAACAGGTTTTGCTGTTAAAGACTAGAATTCTCCTGGAATTCTAGGAAGGGTATCCACAAAATGTGGCCCCAAACATCTGGAAGGACCGTTGGCCCAGTGAGACCCCTGCCCGCTCTCCTAGTGAAGTGAAATAGAACGTCCTCTTCATTGTCTCAACTGAAGCATCTCTTATCCTCCTCTCTGGGAGAGCACGGCTCTTTCCTAACAGGTCCAGCAATGTCAGGAGAGTTCCTTCATTTTTTGAAGGGAACTGTGTTGAGGCATAATTGCTTTGCAATAAAATGCACTCATTAGACATGTACTGTTTGATGGATTTTGACAAATATATGTAATAGAGTAACCGCTATCCCGGTCGAGGTGCAGAATGTTGCCAGGCATATAGAAATGCCTTTGTTGTGAAGAGAGACCATCATAACTAACTTCTTTCTGGCCCCAGTCACTTCAGCACTGGCTGGAAGGCCATAGGCCCTGAAAAGAATGTTATGTGCCTGGAACCTGCAGTATCCTCTGCTCCTAGGAGTGTTTTCAGAGACCTGGAGTGTCAGTGTGTCTGACCAGAAGACGGAGAAAGGACAGGGAGGCGTGAAAGGCAGGGGAGAGGAGGGGAGAGCTGAGGAAGCCCTGTAGCAGCTGGGAATGGTGTTCAGGCTAAAGCTGTGTCCATCCAGATGAGAGCCCTGACCATCTGCTTGCTGGCCAGAGATGACTTTTTTCCCTTGCCAGGCAAGGTCTGGCTCCTCCTTGAGAGGTGACATTTGGGTAGTTATGAGCACAGATTCCAGAATCAGAAAAGAACTGCCTTTAAGTCCCCGCTCCATTGCTTATTGCGTCCTGGGTGAACTGTGGTTGCCTTCAGAGCCTTGGTTTTCCTGATCTGTAAGATGGGTATCATAGCACTTCTTTCCTAGGTTCCTGGCAGGTCCTGGCCAAGCACATGCTCAGTGCTGTAGTGGGTTGAGAGTCTTATGCTTTAAAACTTTTCCTTTGCTTCTTACAAAAGGATCTCAGCAGATGGCATCCAGCTCCGAAGAACCCTTTTTTGAGGCCTGGGAAGTGGGTTTCCTTTCCTGGTTGCCCAGCAGGTGGGACCTAGGGGTGGGTGGTCATAGGTCTTGCTTGACTTGTGTTTAGACAGCGTCTCTGGAACAGCGTTAAGAATGCCCTTGTCCTCGGGAATCTAAGGAAGCAGAAAGGCTCTGGGAGCCCCTAAGAAGTTTCCCTCTCACAGGTTGCGTGGGAGCCTCAGATCTAAACTCGAAGGTCCATTGTGATGACTGAAACTTCCCCACTGCTCTGGAGTAACAGCCATGGTCCTTGCAGCTGGCCTCCCTGCCCTGCTCCCTGTCACCCTCTCTCCTCACTCCACCCCGTCTGCCCGCCTCCTGCTCTCTGTTGCTCCATGAACGTGCCAGGACAGTTAGGCATCAGAACCTTTGCCCTGGCTATTCCCCCTGCCTGGGACACTGTTCCATAGATATCTGCAGGCTGCGTCCTCACCTTCAGGGCTTCAATCCCCTCTGCCCCCACAGGCCTTTTCTCATCAATTAATTGAAAAATTGAGCACCTTTTCCTCTTGACGCCATCTTCTCCCTTCTGTGCCTTTTTTTTAAAATTGAATTTACTGACATTTGCTTATTTTTTGATGTTTATCTTCCCCCAATGAGGATGTGAGTTCCACTCAAGCAGGGATCCTGTGTGTTTCGTTAAGTAATGCTGCATATCCAGCATTTAGAATAGCACCTGGAACATAGTAGGTGCTCAAGAAGTATTCAGTATATGAGTGGATGAATGTATAACTGGGGGCATTTCACTGACTACTTATTTTTCTAGGAAGCATTTGTTTCTTTTACGAGATTCCCAGTTACAACAATAAACGTCATTTCACGGAATCAGGTGAAACCTCACCCTCCTCCACTCCCACCAGAGCACCAGTGTGCTCAGCCGGCTGAGTTTCTGTCTACACCGTCCTCCTTGGCAAGTGTGAAGGGAGCACTCATGTGCTCCACAAGGTGTGGGCCTTGGCGAGATTGCAGATGGGCCCAGGCTTGAGAAAGCTTTCCGCACAGTTTCACAGGAGGATTAAACACAAAATCCCTGTGTGTATCGCAGTGCGAGTTAGCAGTGCCGCTGAAGTTTTGTGGGTGAACATTTTGGGAACCTTGTGTTCAGTTCCTGCCTCAGCCTTTTTTCTCGCTCATCTCTGGACTGTTGACAAATCTTTCTCATCCTTGGTTTTCTCATTTTGGTAGTGGGGATAATAAAAATGTCTGCCTCAAAGGGTTCTTGGGAGATTGAAATGAAATGAAATGAAATGATGGATATGAGAGTGATTACTCATTTGTCTCTCTCCTCTTCAGTACCCAGGACTGTGTCCCAAGTGCTGGCATGTAATTGCAGAGCCTTGCAGCCTAAACTACTCCCCAGCCCATCCCAACTCTGCCTTGGGAGGCGGTGGGTTTTGAATTAGCTGGGAGCAAGAAGGGCTTCATCAGGTAGAGGAGGGAGGAGGGAAATTCCAAGTAGGGGTAAACCTGTGTGCAAAACATCAGGGTGTGAAATAGCACGCCGTGTTCTGGAAGAGGAGGGTTTGGAGGACCAGTGGCTGTGCTGAGAGCTGGAAGTGATGGAAAGTGTCAGAGGGAAGGGTGGGCAGGGGCCTCAGGCAGCCTGGCTGGGAGCGCTGAGTGGTTGATTCATCATGTCCATGGCAGGGTTCCCCCCTTTAGATGTGAGCTGTGCTGTGTCATCAAGGCTCACCCTGCCGTGGAAACTTTCCTGTCTAGTGAGACGCTTAGGAACAGACGCCTGTTCTCCTGGGTTGCGTCACCCTGGAATGTGACAAGAATGAAATTGCTTGTACATTGTGTGGCCAGATCCCCATTGTAAGAAGTCTGGGGTTTTGATTTTGGGGGTCAGCTGCTCACCCCATGTTTCCCGCTGGAGGCTCTGAGAGTGACGACAGAAGATGAGGCTGGGGTGGGGGGGCAGGGTCACACTGACATGGCCACTTTCCCTATAAATAGCATATGTCTCCTTCCAGGGTTCTGCTTTTCCAGTCTCTTGCTGGAAAGTACCCTCCAAGTCACCTGACCTGGTACCTGTGAGGGCTTTCCTGCTTCCTGCCCTGACACCCCTGGCCCCAGGCAGAAGCCTCCACCTGGGCCTGGCATGCTGTCAAGATTTTTGGTTTATTATTTTGGGATGCCTTGTTTTTCTGTTTGCTTATTTGTTTATTTCTTGCACACGTCCAGAGAAGGTTTGCAGAGGCTTCTAATGAGGCAGCAGCAGTCAGGAAATAAATACAGGGCCGTAGTGGCTGTGCTGACTGGTGGGGGTGGCAAAGATCACTGTGGGCACACTCTCCTGGCAGGCAGGAGGTGGGGAAGGAAGCCACGGGCACAGGGCATCTGCATCCTCTGAAAGGAAGAAGCAGGGTGGCTTGCTTCTCAGAGGGACCAGGCTTCTCCAGCACTTCAAAGAATCCCCCCAGCGGGACCCGGTCTGTGCCGGGGACATGGGAGACAGAATGCATAGTAATTCTGGCTCAGCTGCAAAGCAATGCAGAGGTGAGTTTTGTTTGAGTGTCACTCACAGTTCCCTGGCTATGGGGGTAGTCCTAGGCTGAAGCTCACGATTCTGGGAGGGTGAGGGTCGACAGCCCTCACATGAGCTCCCTTTAGGCTGGTCTTCATGGAGTTGGTGGATTCGTTGCCCACTGAGCGAGGCCTCCTCTCTCTGGTCAGTCCAGTTTCATTGGTCAGACATTCGCTGAGTTCCAGGTGCTGTGCTGGGAAACTGGAAGTGAGGGAGGCAGGCATGGCTTTTGCCCTCTTGGCCCCAAAGGTAACTGCTGTCAGTTGGGAGGAGGGTTGTGATGGAGGCTGTACTATGACAGCCACTGTAACCGTGGCTGGGAGTTGGCCTGCCCGGCAGAGCCTGGGAAGTCTTTCTGGAATGGAGTTCAGTCCTAATGGAGTGAGGAGGGCTGACATGAGGGGAGGGCAAGATGGGCGGATGTGGGGGTCCAGGGGTGAGAGAAAGCAGGGATGTTCCAAGACTTGGAGGCAGTTATGCCTGGCTGGACTCCACTGTCTGGGATCAGGGACCCAGATGAGGAGTGCTTGGCTTGGGTGGCAGAGGGACTGTGTATTCTAAAGGCAACGGGGGACCATGAAAGGGTAGGCCACTCTGCTTTCTTTTCTCTGTTGATATTTCTTTGAAATTAGTCTTTTTACAAAAATATTTGTTTATTTAATTTTTGGCTGTGCTGGGTCTTCACCGCTGCAAGGGCTTCTCTCTAATGCTGGCAAGAGGGCCTCTCACTGTGGTGGTCTCTCTTGTTGCAGAGCATAGCTCTAGGGCTCCTGGGCTTAAGTAGCTGTGGCTTCTGGGCTTTAGAGCACAGGCTTAATTGTTGTGGCACGTGGGCTTAGCTGCTCCACGGCATGTGGGACCTTCCTGGATCAGGGATCAAACCCCTGTCTCCTGCATTGGCAGGCAGATTCTTATCCACGGAGCCACCAGGGAAGCCCCTGCAGTTAGTCTTTGTGCCATGCCACATGGCATGTGGGATCTTAGTTCCCTGAGAAAGGATCGAACCCACACCCCTGCCCTGGAAGTATGGTGTCTTAAGAACTGGGTCGCCAGGGAAGTCCCTGAAATTAGTTTTGATTGTATAAGTAATACACGAAACGAACATGTCTTGTGAAAAATAAAATAAACAGCAGAAGCAGTTAAGGTGAAAACCATGTGTCCTTTATGCTCCCTCCCCCGCGTTCCTCTGTGGAGCTAAGTTAAGGCCTTGTTTGGGCTCATCACTCTCTTATGTGCAGACATTTGCCTGGAAATACAGGGAGGTTTTCCAGAGCAGGAGCTTTGGCCATGTACTTTTCACTTGAGGTGCTTCAGAGCCCTCACTCTGTATCAGCCCGTTTGGTTCACCCTGTTCTTACCTGCTGCCTGACATCCTGCAGAGTGGGGTTTATGGATCCACTCCCTCACTGGGGTGGTTTCTGGTGATTTTGCTCTGCCAAGCAGCGCTAGAATGCACACCCTTGAAGGCACAGCTCCGTGCATGTGCCTGAGTGTTTCTCTGGGCTGGATTGCTAGAAAGCAGAGCTGCTGAGTTGCACAGAACCCTGTGTTTTCCAGTTAGGAAGCTAGAGAGAGAGTGCTGAGGTGCCAGGTACCAAAATAAGGCAGGCAGGAAGAGAGAAGTATTTAAGTGTTTTGAAGAACAGACCCTGTTCTGGTCCCTGTTTTTTCTTTTTTTATGGTTTAGAGGAAGATAGTTTCTTGAATGTCATGTTGCTGAGAAAAAGTGTGATTAGACAGAAAGTCAGGGACAAAATCCAAAATCAGAGAAGCAGATGCGATAGAGCAGGGGTCCTCTTAGGTGAGCAGCAGCTCTTGTGGAGTGAAGTCAGCTACAGCTCGGCGGGGATGAGCAGGGGGAACAGGGTGGTCCTGTGGTGTGTCCTGCTCCGAAGGGGTCTCACTGGTGGGTGGAGCCAAGCTGACAGGGGTTCGGGGAGGAGACACCCTGCAGTCTCAGGAGGAGCAGCTGACAGCCTGGAGTTGGGGAAGGGCTGACGTGAGCCGAGGGCTCCAGCCTGCTCTGAGTGGTACTAGGACTGGACCTGGACTAAGGGGGAGGTGGTACAGGAAATCAGTAGCTGTCCAGCTGCCAGAGCCCCCTGCGGCTACTGTGGCAGGAAGTGTCCCTGTCCCTCGGCCACCCATGTTGGGGGTGGGGCGCATCTTTGGGTGAGTCATTATTAACCAAAGGTTCTCAGGTGGCGCTAGTGGTCAAGAATCCACCTGCCAATGCAGGAGCCGCAAGAGATGCAGCTTCGCTTCCTGGTTGGGGAAGATCCCCTGGAGGAGGAATTAGCAATTCAGTATTCTTTCCTGGAGAATCTCATGGACAGAGGCGCCTGGCAGGCTACAGTCCATGAGGTTCACAGAGTCAGACACAACTGAACGTCTGGGCATATATCCCACGGAAGAGGTCCGTCTTGTCTCCCCGGGGCCTGCAGGCTTACTAAAGGCCGTTGGGCTGAGCTTAGCTTATGGACCATAAACTGAGGAGCCCTGCACGGCTTCTCCCAAAGGAAGGGGATCGCACACTTCCTGTGCCGTGACCCTGTGCCGGATGCCTTCACAGTTCTTTCCTGCCTCATAGCCACTCAGCAGAGTCGGCACCTGCATACCAGCTGGTCTAGGAAACTGAGGCTGGGAGGGATTTCAGCTGCAGGTGGCGATTTAAGTCTCAGACTCTTCCTCTCCTGACTGCCTCTCCACTGCTCCAAGTGACAGATATGTGTTCCCCTGGCATGATGGAGGGGACAGGTGACACCTTGAGGGCCCTGGGTCAGGAGATGCTGCTGTGCGAGCCCTCAGGAGGCCTTTCCCGGCTGTCCCGCCCCCTCTGCCTCACCCCCTACCCCTCGGACTACACTCCCATCCTCCAGGCCCTCCTGACACGCCGGCCCTGGCACGTGCACGTGGTACAGCCTTAGGACCTGAACTCAGAGGCCTGCTTGGGAGGCTGTACCCTCATTGTATGGCCGGGTGGGTTTTGTTGCTGAAGACCTTCACGTTTCTGTGGCATTGTCACAAATGTCGATATGAAGGGATGTCGCCTGTGGGTCCCTGTGACGTGTAGTGGAGTCCATGATGGGACGCTAGGAATGTCCCGCTTTGCTTAGTTTTTGAATTGTGGTTAAATCTGTACAACATAAAGGTTACCACTTCAGCCATTTCCAGTGGCATTTAGCATATTCCCACGGCTGTGGAACCGTCCCCACATCGGTATTCAGAACTCTCTCCATCTTGTGAAACTGAGACTCGTACCCATTAGATAGTAACTCCCCAGCCCCCTTCCGCCAATCCCTGGGCACCTTCTCCCTTCTGTCTCTCCAGACTTTAAGATAGTGGGAATCATACAGAGTTTGTCTTTTGGTGACAACCTGGCTTCTTTTCAGCACAGCGTCTCAGGGTTCATCCATGTCCTGGCGTGTGTCAGAATTTCCTCCCTTTACCAGGCTGCATAATAGTCCAGGGCATGGATTCACCGTGTTTTGTTAATCCGTTCATCTGTTGGTGGATATTTGGGTTGTGCCACCTCTTGTCTACTTTGCTTTCTGAGAGTGCTGAAAGAAAAGTGTGGTCTCTTGGGAGCCTCTGTGTGTGTGTGTGTGTGTGTGTGTGTGTGTGTGCGCATTTGCATGTTATAACCTTTTGGAAGATATCCATTCATTTTTCACTCTGTCACCAAAGTCATCTTTCTTCAGCTTGCAGCCCAGCTTACAGTCCAGCAACGGCAGCCCTTCTCCTCAGGATGGAGTTCAGATCTCTTCAGGGAGCCCATGAGCCTCAAGGTCTGTCCCTTGGCCTGCTCCTTCTCCACCTCTTCTTTCATCATCCCCCAAGCCGTAGGTCCTGGCTGCTCAGGATGTGTCAGCTGGGGTGTATCCAGGCATATACAGCCCACCCCACATCCTTCAGGCTGAAGGAATTTATCACCTGACAAGTGTCCCCAGAGGTGAGACAGGTGATGTGGAAGCACCCCAGACTAACAACTTTAGGAAGGCACCAGAATACCCTGGGTTAAAGGGATGAATGGGAGAGATGGTCCTGGAGTCAGGACCACCAGTGGGAATGGGGACCACCCTGAGCGGCTGCACCGAGGGAGCTGGGAGCGTGGAGGAGGCCTTGAGCTGATGCTTGTTGTATGACATGGGTCAGTTGTACAGAAATAAAAGGTTCAGAGATCTGAAGGCTTACACACACACACACACACACGCAGGCATACACGCACACACCCCTCAGGTGCCTGTGGTAATTAAAGTCAGAGGCGCAGATGAATGTAGTTCACGACCAGCTATGAATCTTGCTAACAGTCACCAAGAAAGATCAATAAATTTGCTTCTTTCTAAGCGGGCACCAGATTTCACTGCAGGGCCTAGGGCAGCTCAAGGAGAAGTCTTCCTAAGGACTTCCACTAGGTGACGTGTGTGGGAAGGGGTGCAGAGTGAGTGTCAGGCGTGCTCCAGACCCGCAGGATGGGATGGTGTGTCAGGGGCACCTTGCTCCCCGGAAACAGGGACTGAGGGAGAAATTGCCTCCCCAGGGGCCCACCTTGGCTGCCTCAGTGACAACCACTGTGGTTAGGAGCCCCGGCTACAAAACCAGGCATGGCCACAGTGCTGCCCCCACCTCTGCTGGTGACAGCAGAGGCCCCGGCCAGCACAGTGAGACTTCTCGGCCCCCACGTCTGCTGCTGTAGGGACGGGGCCAGTGACGGGGGGCCGTGTGTGTGGTGACCTGGAGCCAACGTGCCTGGGCTCACTGGCCCCCGGGGCCGCTTCTTCCCAGCTCCACATTCAGTGACAGCACTTGAGTAGCTAGCAGTTGGCCATGGAGGAGTGTTTGCACTGTGGAAATCAGCAAGGGCTACACACCAGGGCTTTCTGACAAACTGATGTTCAAGTTCATACCGAAATGCAAAGTACTTAAAATACTTAGAGCAGTTTTAAAGACGAAGAATAAACCTGGAGGATGACCTAATGACCTCAAATAGTAAAAGCGATAATAATCAAGGCAAGGCGTTTTTGGCGCATACATAGACAAATGACCGCTAACAGGATGGAGAACCACCAAATAGACCCGCACGTGTGTGGATGATTGATTTTCAGCAGAACTGCAAAGGCAGTTCAGTAGAGAAAGAAGAGACTTTTCAACAAACAGTGCTGGAACAAGTACACATGTGTGTACAAAGGAATCATCTCAGTCCAAGGCTTGTACTATATATAAAGATAAGTAAAACGCGGGCCACAGGCTGTGAAAACACTAAAATTATAAAACACCTATAAGAAAACACAGTAGAAAACTGTTGTGGTCTTAAGTTAGGCGAAGATCATAATTCATAGAAGAAAAAATTGATAAGCTGAATTTAACTAAAATTAGGACCTCTTTAAGAATGAAGCTCTTTGAAAAGACACTGTTAAGAGAATAAAAAGACAACCATGGAATGGGAGAAGGTATTTTCAAGTTATATATCTGATTAAGGAATCAAATATAGACTATAAAGTACTCTTAAAACTCTATAGTAATGAACACCACAATGAAAAATGGGCAAAATACTTGAATGGACGCTTTACCAAAGAATATATATATATATGACAGATGGGCACATGGAAAGATGCTTACCAGTTACTGATTAGGAAAACACAAGTTAAAAGCACAGTTAAAAGCTACTGCCTACCTGTTAGAATGGCCAGACCGATAATACCAAGTGTTAGTGAGATTACAGAGAAACTGGAATATTTTACTTCTACTTTTTATTTTTTTAAATGAAAAATTTTATATTGGAGTATGATTGATTAACAATATTATATTAGTTTTCTGGTGTATAGCAAAGCGATTCAGTTTTACATACACAAGTATCTATTCTTTTTAAATTCTTTTCCGTTATTACAGAATATTGAGCAGAGTTCCCTGTGCTATACAATAGGTTCTTGTTGGCAGTCTATTTTAAATGTAGCAGTGCACATCAATCCCAAACTCCCAATCTATTCGTCCTCCCCAATCCTGCGCCCTTCCCCCTGGTCACCATAAGTTCATTCTCCAAGTCTGTGAGTGCCTCTGTTTTGTAAATAAGTTCATCTGTATTTTACACTGGCCATTTTTCATTACAAGATTCCTCATGTAAGTGATGCCATATAATATTTGCTTTCTCTGTCTGGCATACTTCTTTTAGTGTGATAATCCCCAGATCCATCCGTGTTGCTGTAAACGGCATTGTTTCATTCTTTTTAATGGCTGAGCAGTATTCCACTGTATATATGTGCTCTGTCTTCTTTATCCATTCATCTGTCTCTGGATGTTTCGGTTGCTTTCATGTCTTGGCTATGATAAATGCTGCTGGTGGGGATGTAAAATGAGACGAGCTCTTTGGAGAACAGTTTGATGGTTTCTTAGTGAAACGTGCACCTACCATATTATCCATTCTGGGTATTTGTCCAGGAGAAATGAAAGCATATATCACTCAGAGACATGCATGCACGCTAAGTCGCTTCAGTCGTGTCCGACTCTGTGCGACCCCTGCGGGCTGTAGCCCACCAGGCTCCTCTGTCTGTGGGATTCTCTAGGCAGGAATACTGGAGTGGGTTGCCACTCCTTTTCCAGGGCATCTTCCTGACCGAGAGATTGAACTCTGGTCTCTTGCATTGCAGGTGGGTTCTTTGTAGCAGCTTATCTTGTAATACTAAAAACAGAAAACAACTGAAATGTTCATTAGCAAGTGAACGGATAAGCACATTGTGGGGCATCTATAAATGGGATACTATTCAGCAATAAAATGGGATCAATTATTGGTATAAGCAACAGCATGAATGAATTTCAAAGGAATTAGGTTAAGTGAAAGAAGACAGACTAAAAAGAATACAACTGAGTGCTTATATTTGTATTGAACTCTAGAAGATGCAAGCTAATCTGTAGTGACAGAAGCAATTCAATGGTTGCCTGGGGACTGGGGTGAGTGGGAGAGGCCGCAGAGGGACACAGGGAAGCTTTGGGCAGTTGTGAAATATGTTCATTATTCTGAATGTGCTGATACATATGTTGAAGATGTGCTAAACTTGTATACTTCAATATTTGCCATTTATTGCATACCAATTATACCTCAATAAAGCTGTTGAAGATTTCATTGCCTTTTCCAGACACCACGCTGCCTGTCACAGGGGTTCTGTTTCCATGCCAGAGAAACCATCACGCCTGAATTCATTCAAACAATTGCCTCTCCCGTAGGGTTTCCAAAGACGTGTTAGTTTGAGAGTCCATCTGTGTAACATCCACCACAGAAGTGAATCATGCTGGCTTGTTGGAATTCTGTCGCACATGAGATGGAAAGGGTGGAACAGTCAGGACTGGGGCCCTGAATGCAGTGAGTGATTTCAACGAATAGTCCTTGAAATGCACTACAAAAGAAGCACAATGGATCGTGATCTTCCAGCAGCTGACATCATGGTTTTTCATCTCAGCGTTCTAAGTTTCCTTCTTTATCAACGTCTGCATTAGGGTTGATTAGTAAGTCTCTGGCCTGCTCCAGAGCCATCAGGTGGGGACAGATTAGCGTGTCAGTTATGGAACAGCGGTGGGGAGAAGCTGATCAGATGTACCCAGACAGCATGGTAATTAGCATGCGCGAGACACCAGGCTCCCACGCTGGGCGGCCTTGGCCAGCCTCACTGTGGAGCAGTTTGTTCCTCTCCACAAAGAAATTCATTAGTGGAGATCAATGGCCAGCAGTGTGGAGGCACCCCACCCCTGCCCACCAGTGCCTCACATGTTCATGGCCCGGAGGCAGAGGTATGCAGGCTCGGTTGCTGGCTGCTGGCTGCTGTCCGGGGCTGGTGGGCAGCAGCCTCAGGGCAAGGCTTCCAGGAAGCGCCTGCAGACCCTGGAGTCCTGCATGCCCCGCCCTGTCTCAGCCCACACCTCGCCCCACGCTCCCAGCTGGAACTCCTGTCTGTCTCTACCTGTGGAGGTCCATGTGGAACTGACTCCAGGGCCTAGTTCTGGTGGGAGGGGGCTAAAGTTTCCAAGTCAAGTTCATAGAAACAAACTTCTTTGTGGTTTGTCCCATGTCTGTTTGCTGACCAGTGGGAGCGAGGCCGTAGCAAATTCTAAAAACTGAAGCACAAAGCTTGTAAACCCATTGATCCACCCAGTAAGTGTCTGTGAGGAGCCATCTGCGTGCTGGGCTCTGTTCTAGGTACTGGGGCACCAGGAGAAAAGCGGAGTCAAGGTTCCTGCCCTTGAGGAGCTTATAGTCTAGCACAGGAGAGGGAAAGTAGAGAAATAAGGAAGCAGGAAGGTAAGTGCCAGTAAGTGATTAATAATATTATTCAACGCACAAAATGCATATGACTTCCTCTCATTCAGAGGTTCTCTTCTTGGGTTCATAAACCCCCCCTAAGCTCCTTGAATTGTGTGAAAAAGTGTGTGTGTTTGTGTGTGTTTCTATCCTTTTTCTCTGGGAAGAGTCCGCCTAATGCTTAAAGCATGCGTGCTCCAAGGAAGGGCAGAAGTATCTCTAGCTCACCACCCACCTCATGTCCATGGGTACAGAAGTCCATTCCTCCTTCCTTCCTGGACCCACCACGACTCTCTCCTCCTTGTCTCTCTAAGTCAGTTCACTTTCAGTGAGGTCTGTGCCCCTCCATTTTTCCAGTCCTACTCTGCCCTGCCCTAGTGGGTCCCAAACTCTCAGCTCGGCCTTTGTTTTGGGCCTTTGGAGTTCCATTTTCTCTGTGGTGCCCCAGGCCTTTAAGCATGCTACTGACCCCTCTGGGAGTCTTTCTGGACCTAGACCCTGCCCATGCGTAGCAAAGGGGTTTGGACAGAGGTGGATGAGCAATAATGGGAGCCCTTTCCTCTCTTCCTTTGTAGGAAGCTACCTTTTAGAGGGAAGATGGGTATCCTTGAGATCACTTGGGGAGAGTGACTTTTCACTGTTCACTTTTCAATCACTCTCCTGATTAAGGTGCTGAACTCCTAGCCAATGTTTATTTAGACCCGATTCACTGGTTTGAGCGAGGAGGGTCGTCTATAGCTGTCGTGACTGGTGGTTCTGGGACAGGGCAGAACTTGTGAAAGCTGTGGCCCCCTGCCTCAAAAAGACATTCCCATGGGTGGAAGAAGGCTGTCCCATGGCCTGTTGGTACAGTAACTGGGGGACTCAAGGAGAAGAAGGGGCCTTGGGGGTCCCACAAAATCCTATCACCTGTAAGAGCAAACAAAATTACATTGTGGCTCTCCATTTGCAAATTATGTGACCTTGGACAAGGAGGGGAAGCTTTCTGAGCTAGAGTTTCCTTCCTTGAAATCTAAGGATGGAAGTAACTTCCTGCTTGGGCTGGGGTGAAAATCGGAGGAGCTGACCTGAGGAGAATGCCTGGCACATCATCACGGGGAGCCTGAATGAATTTGGGTGAATAAATGTTCAGCTGGATCCCAGGGGAGTGAGGAAAAGGAGGGAGTGGGAGGGAATAGAGCTGCTGGGGGCTGGCAGGTGCCCAGCTGGACCTGATGCTGGAAGCTCTGTACTCCCATCACATGCATCTCTCAGGCCAGGCTGGGACTCTGGACCGACCTGAGGAGAGTGAGGCTGGACTAAAGCTTGAAGATAGTCAGACCCTGAAGACTGCACTCCTGCCCACCCAAGATCAAGGCCCTCAGCTCAAAGTAACAGAGAAAATTCTCCCCATCAGAAAACTTACAGATAGTCATGACGCTGATTTCAAGAGACTCTGGAAAAGATGACCCCACTCAGAATTAAGCAAGAATTATTGGAGAAGGCAATGGCACCCCACTCCAGTACTCTTGCCTGGAAAATCCCTTGGATGGAGGAGCCTGGTAGGCTGCAGTCCATGGGGTTGGGAAGAGTCGGCACGACTGAGCAACTTCACTTTCACTTTTCACTTTCATGCATTGGAGAAGGAAATGGCAACTCACTCCAGTGTTCTTGCTTGGAGAACCCCAGGGAGCCTGGTGGGCTGCCATCTATGGGGTCACACAGAGTCGGACACGACTGAAGCGACTTAGCAGCAGCAGCAGCAGCCGCAGCAGCAGCATGGGAGAGATGGTCTGCTGAGAGGAGGGCGTGGTGGAGTAGGAGGGAGAGAAAACCAAGCCTCTCAAAGTCAGAAAGTCCCAGGAAGACCTGGCTGTGGGTCTCACGCTCTAAAGTACAGACCAAGGGGCTGCTTAATTTAAGGAGCCCCTGTGTGTGAAAACCTTAATTTAGGGTTCACCGTGTGAGAATACAGTTTGAGGAGTGAGCCATGTGTTGGTTAGCTGGAGGCGTGCGTGTGGGAGTGTCTCTCTTGAGTCTGTCCTCTGTGGCAAATGGCTGAAACCCTTGCTAGGCCCCACCAGAAACAGCCAAATGGCCCTCAGGCATGATTCTGGGATATGGGTGGGAGCAACCTGGATGGCCTCCCAAACAGCCCTGTGCTGATTTGCCAAAAATCAGGCCACTGTGTCCTTAGAGCAACTCACTTGGTAGTCTATTTGCTAAAAGGCTGAAGACACATCCCCAGTTTTGCTGTGGCCGTAGTCTTCATCTCTGCCCTCGGTATTTCTGCCTCTGCCCCTGCCTCTGCTGCTGTTTTATGTGCAGATGGTAGGTGGAGGGAGGGGAGGGGCAGAACTTTTTAGGAAAAAACTCTCAGCAATGCCAAGTGGCGTTTCAGAGACACGCGATTCTGTGATCTAGCTTCTGATCTGTTGGCTGCTAGGAGAGCTGGTCACGTGGTGATCTGGGCATTTGGGGAAGAGACATTGGAGATTTGGTTTTGTGTTGAGTTGACCTTTTTTCTGAACTGAATTGTCAGCACAGAGGTTTACAAGGAAGCCACAGGTCTCCGCCTCTGGAAAAAACTCACCCCACCCATTATGACCCTGAAGGCTGCCAGTCTCCTGTCTCAGAGCAGCTCAGCGCTCTCTTCTAGTGACAGGCTGGGCTCCCCACTCCGGTCTCTTTCCCTTCCTCCTTCTCTCTCTCACACACACACACTCACTTGCCTGAAACTGCAGTAGACAGAAGTTGGATGTCGGGCAGGCTTTTCCCATGGGCTGGCTCAGAAAACAGCCCTAATTGGAGCGAGTAGGGAAAGACAGTGCCCTGTAATTGGTCTAAACAGCCCTTCTTGCTGAGCGTTAAGGCACATAAGTTCTGCAGGAGCAGACACGGCTACTGTCTTCCCTGGGTTTTCTTGTCCCTGGCGGTGGTGCTCGCCTCTCGCCCCTCAGGGCCGGTGCTGCTGGCCTTTGCTGCTTTAGGGGTAAAACCCTGGACAGCGGCGTGAGGGAAGCCAGGCTGCGTGCCTGTGGCTGTTTCATGAGCGACAGGTGTGGACTCGCCGTTTCTCCTCCAGGTCCGGTCCCTCCTGTCTCGGCTGGTGGCACCACCCACTGATGGCTCGTTCGTCCCGAGTGCGCCGCTGGGAGGAGGGCTTTCAGGCGGTGGGTTGCTGGGGAGGGCTGGTCTATCTTTGCGGGCCCCTCCGTGTCTCTGCCTCTCTCTTCTGCTCCCTCTTTATGGAAGGTTTTGTCTGATCCTCCCTGTCTCTCCCCAGTTTGCTTTTTCAGTTTGTTAGCCTTCACGCTGACTTCCCCCAGGCTGGACCTAACTAGAGTCTCAGAAGTGAAAAACGAAAAGCTAGCCTTGAATCTTTGCAAACTTAGGTTGGCATTTTCTTTGAGCCTTTTATTTATTTATTTATTTTTCTGCTTTGATGGAGACAGGAAATGTTCCATGGGGAGTAAAAGAAATGTTCCTTGGGGAGTAAGTGAGTGAGAAAAGAGGGAGAGAAATACATAGAAAACAATCGACACTTGGAGACATTTTATTTGTATTTACATCTGTATCTTATATTTACACCTAAAGGGGACGACCGAGGATGAGATGGCTGGATGGCATCATGGACTCAATGGACGTGAGTCTGAGTGAACTCCGGGAGTTGGTGATGGACAGGGAGGCCTGGCGTGCTGCGATTCATGGGGTTGCAAAGAGTTGGACACGACTGAGCGACTGAACTGAACTGAACTGAACTACATTTATGTCTATAGCTATATTTACAGCTATCTGTAGACATAGATACTCACACGCACATACATACATTCACACACCTATCATTCTATAACTTTTCATACTTCTCAAAGGTCCTGTGGAACACTGGCCGTTTTGGGGGAGAAAAGGAAACAGAGGGACAAATTATAGACTAAAGTGACCAAAGAGACACATCAAACCAGTGGCTGTATTTCGTGGACTCCATTAGGATCCTGGTTTGAAAAATTTGTTAGAGAAACATATGAGATTCTTGAGAAACTTGATTGCTTAGTTGGTAAAGAATCTGCCTGCAGTGCAGGAGACCCCGGTTTGATTCCTGGGTTGGGAAGATCTGCTGGAGAAGGGATAGGTTACTCACTCCAGTGTTCTTGGGCTTCCCTGGTGGCTCAGCTGGTAAAGAATCCGTCTGCAGTGTGGGAGACCTGGGTTCAATCCCTGGGTTGGGAAGATCCCCTGGAGAAGAGAAAGGCTACCCACTCCAGTATTCTGGCCTGGAGAATTCCATGGGTGGTATAGTCCATGGGGTCCCAAAGAGTCGGAGTGATGGAGCGATGTTCACTTTCACTGGATTTCAGACAATGTTAAGGGATGATTCAATTTTTTAGGTGTACTCAGAGTGCTGTGTTTGTGTGTTTGTCTTTTAACCATGTTGTATTAGAGATACAGTTGAAATGTTTATATGTGAAAAATATGATGTTAGAGATCCTCTTCAAAATAATTTGGGGATGGGTAAGGTGTGGTTGAACTGAACTGAACTGAACTGAAGGTGTGGTTGATGAGAGTGGAAGCTATGTGATAGATCCATGGAAGTTCATTCCACTATTTTGAATGTTGAAATTTTCCATAATAAAAAGTAAAATAAAGTCATAAAATAGTATTTTTCCTCTACTGTTTGGTTTTTATTTTAGGTTTTATGCCTTAACTTTTCTGTAATCTTAGGTGCTGTTATCGCTTGCTGGCTAGAGAGAGGAACAGATGGCAGGATGAATGGATAAGTAATGAGCAAATATTAATGAGAACAGGAAACTATCAATCGAGTTTCCTGGACAGCTTGCTTTTATCCCTGGATATTTCTGCAAAATTACATGCATATAATATAGTCATATTATTTTTCATAAGACAGTGATTCATACCATGGGATTCAATAGGCCAGTACTTTAAATAGGTGGTTAATAGAAGCTCAAGTGGGAACTCTGAAGGCAGACTGCCTGGCTCTGCCTGTAATCATCCTCTGACCTTGGGGAGTCACTCTCATTCCCCATCTGCGGAATGAGGATAAAGATAGCACCTACTGTATCCCAATGCAATGGAATATTATTCAGCCACAAAAAGGAATGAAGTACTAAAACTTGGGTGAGACTTGAAAACAGTCTGTTAAGTGAAAGAAGACAGTCACGAAAGACTATATATCATATAATTCCATTTACATGAAATTTACAGACTAGCCAAATCCCTAGAGATAGAAAGTGGTTGCCAGGGACAGCAGTGGGGTGTGGGTGCAGGATTAGGAAATCTCTCATTCTGAGTGGCTATAAAAAATACCATAGATAAGGTGGCTCATAATAAAAAGTTAATGTCTCATAGCTCTGGAGGCTTGGAAAGCCCAGGATCATGGCACCAGCAGACCCAGAGTCTGATGAAGGCCTCTCTCTTTTTTCAATTTGTTTATTATTATTATTTTTACTTACTTTTTTATTTTTAAAAGTTAATTAATATTTTTTGGGTGAAGGCCATTTTCTGCATTGTAGACTGCTGATTTCTTGCTGTGTTCTCCTATGATAGAAGAGAGTAGGGAGCTCCATGGTTTTTTTTTTTTTTTTTAAATAAGAGCGCTCATCTCATTAGGAGGGCTCCACCCTCATGACCTAAGCACCTCCCAATACCATCGCATTAAGATTTCAACAGAGAATTTTGAGGGGGACACAGACATTTAGACCATAGCTGGGAGTGACAACTAATGGACATGAGATGCCTTTCTGAGATGGTGAGAATCTTCTAACTCAACTCTGAATATAATGAAAACCACTGAATTGTGCACTTAAAATGGGTGAATTTTGTGTCATGTAAATTATATCTCAATAAAGCTGTTTGAAAAAAAAAACACCCACATCGTAGAACTGAGTTAAGGATAAAATAAAATGCTATGTATAAAGTGTTTAGAAACGTGCCTGGCATGTCACATGGGAGTTATAATTCTAGACGCTTTACTGAAATCATTGGGGGGAGCATTTTCTTCCAGCATTTACATTCTGAAGTGTTTAATATATATTATGCTATGGAAACTTTGGATGTCAGTGGTTTAGCTAGAAGTACAATCTCAAGGTTTCAATGACTATATACTGGCCTGGAATTAAAAGTCTTCTAAGCAGCCTTAAAATAGATTTTTCGTTGATCTCCACATTTTTGGTCTTAAAATCTTTCTTAAACTTGAAAAGACTTCGGGCAGTCTACAACGTGGCAGTTTCTTGCTCTGCTACTCCTCACCCCAATTTAGACAATCCTCTAATCCTGTATCCACATTTTTCAGGTTGTGAATGTCTGAATCTTGATACAATTTCAACCTTTAGAGTCTTCCTTCCATTAGCAATATAAGGCTAATTAGTAACTAACCTAATTGATTCACCATCTCCTAATTTATCTCTTTTCCTTCAGTAATTTCTTAATTGACTAAACCATTTTGAGTGAGACAGAGAGAGGGCTGACCCACAGAAGTGGTTGAGAATTGGCCTTAATGCTGGGGACTTTCCTTTCCTTTCAAGTTCCAGACTTGCAGACCCAATCCATGGGCTCAAGGCAGATGGCCTCAGGTCTGACCCTGGTCCCTTTCCTGGTCATTTCTTGGAGTATGAAGGGAAGACATAATTTTAATTTTATTTGTTTATTTATTTAGTTTTGTTTTTGTCCATACCATGCAGCTTGCGGGGATCTTAGTTCCCAAACCAGGGATCGAGTCCTGGTCCCCTGTAATGAAAGTCTAACCATTGGACTGCTAGGGGAGTCCCACTTTTGCTTTAATTTAAACTTATATTGCTCTGCCAAGTCCAAAGTACACTTTACATAGTGGCAGCACGTCGAATCACTTGGGGAGTTTAAAAAAATACTGGTGACTGGGTTCTGCCTCGAGATGCTCTGATGTTACTGGTACAGGGTACAGAGATGGTTCAAAGCTTCTGGATGATTCTAACATGCAGCCAAGCATGAGAACTACTACCTCTGAGGTAAGACACACCGAATGGGAGGTCTGAAGGCAGAAAAATCATGAGTGTTTAATTAGTAAGGGGAGAAAGTACAGAGGGTAAACATTTCTCTTAGCTTGCGTGTAGAGGAGAGCCTGTGTGTAAATGTGCTATTTAAAACTGTTCGGGTTTCTGCTGCAGATCGTTGGGGAGCCCGGGTCCAGACATCCATTCAGCTTTGGGGAATAGCTCCCCTTCTGCTCTGACACGTCCTCGGGCACAACTTGTCCTCCTTTGTCAACCGACATGCCAGTTGTTGTCTTCTGGCAGTGGGATCGTGTGTGCCTGTGTGACAATCGGAAGGCTTGCTCAACCCTGAGCCCTTGGTGGATTGCTTCTCTGGGGTTGGTCTGTCCCTGGGGAAACAGAGGTCGTATCCTCCAGGAGATGACCGGCCCACCAGGGAGAGCAGTTCGTTCATTAAAGAACAAGGTGTTGGCCTCTTCGGGGGGAGGGGCCTCTGGAGGCTGGCACTGTGCTGGGTCCCTTATCTCCTGCCGTCTTCAGACCTGACACCAGTCTCCTAGCTTCACTTTACAGAGGAGTAAACTGAGGCTGGGGGTGGCAGGGCATGCATTCAAGGACCCATGGATGGTGGGTGGTAGAGCGTGGATGAGGACCTGAGCAGGCAGCTCCAGGCTCCTGGCGGGAGTACGGCAGGGGTGATAGCCCGAGGCTGCTCTGTGCGAAATGTTGCCAGGACCCCACCCTGGGGGCCAGGCCAGAGCTGCACAGGCACTGGGGCTGGCTTGGACATCCTCCTCTTCGGCCCCTTGATTCCCTGGAGTCCTAGGTGTTCCTGGGGGCTTCCTGGGAGAGGCAGCTTGGGAAATTTACTTTTCATTAAGTGTGCTGGGAAAAGTCCTCCTGCCTGCTGGGAGCCCCTGGCAGTGTTGATTCAGAACTTGCATGGGCCCCTCTCCTGCCTCCCCTCAAGCCCTGAGCAACAGGACAGAAGGGGGTGACTGTACCTTGAAGAAGCCGAGTTCTCAGAGCGCCAAGCTGAGTCACATGGATGGCCGCTGCCCTGTTTCAGCAGGGGGTGCAAATTTCTTGCAGCAAGACTCCTGTTGGCAGTTCCTCTTGTAGGATTTGATTCTTTGCCTCTAGAACAGGGGGTTTCCTCGGCTTGGGAGGGACCGTGTTCCAGAAATCCTAGCCTGGATTGCTGCTGGGAAACAGTTGGGAGACTTTCATCTCTGACTTGCTGGACTCAGGAAGCCTTACCAGTTGCCCTGTTAGGATTCCCTGGGGGTCTGTCTTTGATGCCCACTCCCATTTTCTCCTGAATGGCATGCCCGTCACACCTTAGAACGAGGCACATGTGGGTGTCTCCAGGGCAGGCATGTGCTAAGAGCGGCTCTCATCGGTTGGCTTCCTAACTCCATGCTCACCATGTCACTTTGATAGCTTGAAATCGACCCTGTTGGATGTATTTACACCAGATAAATCTGCAGATACCACAACTCAGGGGGTTATTTATTTACTAACTTATTTTCTGAGAGTCTGCTGTAAAGCCTTTATCAGCACTCCTGAGGCTGCAGAGTGGCCTGACAAGCCAGTCTGTGGATTGCATTTACTCCAAAGTTCAGTTCAGTTCAGTCGCTCAGTCGTGTCCAACTTTTTGAGACCCATTAATCAAAGCACGCCAGGCCTCCCTGTCCATCACCAACTCCTGGAGTCCACCCAAACACATGTTCATTGAGAAGGTGATGCCATCCAACCATCTTATCCTCTGTCGTCCCCTTCTCCTCCTGCCCTCAATCTTCCCCAGCATCAGGGTCTTTTCAAATGAGTCAGCTCTTCACATTAGATGGCCAAAGTATTGGAGTTTCAGCTTCAACATCAGTCCTTCCAATGAACACCCAGGACTGATATCCTTTAGCATGGACTGGTTGGATCTCCTTGCAGTCCAAGGGACTCTCAAGAGTCTTCTCCAACACCACAGTTCAAAAGCATCAATTCTTCATTGCTCAGCTTTCTTTATAGTTCAACTCTCACATCCATACATGACCACTGGAAAAACCATAGCCTTGACTAGATGGACCTTTGTTGGCAAAGTAATGTCTCTGCTTTTGAATATGCTATCTAGGTTGGTCATAACTTTCCTTCCAAGGAGTAAGTATCTTTTAATTTCATGGCTGCAATCACCATCTGCAGTGATTTTGAAGCCCAGAAAAATAAAGTCTGACACTGTTTCCACTGTTTCCCTATCTACTTGCCATAGGTGATAGGACCGGATGCCATGATCTTTGTTTTCTGAATGTTGAGCTTTAAGCCAACTTTTTCATTCTCGTGTCTCACTTTCATCATGAGGCTTTTTAGCTCCTCTTCACTTTCTGCCATAAGGGTGGTGTCATCTGTGTGTCTGAGGTGACTGATATTTCTCCCGGCAGTCTTGATTCCCGCTTGGGCTCCTCCAGCCCGGCGTTTCTCGTCATGTGCTCTGCATATTAGGCGTAATGATCCATGGCATGTTTTCCTGTGTCTTCAACATTCTCCCATCTCCCCTTGCTCTAATGGCCACTCAGTAGGACTTGGGCCCCCTCTGAATGTGGTGTGGGTCACTGCTCTGCCCAGGATTTCTGGCGGTGAGAGCAGGAGGCGAATCTCACTTCTTGAATCCCAGGTCTCAGTGCATATGAGTTCCTGCTAGTGTGTCACTTCTCGAGGCCGCCCGCATCTCACTCTAACCTGGCCCTGCAGCAGGAACCATCCCATGCTCCTCCTCTGGTGTCCCCCAGTGCAAGGCAGGCTGGGGGCGAGACTCAAAATTCCAGGCTAAAGGCAGGGATGACGACAATCTGACACTCCTCCTAACCTCAACCCCCCAAACTGAGCCTGGGCCTAATCCCTAGCCCCGGACTCAGTCTTGTGTGAAAGTCGTTCAGCCATGTCTGACTTTGCGACCCTATGGACTGTAGCCTGCCAGGCTTCTCTGTCCATGGAATTCTCCAGGCCAGAATACTGGAGTGGTTAACTGTTCCCTTCTCCAGGGGATCTTCCCAACACAGGGATCGAACCCAGGTCTCCCGCATTGCAAGCAAATTCTTTACCGTCTGAGCCACCAGGGAAGCCTGGACTCAATCTTAGCCTAAGCTTAGCCCACGACTCAGCCCCTGTGGCTTAATCGTTCACTCCTGCTGTTACTCTGTCCTGATGCTCAGTATCCTCCTACTCCCCCCAGCCCCCCATGTCCAGGAAGCCAGTAAACAGTGCTGCAGTCTGCCTCTTGGTCCTGCAGAGCCCAGGTGTTCTCTGTCCCCTTTCTGCAGTCTAGGCTGGATCTGCTCCTCCACAGAGAGAGGACTGTTTAGGCGCTGCCTCGGCAAGTCCTGACCCTGAGCATTGCCACACCCTGCTGCTGCTCTGACATGGCCACTCACCAGCACCTTGTCTCAGATCCAGCCCTTCGTGGGGCTCCCTGCCCTCCCTGTCTCCCCACCCCCAGGATGTAATAACAGAGAGTAAGAAATGTGCCCTGGGAGCAAACTGTCAGGATCACAGAGTTCGTTTTCCTTCTAGTGGGTGCAGCTGGGTCCCAGGGAACCCCCAGTGGCTGCTCTGTGGCTATTAGTTCTGCCAGGCACCCAGGCTTCCTCTGGGGGCACATGGTATGTTTGCTGAGGGCAGGCCCACTCTCCTTAGGCTCTGTGGATTTTCACCACTCATTTGCTTCTGTCCACTGTTCTTTTTTAAAAAAAATTAATTATTAAAGAAATTTTTTAAAAAATATTTCTGCTGTAGCTTGCAGCATGTGTTATCTTAGTTCTCCTACCAGGGATTGAACCTGAAACCCCTGCATTGAAAGCATGGAGTCTTAACCACTGGACCACCAGGAAGTTTCTTCTATCCACTGTTCTTTGAGCCCTTTCCCCTGGCTTGGATGCCAGGCCTGTCTTCTGGGCTGTGAGCACACACAGACATGCTTTACCACTGCTTACATGGCCTTCCCATGCTGCTGATGTTCAGGAGGAAGTCAGTGCCTCCACCATCATCCTCTGCCCCTTGGGGCCCGGGGGAGGTGCTGAGTAATTGCAAAGTCCAGTGGATGCAGGCAGTGGCTTCTCAGGTCCTTGAGGAAGTCAAGCTCCCAGCCTTTTCCCTGCTCTTCCATCTGCTCCAATGCTGTTCCTGCATGCGGCCCTGGGGCAAACTCCCTGTCTAAGCCTCAGCTGAGACTCATTTCTCTGGAGGTGCTCCACGACCCTCCCGACAAGCTGTATTTTGCCTTCATTTAATTATAACATAACTATTTGATTGTGCCATTATCAGTTTAATTACACATCTGCCTCTCCGCTGTGCCAGTGTGCGTGGGGACTGTCCTCCCTGCCTGTGTGGAGCAGCCGGCCGGAAGCACAGCTGTCGTCTGCGCCTCTCTGTTCCAGGCGGGGTGATCTGGGGCTGGGCATCAGCATGACTTTCCTCCTCTGCCCCTGGATGCTGAAGGGGCTGGGTCACCCCAGCCCTGCTTTCCTGTGAGTCTCCCTTACCTCCACTTCCGAACCTCTTTCCTCTGAGTTCCTGGGCTGCTGTTCCAGGTCACTGGGCTGGAGCCTCCCCCAGATTTTGTCCTTTAAAACTCATTGATTTTTGTGCTGACTTTTACAGTACAAATGTCATTGTTAGATAAAATAATTGAAGCGGGTAATCTATTCGCCGAGCTCACAAGGCCCCTCCCGCTCTGGCTGGCCTGGTGTGTCTGTGAAGGCACTGCTGGGGTTTGTCTTAACAACCTGCCCCGACCTGGGCTCCAGGGACCGGGGTCAGCTGGGCTGAGCAGGTGGTGCAGAGGCGCCTGGCCGAGACCTTCCCCTGCACACCAGTGCCTTCTGAGGTGGGCTCGGTGTGATGCCAGGCTGCGCAGGGACTGCTCACCAGCCGAATCCAGGTCCACTCTCCACTCTGCACTCTCCAACATTCAGTTGGGGTTGTCACAGAAGAAAATTAAATGAAACCACCGGCAAGTGGTCCCCACTGTCCCTGACACTCAGCAGGGCCTCAGCAAATGTGCCCGCTGCCCACCGTCCCCGCCCCCAACAGAATGAATCCTCTGGGTATGGGAGGGGCCCAATGACCAGCAAACTGTAGGTGTTATATATAGCTCGAAAACAAAGGGGAGTTGTGTGCCCCGAGAAAAGAACTTTATCTCCAGATTATAAACCTGCCAGTCTTTTCCCGTTCAGGAGCTTTCTTTAGGTAGGCATGGAATGGCTCACACCCAATTTCCATTTCCAGTTGTGCAAAGCTAATCTTCAAAAGGACTTCCCTGGTGGCTCAGTGGTAAAGAATCTGCTTGCGATACAGGAGACTCAGGAGATGCAGGCTTGATCCCTGGGTTGGTAAGATCCCCTGGAGGAGGAAATGGCAACCTACTCCAGTATTCTTGCCTGGAGAATTCCATGGATGGAGGAGCCTGGTAGGCTACAGTCCACAGGGTCTCAAGGAGTCAGGCACAACTGAGCACAGCGCAGCAATCTTAGAAGCAGAGGGCTTCCTGTATAAGAATAGGCGTCCTGGGGGCCGTCTCTTCAAAAGCAGAGAGACACAGGTTTTGGGCATGGGGCTGGCTGGCTGTGCACTGGCAGGCAGGTGAGCATGTTGGATGGGGCTGTTTGCTCTGCCAGTTCTTGGAAATGGGTGTTCTGGGGCTGTGGAGAGGGGAGCCCCCTCTGGGTGCTGGAGAGGGTGAGGATGAGTCTGGAGGATGAGGAGGAAAGGGCCTGGGCTTTGATGCTGTTGAGCTGTTATGTAGAAAGACCCGGTGAGAGGAAAGCTAGGATGGAGCTCTGGGTCCGTGGGGCAGCACCTCGCTCTCTCTGCCTGGTGAGCTCTGCTAGGATTGGGGCCAGCAACGTGCAGAAGATGTACCTCATGTGTCAAGAAGCACCGAGTTATAGCCATAAAAAGGAGCGCATTTGAGTCAGTTCTAATGAGGTGGATGAACCTAGAGCCTATTATACAGAGTGAAGTAAGTCAGAAAGAGAAAGATAAATATCATATACTGACACATATATATGGAATCTAGAAAGATGGAACTGGTGAACTTATTTGCACGGCAGCAATGGAGAGACAGACATAGAGAACAGACTTATGGACATGGGGAGAGGGGAGGAGGGGATGAGATCTATGGAGAGAGTAACATGGAAACTTACAACACTATACGTAAAATAGCCAATGGGAATTTGCTGTGTGTCTCAGGGAACTCAAAACAGGGGCTCTGTATCAACCTAGAGAGGTGGGATGGGGAGGGAGATGGGAGGGAGCTTCAAGAGGGAGGAGACATATATATACCTATGCCTGATTCATGTTGATGTTTGACAGAAAACAACAAATTTCTGTGAAGCAATTATCCTTCAATTAAAAAATAAATAAATTTAAATGATGCAAAAAAAAAAAAAAAAAAAGACGCACTGAGTTAGCACTTGCCTGTCTGGGTGTGAGCTCAAATTCTGCCACTCTGGGCTAAGGTACGTGGGGCCCATCCTGTTACCAATCCAAGCTCCATTTCCTGTCTATGAAAAGGTGTCCACCTATGGGGTGGGGTGCAGATTAAGAAGAGTGGATCAGGGAGGCCTGGGGTGTGGGCCATGCAGGTGCCAGCTTGGAGCCTCCACTCCCCCAAATGAGGATATGCACTTGCTGGGTGCTGGGCTTCCTGGTTGAGCAGAGGCATGATGGCCTCGGAGCTCAAGGATGAGAAGGAGCAGATGAGGTGAGAAGGCTGGCCTCCATCAGGGAAAGGCAGTCTTGGTCATGAGCAGGCGTGCCGAGAGGTGGGTGGAGTCAGCGCAAGTCAAATCAGGGCTGGGGCTGGAAGAATGCAGCAGGGAGCCCAGAGCTCTGATGGAGCTGTCGGGCCTGTGGGCTGACCGGGCATGTCTCAGGAAGGCAGTAATCCTTCCCTCCTGGTGCAGAGTCCACCTCCCTCCTGATCCCAGTCCACATCCCAGATGCGCTGGCTGCCTCAGTCCTTCAGCAGTGGAGAGTGAATCCTTCTGCCCTGCCACCCCTCATGGAGCCGTTGGGCCTCCCCTGGGAGCTCTGCAAGGTTCGGTCAGACCTGGATGGCCGGGGGCTTCCTGGCTGCCCTTACAGCACCTTTGAGCCTTCATGTCTTAAACAGGCTCTGGCGACACATCAGTCAGTTTTAAGCCACTGATGAGGACTTGAGAGGCAGGAGTAGGGCATCATGGACTGAAAGGTCAGTCCGCTGATGTGAGACACGGACAAGGGGTCAGAGGCCAAGACGTCACGTGCTGTCCCATGTGAGTACCCCTGCTCCTGGACCCTGCCTGCCCCTCAGTCACACAAAGGTGGTGCTGCAGGCTGCACGGACCCAGGCTGAGGGCAGAGGAGGCAGCAACCAGGGAGGATGCCGGCTTCCACCAAGTCAGGTTCACTGGCTTATATCCCAGGGCCCTTGGAGTAGCCTTCCCCTTAGGAAGCAGGAAGAGGCCCTAACCATGCTACCTGCCAGGACAGTTGAGAAGGAACATTGAGGAAGGCATGCTAGACGGCCGCCGCCTGCCCAGCTTTGTGGATGCTCCGTTTTCATGGTCCCCTTGAAGGCGCTGTGGCTGGGAGCTGGCTGACGGGGTTTTGGTTGTAGCGCTACAGGAACACCAGTGTCCTCTCCTGGGTCCGGGTCAGCAGAGACAGCGTAGATTTCACCCTGTTCCTGTCTTGGCCCCTGGAAGTCCCTCCCTGTGTGTACACCTCCTCTTCCTTTTTCCTCCCTGAGCCTTGTTGCCCAGGATACAGGGCATCTGGATAAATTGCTAACACCAGAACACATCCATTTATTTAACGTTTACTAGGAATTAGAAGTAAAATTTCACCCCAAAATGTGTCTGGTCCCAGCCCCACTGAGGGTTAAACGTGCCTTGCTGACCCCTAGAACAAACCGGGTTTCAACCAGCTATCATGAGCGCTCCTGTGTGTCTGCCAGCATTTTCCTCCTGTGGACAGAGTATTGCAATTGGAAGTTCGTAGAAAATAAAACACACTTGTTTTTCTGCCTTCTTTATTGATTTGGTTTTAGCAGGAAGAAGCTGGATGTAATTTTTGTTTGATTTTTCCTCTTGGTTTCCAAGTGGATAGAGATGTTCTTATCAGTTCCTCCACCCCTAGCCCTGTCCATGATCCACTTCCTCCATGACTACCATCATCTACTTGCAAGCCTTGTTGTGTGAGCAAGTCAGCCAGCAGGTCATTGCTGCCTCCTTTAAACCATGGTGACATGGCTGAGTTCCGCAGTATATTTGGGAAGGTGAGCTCTGACTAATGTGAAGGCTAACCCTACTGGAGACTACCTTCAGCCCGTAGACCCTAGAGGGGCCCCTCTTCAGAGCCATAGCCTCCATTGCTGAGGTTATTTCCTGGCTTGACATATTCTCCAGACCTCAGTGTTCTCATCTGTGCAATGGGCTCAGGGCATTTCTCCTGGTAACCAGGAGCACTCAGCAGGAAACACATGTGGACCACCTACCCCCACCACCTGGCGCAGTGTCCCTTCCTGCAGCTGCCTGTCCTGGCTCAGCTTCTAGACTGAGTCACTTCTCCAGGTGTCCCAGCCCTCTCTTGGGCCACCCATCCCATGAGGCTTCAGAAATCCCAGCATAAAAATCCTCACATTTTCTGAGCTCCCTGCATGTGCTAGCGTGTCAGGGCAGGGCCCAGAATTTGCTCATTTTCCCACCTGATGCTCTTGGGATCAGCTTATCTTCTCATGTCGTCTCCTACTTCAAAGAGCATGGCTGGTATCAGGTTCTCTCGGTCACTGGGTCAAGCGGGAGGCGGTTTCTGTACGGTCGTGGCTTCTTTTAGGTTTTACCATCAGCTTGTCTGTCGTTGTTAGCAGTGACAGCTGAGAGGTGGGAGGCTGGGATGGATGCGCTGCTTTTCCGAGAGCCAGCTGGGCTGACGCTTCTCAACAAGAACTCCCTGGTTCTTAGTATTGAGAGGAACTTTCAAACAGATGTCGAGAGATCGATGGTTTTTGGCTTCTAAGAATAAGGGTGCTTTGAGTCCTCATGTGCTGAGTTGTACTCTGATAGTGGGCTGCATCGTAATAAGAGAACAGCTTTTGAGCTGAGTTCCCTAGATTCCATCCTTTGCTCCCCACCTTTATGCCCTGTGTGATGTTGGGCAAGTTACTTCACCTTTTTGAGCCTCAGGCTGCCGATCTAAAAATGAAGGTGTTTACTCCCACCCAGAAGGCTTGTTTTGGGGACATGGTTCCTGGCTCATAGTAGGGCCTCAATGCATGAGGACAGCTTTCTTTGCCCCATAATTCTGGGAGTTGGTACTCATGGTCTTCTCTCTGCCCAGCGTGTCTAGAGCAGAGTTGTGGGCAGACACTTTGCCTGGAGCATGGTGACCTCTAGCAGGTTGCTGGCTCCCAGTCATTCAACCTCAGGACCCTTTGCTGACCACACCTGCTTTTCCCCTCCCCTTTGTCTACCAGAAGGTACACATTGAATGTCCTTCCTGTTGGCATGCTTGTGTCAACTGTTGATGTCATTGTTCCTAAAGAGTTACTTGGGAGCAGCTGTGGCAGCATTGGCTTCAGGAAGATGCCAGCTGGGGAGGAGGGGCGGCAGAGGTGGTCTGCACAGAACTGAGCTGGGAATTCCATACAGTTGAGATGGGATGCATGCTTTGCACAAGGGCACTCAACATGGGGGAAGACAGGCACAGAGTGAGCACTTGGAGGTCTCTTTCATCCTCACCCAGACTTTGAAAATGTTTGCCAAAGCTTGTACATGCTGGACCCTCTGTAGGGAAATAAGAGGCAACCAAGCCCAATTCCCACCTTAAAGGTTAGTGTCCTGGAGATACAGGGGGAACAAGTGTGCTTTGACCCACGTGATGGTGGTAATTCAGTCCTTTGTCTTGCTGTCCAGCCGCTCAGTCGTGTCTGGCTCTTTTCGACCCCATGGACTGCAGTATGCCAGGCTTCCGCGTCCTTCACCATCTCCTGGAGCTTGCTTAAACTCATGTCCATTGAGTCAGTGATGCCATCCAACTATCTCATCCTCTGTCATCCCCTTCTCCTGCACTCAATCTTTTAGTACTTACCATATGCCTAACTTTGCATGAGTTAATTCTCATAAGCATCCTATAACTCGCTACAATTATTATCTCCACTATATAGGTGAAGAACAGAGGTAAGAGAGGTTTAGCAAAGTGTCCAGTGTCAAGGGGTGGAGCCTGACGTTGAACCCTGGCTGACTTAACCCTTTGGTACCCTGCTTCTTTCCCAAGCAGCTATACTAAGGGAGGCGGTGTCCTGTGGAGCAACCAAGGCTATGGCCCAAAGATACCTAACAGAAATACAGCATGAACCATATATATAATTCACATTTTAGAAAATATTGCTAAAAAGATCTAGGTGAAATTATTTTATGTAGCTCAATTCATTTATTTAGTCCGTTATTGTCTTTCCAACATATAATTAACATAAAATTATTAATGATATATTTTATGTTCTTTGTTTTGAACTAAGTCTTTGAAATTTGACATCTATTGTATAGTTACAGTGTTAGCAATTGGACTGGCCACCTTTTAAGTGCTCAGTGGCCCCATGGGCTGGTGACTAGCCCAAGATCACCCATCCTCTGTCCTCTCATGGCTGCTAGCCTGACTGGGAGACAGATGGCCTTGCTTTCTGCTTTGCGCTTGCCACACCCACGCTGCTGCGTCTCCCGGCTCCCTGGCCTCCTGGCCCCATGGCTCTCTAGCACACCCCTCCGTGTAGTTTCTTGTCTTTTTCATACCTCTGTCACCTCACACTGGTGCTTCTTTCTGTCCAGGAGCCCTTTTAGGGCTGGAACTGAATCTTCCAGGACAGAAGGAATTTGGAAAGATCAGGAGTGGGGGTGCTGGGGCATGGGCGGTCACAACCATGATCAGGAGGTGGGTTTGGGAATTTCTGATGACGGGCAGCTACTCTGCCCATCATCAAAAATTCAGCCATATGTGAATCATGAACTCCCTGATGTTCAAGCTGGTTTTAGAAAAGGCAGAGGAACCAGAGATCAAATTGCCAACATCCACTCGATCATGGAAAAAGCAAGAGAGTTCCAGAAAAACATCTATTTCTGCTTTATTGACAATGCCAAAGCCTTTGACTGTGTAGACCACAAGAAACTATGGAACATTCTGAAAGAGATGGGAATACCAGACCACCTGACCCGCCTCTTGAGAAATCTATATGCAGGTCAGGAAGCAACAGTTAGAACTGGACATGGAACAATAGACTGGTTCCAAATAGGAAAAGGAGTACGTCAAGGCTGTATATTGTCACCCTGCTTATTTAACTTATATGCAGAGTACATCATGAGAAACGCTGGACTGGAAGAAACACAAGCTGGAATCAAGATTGCTGGGAGAAATATCAATAACCTCAGATATGCAGATGACACCACCCTTATGGCAGAAAGTGAAGAGGAGCTAAAAAGCCTCTTGATGAAAGTGAAAGTGGAGAGTGAAAAAGTTGACTTAAAGCTCAACATTCAGAAAACGAAGATCATGGCATCTGGTCCCATCATTTCATGGGAAATAGATGGGGAAACAGTAGAAACAGTGTCAGACTATTTTTTTGGGCTCTATGACACCACCCTTATGGCAGAAAGTGAAAAGGAGCTAAAAAGCCTCTTGATGACAGTGAAAGTGGAGAGTGAAAAAGTTGGCTTAAAGCTCAACATTCAGAAAACGAAGATCATGGCATCTGGTCCCACCCCTTCATGGGAAATAGATGGGGAAACAGTGGAAACAGTGTCAGACTTTATTTTGGGGGGCTCCAAAATCACTGCAGATGGTGACTGCAGCCATGAAATTAAAAGCTGCTTACTCCTTGGAAGAAAAGTTATGAGCAACCTAGATAGCATATTCAAAAGCAGACACATTACTTTGCTGACTAAGGTCTGTCTGGTCAAGGCTATGGTTTTTCCTGTGGTCATGTATGGATGTGAGAGTTGGACTGTGAAGAAGGCTGAATGCCGAAGAACTGATGCTTTTGAACTGTGGTGTTGGAGAAGACTCTTGAGAGTCCCTTGGACTGCAAAGATATCCAACCAGTCCATTCTGAAGGAGATCAGTCCTGGGATTTCTTTGGAAGGAATGATGCTGAAGCTTAAACTCCAGTACTTTGGCCACCTGATGCGAAGAGTTGACTCATTGGAAAAGACTCTGATACTGGGAGGGATTGGGGGCAGGAGGAGTAGGGGACAACCGAGGATGAGATGGCTGGATGGCATCACGGACTCAATGGACGTGAGTCTGAGTGAACTCCGGGAGTTGGTGATGAACAAGGAGGCCTGGCATGCTGTGATTCATGGGGTTGCAAAGAATTGGACACGACTGAGTGACTGAACTGAACTGATAATTATAAATGACTATTTTATCAAATAGTAATTAATCACTACCAGACTGTAGCTGGAATGACCGCATAACCTGGAGTCACTGGTATCTGACTTGGCCTCCATTCTTAGATTTATATATTGTCAGTCATCTAATCCCAGTCTGTGGTTTGTGGACCATAGATAACATATCCAAATTTCTGATGTTGCTACTGTTCTGATTTGAGGAACAGTTCCTTCTTATTTTAAATTCTTTCAAAGCACAAGCATTATATCCACCTTTGATTTATCACAGATAATAAAGTCTATGAATTAACACTTACAGAGATCATGCTTACATTGAAAATGACAAAAGAAGTGAGAATGTAAGAGTTTGATTCAAAGGAAATTTGGCTTATGTGTTGTTAAATTGTACTTTAAATCTGTGCATCCTTTAAGATAAAACCACTGTTTAAAATGGGTAATGGAAATGTAGTGTCTTTTGTGCCATTTTTCGGTACATTTGTATCTGTGTGCATGTTTCTTACAAATATTTTTGAAAGGAGAGCTTTTGTGATCCAGTGACAGCACTGTCTTACAGTTTTGTCTGACCAAGATGTGTTTATTATTTAACATACAGAAGATTTAGGAAATTAAAAAAAAACCCTCTTATGCAATAAATAATAAGCTTCAAATGAGAGATCAAGTTGCAAAATAACACTTCAATAAGAACGGAAATTGTAGAAAACAGAATCTTACCAATGTTATGTGTGTGTGTTCGGTTGTTTCTGACTCTTTGTGACAACAAGGACTTTAGCCAGTCAGGCGCCTCTGTCCATGGGATTTCCCAGCAAGAATTCTGGAGTGGATTGCCATTTCCTGCTCTTGGGATTCTTCCAGATTCAGGGATGAAAGCGACATTTCCTGTATCTCCTGCATTGGCAGACATATTCTTTACCACTGAACCGCCTGAAAGCCCAACACTGTTACAGGAATGCTGAACCAATGGAGAGGCTGGCAGAGCTATGAACAAATGAAGGTGGTGTTAACTCTGCGTGGTGCAGACAGTGTCGCTGGTTACATGACAGACATGACACAAAGGACAGCAGAGAAGCAACAACACAGCAGTCAAGCATTCATATCATTGCAAAAAGTGACTTCATGGTGAAAATCTTTGGAACTTCCTTTCTATGGTCCACGATTTATCTGTTATTTTGTTAATTTTAGAGCCAAGAATATACCATAACTTTACTAATTTTAGGATTAAGTTGATGAAGAAAGAACAGGTGTGCCCTGCACTAAAGTAGTCAATATTCTAGAAAATGATATGTAGGTTGTCTCTACATATCTCAAAAATCTCAAAACAAAAATCTCATACTTTATTCCAGAATTTCAGGATTGATATTGTATACATTCATTCCTTCACTTATTCACCATTCATCTCTTTCAGTCAGTCAGTTAGCAAGTAACTTTTGAACATCTATTGCTCAAAAGTAGATTTGGGGTTTATTTTAGAAGCTGTTAATACAAAGGCAATTTATTTAGACATACTCTATATCCCACAATACTTATAGACCAGGAACTTGCAAAAGGAGAAAGGGCAAAGGATAAAGGGAAAAATATACCCAACTGAATGCAGATTTCCAGAGAATAGCAAGGTAAGAAAGCCTTCTTAAGAGAGCAATATAAAGAAACAGAGGAAAATAATAGAATGGGAAAGACTTCAGATCTCTTCAAGAAAATTGGAGATACTATTGGAATATTTCATGCAAAGATGGACTCAGCAAAGAACAGAAACTTCAAGAGCCTAACAGCAGAAGAGAGCAAGAAGAGGTGGCAAGGATACACTGAACATTATACAAAAAGTTCTTAACGAGCCAGATAATCACAACAGTGTGCTCATTCACCTAGAGCTAGACATACTGGAGTATGAAGTCAAGCGGGCCTTAGGTAGCATTAGTACACACAAAGCTAGTGGAGGTGATAGAATTCCAACTGAGCTAATTCAAACCTTAAAAACTGATGCTGTTAAAGCGCTACACCCAATATGCCCGCAAATTTGGAACACTTAGCAGTGTCCACAAGGCTGGTAAAGGTCAGTTTTCATTTCAATACCAAAGAAAGGTAATGCCAAAAAGTTCAAGCTACAAAACAATTGCTTTCATTTCACATGCTGCCAAGGTAATGCTCAAAAGCCTTCAAGTTAGGCCTCAGCAGTGCATGAACCGAAAACTTCCAGATGTACAAGCTGGATATAGAAAAGGCAGAGGAACCAGAAGTCAACTTGTCAAACATCTGTTGGATTATAGAAAAATAAGAGAATTTAAAAAAAAATTCTACTTCTGCTTCATTGACTTTGCTAAAGTCTTTGACTCTTTGGATTGCAACAAACTGTGGAAAGTTCTTAAAAAAAGTGAAGTTGCTCAGTTGTGTCTGACTCTTTGCACCCTATGGACTGTATGTACCCTGCAAGACTCCTCTGTCCATGGAATTTTCAAGGTTGGAATACTGGAAAGGGTTGCTATTTCCTTCTCTAGGGGATCTTCCTGACCAAGGGATCAAACCTGGGTCTCCCACACTGCAAGCAGACTCTTGACCCTCTGAGCCATCAGGAAAATTCTTAAACAGATGAGAGTACCATACCATCCTACCTGCCGCCTAAGAAATCTGTATGCAGCCAAGAAATGTTTAGAAATGGACATGGAACACTGGGCTGGTTCAAATATGAGAAAGGAGTATTAAGGTTGTATATTGTCACCCTGCATATTTAACTTATATGTAGAGTACATCATGCTAAATAAAGGGCTGGATAACTCACAAGCTGGAGTCAAGATGGCAGGGAGTAATATCAACAACCTCAGATATGCAGATGATACCATTCTAAAGAAAAAAAAAAAAAAAAACCAGCAGGAACTAAAGAGGTTGAAAGAAGAGAGTGAAAAAGCAGGCTTAAAATGCAACATTCAAAGAACTAAGCTGATGGCATCTGGTCCCATCAGTTCAGTCGCTCAGTTATGTCTGACTCTGTGACACCATGGACTGCAGCACGCTAGGCCTTCCTGTCCATCATGAACTCCTGGAGTTTACAGAAACTCATATCCATTGAGTCAGTGATGCCATCTAAAATCTCATCCTCTGTCGACCCCTTCTCCTTCACCTTCAATCTTTCCCAGCATCAGGGTCTTTTCAAAAGAGTCAGTTCTTAGCATCAAGTGGCCAAAGTATGGGAGTTTCAGCTTAAGTATCAGTACTTCCAATAAATATTCTGGACTGATTTCCTTTAGGATGGACTGGTTGGATCTCCTTGCAGTCCAAGGGACTCTCAAGAGTCTTCAACACCACAGTTCAAAAGCATCAATTCTTTGGCGCTCAACTTTCTTTATAGTCCAACTCTCACATCCATACATGACCACTGGAAAAACCATAGCCTTGACGAGACCGACCTTTGTTGACAAAGTAATGTCTCTGTTTTTTTAATATTCTGTGTAGGTTGGTCATAACTTTTCTTCCAAGGAATAAACGTCTTTTAATTTCATGGCTGTGGTAATTTTGGAGCCCCTCAAAATAAAGTCTATCACTCTTTCCACTGTTTTCCCATCTATTTGTAATGAAATGATGAGACTAGATATCATGATCTTAGTTTTCTAAATATTGAGTTTAAAGCCAACTTTTTCACTCTCTTCTTTCACTTTCCTCAAGAGGCTCTTTAGTTCTTCTTCACTTTCTGCCATAAGGGTGGTGTCATCTGCATATCTGAGGTTATTGATATTTCTCCCAACAATCTTGATTCCAGCTTGTGCTTCTTCCAGTCTAGCATATCTCATGATATACTCTGCATATAAATTAAATAAGCAGGGTGACAATATACAGACTTGGAGTATTCCTTTCTTGATTTGGAACCAGTCTGTTGTTCCATGTCTAGTTCTAATTGTTGCTTCCTGACCTGCATACAGATTCCTCAGGAGGCAGGTCAGGTGGTCTGATATTCCCATCTTATTACAAAACTTCCACATTTTGATGTTATCCACACAGTCGAAGGCTTTGACATGTTCAATAAAGAAGAAGTAGATATTTTTTCTGGAGCTCTCTTGCTTTTTTCCCTCACTAAGAAGAAATCTGCAATATAGATAGCTCCAGGGAACTGCCCTCAAGTGATTAAATTAATTCTAATGATGGTTCAGGCCATCCAGAACTCAGGATTCCTCTTTTCTGGGTATTTCTGGTCACCTATGGAATGAACATGGCAGGGAACCTGGGAGTCGTCATCTTCGCCAGCGTGGACACTCAGCTTCAAATTCCCATGTACTTTTCCTCTGGCACTTGGCTATCATCAATTTGGGCAGTTCTTCTGTCATTGCCCCCAAAATGTTGGTTAACTTCTTGGTTACAAAGAAAACCATATTTTACTGTGCATGTGCAGCCCAGCTTTTGTTGTGGCTGAAATTTTCGTGCTGGCTGCCATGGCCTATCACCGCTGCGTGGCTATTTGCAGGCCCCTGCTCTCCTGGGTGGTGGTTTCCCCAGGGATCTGCGTTCTCCTGGTGGCCCTTATACATGTCAGCAGTCTGGCCACAGCACTGACGATTTTTCCTGTGTGTTTACCGTGTCATACTGTTCATCCAATGTGATCAACCATTTTTATTGTGCTAATGTTCCTTTGTTGCTGCTGCTGCTGCTAAGTTGCTTCAGTCATGTCCAACTCTGTGCAACCCCATTGATGGCAGTCCACCAGGCTCCCCTGTCCCTGGGATTCTCCAGACAAGAACACTGGAGTGGGTTGCCATTTCCTTCTCCAATGCATGAAAGTGAAAAGTGAAACTAAAGTCACTAAGTCGTGTCCGACTCTTCGCGACCCCATGAACTGCAGCCTACCAGGCTCCTCCGTTCATGGGAGTTTCCAGGCAAGAGTACTGGAGTGGGGTGCCGTTGCCTCCTCTAGGGGATCTTCCTGACCCAGGAATCGAACCCACATTTCTAATGTCTCCTGCATTGGCAGGCTAATTCTTTACCATAGCACCATGTGGGAAACCATAATTCTATGTACTTCTAGCCTATTATTTATAAATTTAACAGATGCGTAACAGTATCTATTTTCTCTATTTATGGTTAGTTTGTTTTTCCTATATTAGTGTTTATTCTTCTTTAAAACTAAAATTTTAAAGCGTAAAATTTATTTTTGTGATATTGAATTATGTTTAAAATCTCTTCAATGCTGAATGATACATACACACACACTATTCAACAACACACTTGCATAATTTGGATATGCAACTATAACTAACGTCAGTGAACATGGTTTAGTTTTGATATTTAGTAGAAGGAACCATATGAATAGCAGTGAGGAGAGTATCTCAAACAGGGGAAATAAGAGCAGAGATATTGCATAGGAATAAATACAATAACAGCTTCTCTGATCGCTCAAACAGTGAAGAAGAACCTGCCTGCAATGCAAGAGACACAGGTTCAATTCCTGGGTGAGGAAGACCCCCTGAAGTAGGAAGTAGCAACTCATTTCAGTGTTCTTGCCTAGAGAATTCCACGGACAGAGGAGCCTGGCAGGCTATAGTCCACGGGGTCGCAAAGAGATGGAGATGACTGAGCTACTAGCACTTTCAAATACAGGTAATATAGGTAAGAGAATTCTGCATAAGAACTGTTAATTATAATTTAAACTTAATCTCAATTCAGAAAAGTATCATTAGGTTGGACTCTAAATCTCAGAAGATTGTCTTGGATTTAAAAATAAGGATACTCCTTTAAGAAGAAAATGAGTTTTTGCAAAATTGTGATTAAAATTAATAAATACAAATGAGTGAAAGCAGGAAAGAACACTACATCTTAAAGTTGTCTCTGAAGGACACATGTCCTCACAATGAAAATGAGGTCTATTGGAAACAAGGCTTAAAAATGCATGAAGGAGAGACCCTTCTGTAATGAGGTTCTGGGGCCTGAGCATGAGGAGCGGGGCTTTCTGCAGGGGCATATCAGAGTTGAAAGGGTCCAAGGAACAGAGAGTTAAAATCTGAGTCAGCGCCAGACCTGTAATCAAATCCATAAAGGCGGATTGGGGCTCAGCTGTGGAAAGAACCGAATACACAGGCCAGTTATACACGACTCTCTGAATTGTGTTTGTCTTTTTTCAATGTGTGATCGTGATAGGTGTCAATGCTTGGACTTTATTTTCTGTGAGAAATTAAAGATTTGTTTAGCACTCAAGCTCTAATGAAATAACAAAAATGGAAGAAAAGCATCCTTACAAATCAGCACGGTAGTCAACACCAGGAATCTGAACATGTCATCTGTGGTCCCCAAACCACAGGGTGGGATTAGATAGCTGCCAGTGAATAAATCTAAGGATAGACCAGAACGCTTTGAAATGAATTCAAATACCAGTCACTCCATGGTATGGGATCATATGAGCTGTGGGTTTGCTATTGATTAGTTGGCATTTGATCAAGCTAGTCAGGTATAATGTTAATTACAGTTGTGAATATTGGGGGCTATACATTCAAGTTATATCAAGATGAAAGAAGAAAAGAATATATAATATGCTAAAGGAAAGTTACATATAATATGCCTGTGTGTGTTTGTGTTTGTTTTCGATCCCTGGGTCAGAAAGATCCCCTGCAGAAGGGAATGGCAGCCCACTCCAGTACCCTTGCCTGGAAAATCCCATGGATGGAGGAGCCTGGTAGGCTACACTCCATGGAGTTGCAAAGAGTCAGACCCTACTGAGCAACTTCACTTTTCACGCATGTATATAGTGCTTCCCTGGTGGCTCAGTGGTAAAGAATCTTCTTCAATGTAATGAGTTCGATCCCTGAATTAGGAAGATCCACTGGAAATGGAAATGGCAACCCACACCAGTATGACTGACTAGGAAATCCCATGGACAGAGGAGCCTGGTAGGCTACAGTCCATGGGGTTGCACAAGAGTCAGACATGTTGTATTAGTCAATAGTTATTTCCTCTAGATGAGGTGGATGGAATGGGATTGAGAGAGGCTGGACTGATGGAAATTTGGCTTATAAATCCTAAAATAATAGACCTAGTAAGATAAAACTATGGGTTAATGTGAGTGATCGAATTGTAGTGTCCATAATGTCATTTTTCTGTTTATTTATATGTGTGTGCTTCTTATAAATAGTTTGAAAGTGTAATTTTGTGATTCTGTGATAGAAAATACCTCTTATACAATAAATAGCAGGCTAAAATGAGAGATCAAGTTGTCAAATAAAGCATCGTGAAAGTGAAAAGTTGTAAAAGAAGCAGTTAACTAAACAACAGCAAAAACATGTATGAGAGCTACTCTAAGAATTTCAATTAAAAAATTGCTCTTCACTGTCTTGACAGTCATTCCCATTTTGACTTTATGTTGAAATTCTCTGATTTTTTTTTTTTTTAATATGCAGCAAACACAGCAGGGCTTATTCTCGACACAAAAATGGAGGCTTTGCAGTTGGTTCTACTTCCAACATTCACATTAAGTTGAACATTGGGATCAGAATTCTGTGTTTTCTAGCCATTGGATTTTCTTCATCCCAGGGACAGAGGCAACACTCTCAGAAAATGTCAGAAGATGTAGGGGTACATTTTAAACCAATCAAAAGATGAAATGACTGTACGCAATAGTTATTGAATGTGCTTATCCAGGCATGCCCCCAAGCAGTCTCCACATTTTCACTCTGGGGGGCAGTTTTGCACAGAGACTTGACTAATTTTCAGTTTGTCGTTCTTTCCCTGGGGAAGCTGGCCTGAGCCAGGGGACTCTGATTCTCCTGTTCAGGAACTGGGCCATGAATGGAGATTTCATTGTGAAGGTCTTCAGGGACTTCAGAATCTGGTATAATTTAGTCACCAGTGGCTCAATAGTAAGGAATCATCCTGACAGGGAGAAGACACAGGAGACGCAGTTTCTATCCCTGGGTTGGGCAGATCCCCCGGCAGAAGGCATTGCAACCCACTCCATTTTTCTTACCTGGAAAATGCCCCTGACAGAGCAGCCTGGCAGGAACAGTCTCCAAAGAGTCACAGAGAATGAGACATGACAGGCCACTGAGCGCAGCACATAAAGCAGTTAGTACACTTCATACCAAGGCCTCAGGAGCGGGTCTCCCCAGATCTCTCTTTTCAGGTAGGTAAATTTAAAAATCTTGTTTATTACAAATTCTGGAAGAGAAAAGCAAGGATATTGAAAACTTAATTAATTCAAATCAGAACTGGCACTTGTCCAGTGGTTAAGATTCTGCACTCTAATGCTGAAGGATGGGTTCAATTCCTGATTGGGGGTGTAATATCTGTCTTGCATGCTTTTCAGAGCATGGCCAAGGGGAAAAAAAGACAAAAAGTAGTGAACTGTAATCAGAATAGAAGTTATATCCACTTTGTTCTCTTTTCAAGTCATTCACTTCTCTACCTGCTGATTGCAAAGTGGAAGTGCTGGTGACACAGTGTAAACCGTATTTTCTAGCATTTCCACCGATAGACTGACCTTTTGCACAGAATAACGAAGTTTGACTACAGAATTATATTTTACTTGTGGCTCAGAGGTTAAAGCGTCTGCCTGCAGTGTGGGAGACCTGGGTTCGATACCTGGGTTGGGAAGATCCTCTGGAGAAGGAAATGGCAACCCACTCCAGTACTCTTGCCTGGAAAATTCCATGGACTGAGGAGCCTGGTGGGCTTCAGTCCATGGGGTCGCAAAGAGTCGAACACGACTGAGCGACTTCACCTTCACCTTAATTTATAAAGAAATGTTTTCTGCAGATTGATGGATGTTTTAGGGGACACACTACACCACATAGGAAACTCTGTGTCTATACAAGATTCTGTGTCTCCAAGTAAGATCTCTTCTTACCTAATGCCAATAAAAACAAGGTCTTCTTCCCTTCCTGTTTTTTTGTGTTGCCCAGCGTGATAAACCTTCAGACGGAAAGAGTTTTGGAGTAAGCAGTCATTTTCTATCGCTGGTGGACACTGAGAGCTCATGTTGAGGTGCAGCATTTGTCCCTAACACAACCCATTTAGGGTAAATTCCATAGTCAGAAACCAATGAAACATACTCTTGAAATCACATCAGCATCTATTTAAAAAATAACTTGCAAAATTTTTTTCATTCACATTTTGCGATAAATGATTAACATTTGTATTTTTAAAAATTTTGTTCACTGAGAATCTGTTGTTTTAGAAAATCTACAAAATAGTTCATTTTGAAAATAAATTTGAGAAAACTATTTGTCAAGAATTAAAATAGCTACCATCAGTAGCAAATTCTAAGTCAAACAAGCTGTAAACACATAGGTGAAACCTGGGGCTCTTTTATAAAAACTTTATTTCAGTGACGAGTACTTACCTAATGATAAAGCTTTGCGTGCTTTATATTTTATGATAAGTGGTAACCAGTAATAGCCCATGATGCGTATCATGGTCTCCATTTTAAAAGCTAACTGCACAAATTGAGACTAGACAGTGTTTTCTGTTATTTGCACTATTTTTATTCTTGTTAAATTAAGAATGAGTTTATTGAATATATTATATCGTAGTGAAACTTGCACTGACTTGCTTTATGTATAGCAAACAAGTATTTTGCTTTGAGTGTTGTCACTGTGTTTGCCATCAAAAGCTTACTTATACATTTATTTTAAACGCAGTGGTAGAAGGCAAGAAATAAGGCATAGACGGTGCGACAACATCAGATCAGCTCATTAGACGCATATTTGATATATGGAGCAGAGTATCTTTACCTAATAGAAATGAAAAAGGCAGATATAAGAGAGTCAGGTTGTAGGAGAGCATATCTGGATTTGTTTAACCGTAGAGCTAGATAGCATCTGTTCCTGTGTTTTGAATCAACAAAATTATAATTTACTTAATATTTTCATCTCAACTATAAAATTTCCAGTAAGAGAAAATGAGTTACTGGGGCTGAAATAAGAAACCACATTTTAAAGTTATTCAAGGGACTTTCCTAGTGGTTTCAGTATTTAAAAATATGCTTGTCAATACTGGGAACACGGGTTCAGCTCCTGGTCTGGGAAGATCCCAGATGCCGTGCTACAACTAAGCCCGTGAACCACAACTACTTAGCCTGTGCTCTAGAGCCTGCTAGCTCCAACCACTGAGCCCGCACACTGCAAGTACTGAAGGCCGCACGACTAGTTATGTTAGGGTCATTATTTCCACTTTGTGAGAACTGTTTACGTGTGCTGCTGCTGCTGCTAAGTCACTTCAGTCGTGTCCGACTCTGTGCGACCCCACAGACCGGGGCCCACTGTCTCTGGGATTCTCCAGGCAAGAACACTGGAGTGGGTGCCATTTCCTTCTCCAATGCATGAAAGTGAAAAGCAAAAGTGAAGTCGCTCAGTCGTGTCCGACTCTTAGCGACCCCATAGACTGCAGCTTACCAGGCTCCTCCATCCATGGGATTCTCCAGGCAAGAGTACTGGAGTGGGGTGCCATTGCCTTCTCCAAATACCTCATTTAATTTATAAAACACGGAGACACAATTACCTGGTAAAAATCACACAACTAATAATTGGTGGGCTAACATAACCAAAAGACTAATAGACCAATTAAGCAAACAAAAATACATAAAAAATTATAGAACCATGTTATTAACTGATATCCTATATGGACACTGAGTAACTTAATTTCACTGAGCCTAAATTGTCTCATCAGACCAAAAAAAAAAAAAAACCCATCTTCCTGGACACTCCTGCAAAATAATGAAATGATTATTTCAAAATACTTCACGTACCTCTGGGCACAGAGTAAAGAAAGAAAGAAAGAAAGAAAGAAAACAGAGTGAAGCCACTCAGTCATGTGCAGCTCTTTGCAACCCCATGGGCCATAGCCTGCCAGATTTCTCCATCCATGGGATTTTCCAGGCAAGGATCCTGGAGTGGGTTGCCATTTTCTTCTTCAGAGGGAATTGGACCTGGGTCTCCTGCAGTACAGGCAGACTCTTAACCGTCTGAGACACCAGGGAAGTGTATACTACATACTAAGTAATGTTAAGCTTTCTACTCATTTATCTGTGTAAATAAACAAGTGGATCGAATTTTCTCAAAATCAAAACTGCCCACAGTATGCTTTTTAAAAATCAAAATGGACTTTAAACCATTTAAGGAAAAAGGGTATATGTTGGAAAGGAAAAAAAAAAAAAAAGGCTGTCAGAATAAAACAATAGGGAAGAGTGAGCAATTAGAAGTCAGAATGATAAGACAGGACTGGTTTGTTTTATTTGGCAGAAGAAAGGAAATGAGATAAAGGAAAGAAGATTCAGAGGCATTTCTCCCTGATGCTAAGGAACAATGTTGAAATATAAGACTGCTGTGGGCAACTGAAGCAGAAGTGGTAATGATTATTAAAGATAAAACTGCGTTACTGAAAGTGTTCCCCATAAAAAAAAGGAAATTCCCAGAAATGATGGCAAAGCCTGGTCTGAGGTGATGACCTGTAGGAGCTAAGAAAAAAAAACTGGATATTTCTCTAGCTCATCAACATCCTATAGGTACCTTTTGTTAATCACTGGAAATACATACACAGAGGCAAGTGTATGTGTATTAAGTATGTATTAATTAAATATTTATTAAATTTATGTTAATATAAGTATATCAATATTAATATGAATACATGTAATGGCATAATGCAATAATGTGCATTTATTCAATATAGACCATATCCTGCAGTGAATAATACATTAATATTTTGGTCAAATAGTTATAAGATCCTGAAACGGGTCTCTGCAGAGTTAGTATACCTGAATTTTGTGAAAAGATAGAGGGGAAAACAAGGAAGATCTGAGGCTTTTGACTGTTTTTGAACAGAAGTAAACTGGTTTTAAATGAAACATTTAACAATCTGACATCTAATAGAAAAAACATGATTTTATCCTCTGTTATTCTTTCTCCATTTTCCCCATTAAAAGAGGAAATCAGCAAAATATATGCCTCCAGGGAATCACACTCATGTGACTGAATTCATTCTAATGGGAGTCTCAGACCGTCCAGAACTCCAGATTCCCTTTTTTTGTGTGTTCTTGATCATCTATGGACTGACCCTGGCAGGGAACCTGGGAATCATCATCCTCACCAGCGTGGACTCTCAGCTTCAAACCCCCATGTACTTTTTCCTCAAGCACTTGGCTGTCATCAATTTGGGCAATTCTTCTGTCATCGCCCCCAAAATGTTGGTTAACTTCTTGGTTACAAAGAAAACCATATCTTATTATGGATGTGCAGTTCAACTAGGTAGGTTCTTAGTTTTTATTGTGGCTGAGATTTTCGTGCTGGCTGCCATGGCCTATGACCGCTGCGTGGCTATTTGCAGCCCCCTGCTCTACCGGGTGGTGGTTCTCCAGGGATCTGCCTTCTCCTGGTGGCCCTTATTTACACCTACAGTCTGACCACAGCACTGACGGTCTCCTCCTGTGTGTTTTCTGTGTCATACTGTTCATCGAACGTGATCAATCATTTTTACTGTGATAATGTCCCTTTGTTAGCATTGTCCTGTTCTGATACTTACATTCCAGAAACAGCAGTGTTTACCTTTTCGGGGACCAATTTGTTTTTCTCTATGATTGTTGTTCTAACATCCTATTTCAACATCATCCTTGCTATTTTGAGGATACGTTCTTCAGAAGGGCAAAAAAAAGCCTTTTCCACCTGTGCTTCTCACATGATGGCTGTCACTGTGTTCTATGGGACTCTTCTCTTCACGTATTTGCAACCAAGGACCAACCACTCATTAGATACTGATAAGATGGCCTCGGTCTTCTATACTCTGGTGATTCCAATGCTGAACCCCCTCATCTACAGCCTGAGGAACAAGGACGTGAAGGATGCATTGAAGAGATTCCTGGGGGAACAGGACATATTGCAAAACCAACTAAAAATACATATGAAACTTTATTCTTTCTTTCATCCTTTATGTTTCATACATATACATAAAGCAAAATATCAATATTCATTCAATCATAAAGTATATAATTGTTTTTGCTAATATAGACTCATATTAAAAAGTTTTTGTTATAAGATATAACAGCAAATACTTCTTTTAGTCAGAATCAAGTTCATGAGTTAATTTTCAACTTTACTCACAAATAAGTAGATTATTTGAAGACAGGAAAGTTGTAGTATATAATGTATATTTCTGGTCTTCAGGGACAAAGCCAGTAATAACTTGGTACCATTAGCCTTTAGAATTTTATATTTTATCATTTATAATTATATAAAAGTCCATAGGGAATGTTTGTTTTCTTTTATTACAGTTTTATTTAGCTTCATCAACCTAGGTACTTGCAATCAGAGAAGTTTAATTTATAGCAGAAAACAATTTTCTTTGAGTCTGGTTAGGTCAACAGAAATAGAGCGACGGACTAAACTCACACTTGTATTTCTACCAATTGTCTGCCATCTATTTAATTAATTTAAGTTAGGAATTTAAGTTAAGGAAATCAGTCTTGAATATTCATTGGAAGAACTGATGCTGAAGCTGAAGCTCCAATACTTTGGCCACCTGATGCAGAGTTGACTCATTGGAAAGGGATGTTGGGAAAAATTGAAGGCAGGAAGAGAAGGGAATGGCAGAGGATGAGCCAGCTGGATAACATCACTGATTCAGTGGGTTTGAGCAAGGTCCAGGAGCTGGTGACAGACAGAGAGGCCTGGCATGCTACAGTGCATGGGATCACAGAGTGCTGGGCATGACTGAGCAACTGAACTGAAATGAAGTTAAGAATGAACACTGTAGTGTTTCCTACTTCTTAATTTGGTTGATATATATGTATTTTCTAAAATAATTATGTTGTCACTTGTATTAGCTTTCTAACGGTGCTATAACAAATCATCACCAATTTGGTGGCTTGAGACAATGTGAACTTCCCGCAACTGTCCCACAATTTTGGAGGTCAGAAGTTCACAATGAGTCATCCAGACCTAACATAAGGTATCAGAATATTGTATTCCTTTCAGGATCCAAATTGGGTTCAGTCTGTCTCCTTGCCTCTCTCAGCTCCTGCAGGTTCCATATACCTTGCCTGGTGGTTGCCTTCCATCCAACAAAGCCATCATTCTAACCTCTGCTTTCACTGACACATCTCTGCTTCCAACTTTTGCATCTTTATCTCCCTACTTTTGACTCACTCATATAAGGCCCTTTACTTAATCACATTGGCATCTCTTTTTTGCTTTAACATTTCCATTGGAGGATAACTGCTTTACAATATTGTGTTGGTTCCTGACATATGTCACATGAATCAATCACAGAGAAACATGGCCCCTCACTCCTGAACCTCCCTCCCATCTCCCAAGGTTTGGGAATACCATTGGAAGTTAGGAAAGACTTGAAACAGCAACCAGAAGGACCTCTCATTCTGTAGCTGCAATAGAGACAGTAGTATAATAACTTGAGCCCAGCTCTGTAATATAAGGATGCCCTAGGCAGAAAGCACTGCAAGTGTGTTAATCTTGGAGGTGGAGATCATAAATAAATCCTTTCAAGATCATGAAAATAAGAAAAGCCATTCAAATTTCCCAAATTCAGAATAGCAAATGCCATTTTACAAATTTAAATCCAAAAACCTACTAAAAGACCCTGCCATTTTCTCAGTAATCCCTTTTGTTTTGAAGGACTGTGATCATGTATCTCTGTTATTTTATGTATGTCTCAAAACACTCAGTTTTAAAAGATGTTTCTAGTTCAATAACCAAAAAGATAATAGAAACTGGTCCCACTTATGTTTTTTTTTTTTTTCTTTTTCATTTAAAAGCAAACTTGAGTTTTAAGGTTTTCAGTTAAGAATTTCTTGTCTCTTGGTCAGGAGAAGTTACTAATGATTGAAAACAGACTATGAGATATTATGGATAAGTTTAGTTTGAGCAACTATCGCTCCCACCCTGGAAGTCTACAAGCATTGACTCCATTTGTCTACATTGCCATACCTGTGTCTCTATTTCCAAACTGTTTCCACAAGCCACCTCTATGGAAATGAAAAAGTCCATTCAAAGAAATCATTCAAAAGATAAGTAGGCTGAACTCAAAATTGGATATATAGGTAGAAGGGGTCAAAATGAAAACAAAAACGATTTGATGACCAGTCAGCCTCTGCTACAAGATGAATGTGGCGGATTTTGTGTCACTTCAATGATTATTTCTTCAGCATTTTTCAAAATTGCCAGTCTTATCACTATTATAGACATTTGAATATTAAAACTATTTTAAAATATGTGTTATCTGTATCAGTTGGCATGGATAGTGCTTAGTATATCATTCTATTCCAAATCATTTGGATGATTATTTAAAAAAAATAATGTATTAAGATGAGAAAGCAATGTTGGCTCTAAAAATTTGAATCTGGCAGTATTGCATAGGAACCTGGAATGTCAGGTCCATGAATCAAGGCAAATTGGAAGTGGTCACACAAGAGATGGTAAGGGTGAACGTCGACATTCTAGGAATCAGCGAACTAAAATGGACTGGAATGGGTGAATTTAACTCAGATGACTATTATATCTACTACTGTGGGCAGGAATCCCTCAGAAGAAATGGAGTAGCCATCATGGTCAACAAAAGAGTCCGAAATGCAGTACTTGGATGCAATCTCAAAAACGACAGAATGAACTCTGTTCATCTCCAAGGCAAACCATTAAATATCACAATTATCCAAATCTATGCCCCAACCAGTAATGCTGAAGAAGCTGAAGGTGAATGGTTTTATGAAGACCTACAAGACCTTTTAGAACTAATACCCAAAAAAGATGTCCTTTTCATTATAGGGGACTGGAATGCAAAAGTAGGAAGTCAAGAAACACCTGGAGTAACAGGCAAATTTGGCCTTGGAATGCGGAATGAAGCAGGCCAAAGACTAATAGAGTTTTGCCAAGAAAATGCACTGGTCATAGCAAACACCCTCTTCCAACAACACAAGAGAAGACTCTACACATGGACATCACCAGATGGTCAACACCGAAATCAGATTGATTATATTCTTTGCAGCCAAAGATGGAGAAGCTCTATACAGTCAACAAAGACAAGACCGGGAGCTGACTGTGGCTCAGATCATGAACTCCTGATTGCCAAATTCAGACTTAAATTGAAGAAAGTGGGCAACACCACTAGACCATTCAGGTATGACCTAAATCAAATCCCTTATGATTATACAGTGGAAGTGAGAAATAGATTTAAAGGTCTAGATCTGATAGATAGAGTGCCTGATGAACTATGGAATGAGGTTCGTGACATTGTACAGGAGATAGGGATCAAGACCATCCCCATGGAAAAGAAATGCAAAAAGGCAAAATGGCTGTCTGGGGAGGCCTTACAAATAGCTGTGAAAAGAAGAGAAGCAAAAAGCAAAGGAGAAAAGGAAAGATATAAGCATCTGAATGCAGAGTTCCAAAGAATAGCAAGAAGAGATAAGAAAGCCTTCTTCAGCAATCAATGCAAAGAAATAGAGGAAAAGAACAGAATGGGAAAGACTAGAGATCTCTTCAAGAAAATTAGAGATACCAAGAGAACATTTCATGCAAGGATGGGCTCGATAAAGGACAGAAATGGTCTGGACCTAACAGAAGCAGAAGATATTAAGAAGAGGTGGCAAGAATACACGGAAGAACTGTACAAAAAAGATCTTCATGACCCAGATAATCATGATGATGTGTTGACTAATCTAGAGCCAGACATCTTGGAATGTGAAGTCAAGTGGGCCTTAGAAAGCATCACTACGAACAAAGCTAGTGGAGGTGATGGAATTCCAGTTGAGCTGTTTCAAATCCTGAAAGATGATGCTGTGAAAGTGCTGCACTCAATTTGCCAGCAAATCTGGAAAACTCAGCAGTGGCCACAGGACTGGAAAAGGTCAGTTTTCATCCCAATTCCAAAGAAAGGCAATGCCAAAGAATGCTCCAACTACCGCACAATTGCACTCATCTCACATGCTAGTAAAGTAATGCTCAAAATTCTCCAAGCCAGACTTCAGCAATATGTGAACCATGAACTCCCTGATGTTCAAGCTGGTTTTAGAAAAGGCAGAGGAACCAGAGATCAAATTGCCAACATCCGCTGGATCATGGAAAAAGCAAGAGAGTTTCAGAAAAACATCTATTTCTGCTTTGCAGGTTACCACATGGAAAAATTATGGAATAATTAATAATAGCTAATAATATTATTTATCTAATAAAGAATCTGCCTGCAATGCAGGAGACCCGGGTTCAATCGCTGGGTCAGGAAGATCTCTTGGAGAAGGGAATGGCAAGCTACTCCAGTAGATTGCAAGAGCCTGGAGAATCCCATGGACAGAGGGGCCTGGCGGGCTACAGACCATGGGGTCACAAAGAGCTGGACATGACTGACTGACAAACACTTTCACTTTCAATATTATAATAACAAATGATATTATTATTCCATGATAACTAATTATAAAATAGCTATAGTAAAGAATAACAGTGTCTATAAAAAAAGGAGAGAAAGAAATATAAGGTAACTATCAACTTGGAGCATCTAATGAACAAACGAAACAATTTTTAAGCTCTGTGGTGGGGAAGAGGAGACAATGCCAAGTTATATAGTTCAGGCCACTTGTCACATTTTCCTCAAGGGCATTTGACTCAGGAGAGAAGCAGACCTCCTTCAGCCTCTCACTTTTTGTCTGATGGATTCTTTCATAGGACATAACAAGCTAACTACTTTACCTGTGATTCAACTGAAAACACATTAAAACAAAAAAAGATTTTCCCCAGGACTGCAGGAAAACTGATTATGTTGAACTTAACAGTAGGTAGTATTGGGTCCAATAAATTCCTTAGGGATTTTCAAAGGCAATTTGGACTCCATTTTCTCCTTTTACCTGGACTTTAACTACTACGTGAGATTCAGCCACTCTCTGCTTCCTTAGGCTAGGGTGGTGATTACGGACAAGCTGACATTTAGACGGATATAGGCAATGTCTCAGGGGAGGGGAGCTGGGGTTCCCCTCTTCCAGCAAGATGAAATGAGTATCTCAGCATAAGACAGAACCCAAGAACTGGAGATGAGTCAGGAGCCTGGTGAGTTGGCGCCTGGTCCACAGGACACTTGGGGGGCCCCTATTGTGCCCCCCAAGTGGTTTGTGAACTAAGACAGCTATAGCGACAAAGCTCAACTCTCAGGACTGAGAATCGAGACCATCTGTGTCAACATGACTTGACTAGTTCTTCCAGGAAGTTATTGTAAACCAATAAATAAATCTGCTGTTCACGGCAGGAAATTCCTACAAAACAATCTGTCCTGGCACACTAGTTTGCTCACCTGGGAAAACAGCTTTGCTGATCAATGGTTTACTCTTGAAGACTCCCTTTAAGACTCTTGACATGCTACATCCACCCACCCTGAATAGTATTATGTACTAAGTGACCGCAGACTTTGCTGAAACCCAGTCAATTCTCTGTCTGAAAAAGCACAGCCTTTTAAATAGCGTGGGCAGTAAAGACACCTCCTAACCCTCTTTGCCTAGACATTGACAGGCCCAGGGCCTGGCCATGTCTTCTTCTGACAGTCACTTGAATGAACTTGGCTTTGCTTTACCAACAGGCTTTTCTGATGAAAATTTTGGAGCTCAGAACTGACACAGGAAATCAGGTTTGGTTCTCTTGGAAACAGGAAGCATCTAAATGTGAGTTACTCTATATCGACAACCCACCAGGGTGGGGTAATCAGTAAATGTAGTCAGTTTTCCTCCAAAATAAGAAGGCCTCTATTTCGTTCCCTCTTTGAGGGAACACCTGCTTGTGACCATTGCAAATGCACGATTTACCTCCGTATCCCTCTGATTTTACATTTTCTGCATTTTCCAAATTTTCTACAATGAGTTTGCATTATTTGGAGGGTGACTGAGAGGAAGCAAAGCAAACACCATAAAAAGAAAATTAATTCCCTCATGTACATCAGAAACAATTGTCAGGTCTTAATTTAAAACACATACTCAAGAGTATATAAAATACCCACTGAGAAGCTCATCTCATTAACCTAGCAAGGTTCCCCCACTGACATCAACAGGCACGTAGAAAAGTGGTCCAGCTTTCATCATGCTGCCTGGGTTCTCTCTTAAGAGGCCTCTGGGGGGGTGTGATAAAATACACCAGCGAAAGCATTCAGTCAGTCTAGGGTAAGGGGATCTGTGTGTCCTTCTCTTCTTTTAATGAGCACTTAAATGATTCGCAGAATCAAGCCAAGGGTAAAGCACACTCAGATGCCGAGCCCAGCTTCCATCAAAAACCATCCAGATGAAAAAGGAGCAGGTGAGCACTTGACAAGGGAAGGTTGCCTCACCTGTCTTATACAGGTGGCATTGCCCCATGCCTGGGTGCTGAGCCTGTCTGGAAGCACGGACTCACGAAAGCCCCTGTCTCCCACCAAAGCCAGGAGGAGTTTGCAGCTGGGCTCAGGCGAGCTCCCCAGCCAGAGCTGGCTCAGGGAGCAGGTTTCCCCTGCCCCTCTCCACAGTCCTGCAACTCCCCGTGCAGCCCGGCACAGGCACCAGGAGCAAGACACCCGTCAGCAACCCCAATCGAGGCTCCCTTTTACCTTAAAGAAACTTCCTCGCTTGTCCAGACTGCGGGTGCCCATGGTCTGAGTTGACATGGCCCCCCGACGAGGCTCTCCTGCACGCCGGGGACTCCTGAAGGTAGAGACATGTGTGATGGTTAGTCCAGCCTGTAGGAAATTCCTTTCTAAGCCACAGAACACTCACAACAACCCTCCTGCCAAGATCTTTTTCCATCAACAACAAGAGTGCCGTTTTATTTCCCACCAAAGCCTTCCATCTCCTTTCAGGCTGATTTCCTGCCGCCCATGGCTCAGACTGGGCCCCACCTTCGCCGGCCCCCTCCCGCTCCTCCAGCTGACGGCTGAGGCTCCCGGGGACTGCGGATAGCATAATGATTGCTCTGTGTGTTTGCTTGACCTCACGCTCAAGTCCTAGAGGGACAATGCTAGATGTCACTATAATCTGCTCCAAAGCTCACGGACTTAATGCGGCCGATCACAGAGGCCAGCGGAAGAGTGAGGCCCTGTGTGTCCCAGAAAATCCTGCAGGAATGGGATGAGGTCATTAACAGCTCTGCCAGCCCTCTTCCCTCAGGCAAGGTCAATACAAGGGCACCGGGAAGAAATCCCTTTCTTTTCTCCTAAGAAATCAAAGCTTCAGATGAAATCCTGTGTGCCTGCTGACAGAGATCAGTTTGTGTTAAGAAACAGCATGTAAACAGCTCCAGGATAACCCGAGGGGAGGCGGGGTGGACACTGGAACGCAGAGGGGAGTTTAAGGGCATGACTGGGTTCTGAATCATAACTGCAGCTATTTGAGCTTGGAATTGCCCTCACTGGAGCATCAAAACCCAATAATCTTGTCTCCCGGCTGCAACGCCTTCCATGTCCACTTATAAATAAAACACACATGCACACAGGCAGCCGGCCCCGCCCCGGCCGGTGCGCACTCAGGAAGCATCTCCGATCCGGCCTCCTGCACCAGGAGGATGATCAAACCGCCCTCTGGCTCTCAGAGGTAGCTGACCCTAACCTCGACCAGCCCAGTAGAAGGACCATAAAGGAAACATTAAATGAAAACGTCTGGGGGATCTTAGAGGGGTTCAGCGGCAGGGATGGGGTGGGAAGGCCCCAAAGACACAGGAGCTGCTGCCAGTTTGCTGAGGCTCTTTCATCATAAACTTTGGGCGGACAGAGGCAGCAGCAGCCCACAAACATGTCAACAAGCGGAAGAGTTGCAGAGAACTGCTCACGTTAGGAAGCGATGACCTCTAGAGACAGGCACGTTTCTGCCCAAGACCTGCCACTCCTTCACATCCGCAGGGGCTGCGATGACCCGTGGTTTCCATCTCAGAAAATGAGAACACAGCATGGGCCCACCCCTTCTTCTGAAGCTGTCACCTACTCTAGTTATATCTCTGTGGCTCCATCCCTTTAAAGGTTCAGAGCTGTCTTCCAAAAGCCTCCTGAGAAGACTGGTGAGTTTTCCATGGCAATTCTGTTGACTCTGAGATTCACGTTCATGGGCTCAGCTGCTGCACAGAGCCTCAGTTCCAGGCCCTTTGAAGTTCATCACTTAATTAGCAAAGTCCAGGGGCTGGAGTGCCCCCAAAAGGAAAACACAATGCTGTCTTCAGAGCACGGAGCAGAACCACAACCACAGTGGAACCTTGAGGGGCAAATGATTAACTGTTCCAATCAAGAAGCACACAAATAAAAAAGTACACTTGAATCCCAGCCTAATGCCTGTAATTCTTTTCCTTCCAGATGCTTTCTCGGCAAGAAATTTGACATTGCACAGCAGTGAAGGAATGGCATTTTGAGAGCCAAGACTTCATTCCTCATCCAGACCTAAGTCCCTTTGTTCTGTTCAGAAGTTTTCTGTATACAAATCCTTTCTGATGAGCCAGGACAGGAAGGGGATATTGCCTATAACCACTGAGCAGTCTGGATTCCTCAAGTTTACTAGCTTAATTAGCTTCCTGAAAACTGAATGTTGAACACGTCCACCTCAAGCGGTTCTCAAGGAAACGACCAGCCTGGATTCTGTGTGGAATTAGCAGATGCATCACATTTCTTCTGAAGGATGCAGGTTCCATCTCTGCTTCTTCAAAAGTCTATGAGAGCAGGTGACAAAGACAGGCTGCCAAGGGCCACAGCAGGTCCTTTGCAGAGAATGAAATCCACATTATTCGAATTCTTACAAATAAAGCTCTTGTGGGTGGGGAAGAAGTTTGGGTGTCAGGGCTTCCCTACTGGAGCAGTAGTTTCCTTCCCAAACCATAGCCTCTGACACCCCAACTAAACACGGACAAAACCTAATACAACTGATAAGGAGACTTTCCTTCCCCTTGTGGTTCTCACCTGATCCCTCACCTACCCTGGAGTTATACCAACAATCTCATCCTAAAACCACCCTAGTACACAAACAGACTGAACCGACAAACAGAAAAGGTACGGTAGGTAGAGAGGCTGTCAGATTCCTCCAGACTTACACGGTGGAAGCTTGCTCCTTTCCTGGTTTCCCTGAACAGTGCATCAGAGTCTCCAAAACGGAGCCCAGCGTGTCCAGTGGATCTTTCCAGATGCTAGCTGAACACTAGCAAAAAGAGAGAGAGAGAAACCCGAATGGGACTGAAGGACACTGCGAACACTTTGGAAGGACACGGCCAAGCCCTTTCAATAACAGCACTGAAAGAATGTAAACAGAGCCGGCGCTGTGGTCCAACTACAGGACAAAGGCAGGAAGCGAGCATTCCCAGCTCTTCCCCTATGCCAGGCTCGGCCACTCTGGAGGAAGCCTGACAATGGCTTCCATGTGGCCCCAAGTGCCGAGGTGAAGTCTGTCCTGGGATTTCAGTGTCCAGGACTCACTGCGCCATCCGATTGGGCTCCAGGTGGTGTGAACCGTGCTGAGCAGGACCGCTCCCGGCCGGCCTTCCAGCCCTTTCCACTGGGAGCCGCTGAGGACAGCGCTGAGGTACCACCACCTGACCTTGGGCTGCAGGGCTGGCAGACAGGGCTGGAACACCCGGCACTCGGGCTCCAGTTCACCGAGCCACGGAGCCAAGTCACTGGCAAGTTTCCAGCTGTTGCTTAAAATTCCAGCTTGCCAGATCTTGGCAAGAGAGGCTGCATCCGAGACAGACCCCAGCCGCCCCCTCTCCGCGATTTATTTAGCCAGCCTCTACTGTTCTATTCCGTTCGCCTCAGGTACAAGTTTGAATTCCCAAAGCAGCAGCAGTAATACTGACTCTGGCGACCTCCACTCACAAGTCTGGTTTAAAAGACTCAGCTTCTTGGAGTCACGGGTTTCTCATCGCCTGCTGCTGTGCAGTCGGCCCTGAAATCTTTCTAATCACTCCTGTCTTCCTTCTTCCTTCTAGCAGCTGAATGAAGCGAGGCAAAGTGGACTTCGGCTCTTGGTAAACAAGCTCTCATTATTATAATCATTTTACAGCCAAACGAACTGAAGGAGAAGAAAGTGACTCACCCCCCGGGGACTTGTCAGGTCGAGGCCGGTCCTGGGACAGGCATGTCACCTTTCCGCCTGGTTCCTTGAACGGCTCCGACGATGGCAGGTCCTCCCTCTTGTGAACGTTTTTTGTCTTTACTAAGAGGTAAGAGCCAGTGGGGCGGGTCTGTGTCTGGGTCCTGGGAAGGTCTCTGAATATTTCCGTAATTATCTTTGTATGACCAAGGATTTTACAAGTTGGATAGAAAAATCTCTATTCCAGCCCCTGGCTGGACGATTCAAGTTATTTAAATTTAAAATTCGTTCTTTGAGCATCTTGTCTCCCTGCCCAGCACTGATTTTTTTCTCTTAGTAGTCAAACTCTTTAAAGCATTTTGAAGATCATAAACATCTTTTGTTGAAAAGAGAAACTAATTTACGGGAAGTAAGAAACCAGAAGAGAAGAACTGTATTCCCAGGCTCTTGGTAACTGTTTTTAAAAAGAATTAGAAACAATGCTCTGTGTCTTGACTTTCACAAGAGTAACTGAGGAGAATAAAAATAATCTTTCTTCTTTTTTTAGGAAGGTGTTCACAGTGAGACTGTGCATTTCAGCCACTCACAGGGTTGTCCTGGAACCAATTCCAGGGGAGCGCCTGCCCCTTGGAAAACAGGGGGTCTCACAGAGACGCTGCAGAAGCTTTGCTGATGCCTACAAAGCAGGCGTGGACACCCCCACCAAGGGCAGTGAATGTGCCCTGGACACAGGAGGGCAGCTTGGCTGTTACAAGCTCCTCCTCCCCACCGATGGGAAACTGCCCCTTCACCCCCCACCCGCTGCCCTCATCTGACCCCTCGGGCCATCCAAGAATTACCGCCTGCCTCCTTCTCCCTGTCCCTTCTGGTGATGCTCCTCGGGCCTCGGGGCTGCTGCCTCAAATAGGGCTAAGAAGGGAGAGGGTAGCCCCCAAGGTCATTCTCAGAAGCATGCGTCTTTGAAGCTCCTCACTTGAAAAGCGCCATGTAGTCGGTGATCACAGCCAGCACACATGTGCAATGACCACACGTAAATGAAGAAGCCCCATTAGCCACATCGGCCCTGAACCCAGAGGACACCATGGAGGGAAGTCACACCCTCCAGGCCTCCCTCAGGTTTATTGTCTACATGTGAGCACCCGAGTTTAAAGCTCTCCTTCCCGAAGTGCTCTGGGCACGATGGGGTGTGTGTGTGTGGCCACGATGGGGTGTGTGTGTGTGTGTGTGTGGCCACGATGGTGTGTGTGTGTGGCCACGATGGGGTGTGTGTGTGTGTGTGTGTGGCCACGATGGGGTGTGTGTGTGTGCACGCGCGCGAGTGCGCGCCCAGCCGTGTCTGACTCTTTGTGATGCCGTGGACTGTGGCCTGCCAGGCTCCTCTGTCCGTGGGATTTCCCAGGTGAGAACACTGGAGTGGGTTGCCATTTCCTTCTCCAGGGGATCTTCCCGAGCCAGGGATGGAAACCATGTCTCTTGCACCATCTTCTGCACTAGCAGGCAGATTCTTTACCACTTTGCCACCTGGGAAGCCCCAGAAGTGTCTACGCTGGTGGTTCATTTTAATTGAAGGTTTATAACCTGGCAGGACCTGGATGGAGTCCACAATGAAGATACAATAGATGAAGTAACACACTTTTTTAAAAAAAATTGAGTAAACTGTCTCCAGAGACCCTCAGTCAAGAATTCATGTCCAAGTGGTTTATTAGAGGTGGCTTCATGATGCACTGGTCAAGGAGAGGGTGTGACACAGGGGAGGAAGGGCAGCCAGAACAAAGTGCAGCATCAAGCAAACAGCCAGGGGCGAATGGACTGCAGTCCTCCAGGGTTGGGAGCTCTGAAAGCTGGTGAAGACCGGCCTTGGGTCCCAACTGAGGGGCCAGGGAGCTGGGAATTCATTCAACTCCCCCCAGGTAACAGTGGGAAGCTGCCCCTAAGGGGCCTTGGGTCACCAGCTGTTCCCATATACCCCTGGTGTGGGTAAAGTGGACTCTCTGAGCCAAAGAGAGCCTTTGAGCAAAGCTGGCAGTTGGAAATCAGGCTAGTGTGCATGGAAACACTCAGTACCCAAAGGAGACAGGAAGGACTGAACAGTGTCCCCTACACCTGGTAACTCAAACCAGGACATTTTGCCTAAAGTGTGGGTGTCTTGCTTCTCTGTCACAGAGAGCTGTCATCCTCCTACACTGCTGGTGGGAATGTAAATTGGCTCAGCCACTGTGGACAACAGTGTGGAGGTTCCTTAAAAACTGAAAACACAGTTACTATATGACCCAGTAATCCCACTCCTGGGCATGTATCTGGAAAAGACAAAAACTTTAATTTTAAAAAATACATGCACCCCAATGTTCATTGCAGTACTATTTACAAAAGCCAAGACTTGGAAGAAACCTAATTGTTCATCAACAGAGGAATCAATAAGATAGGCTATAGATATTAATACAATGGACTACTACTCAGCCATAAAGAAGAATGAAATAATGCCACCTGAAGTAACATGGATGTTGATCTTACATCATCAGATCATCACACTAAGTGAAGTAAGCCAGAGAAAGACAAATATCATATGATACCTTTTACACATGGAATCTAAAATATGATACAATGAACAATGAACAAAATATGATACAAAACAAACAGGCTCACAGACACAGAAAACAAACTTATGGTTATCAAAGAGGAAGCGGGGGAGGAATAAATTCACAAACTATCTGCGGATTGATAGTTATACCCTACTATATGTAAAACAGATAACCAGTAATAACCAATAGGGAGGACCTACTGAGGGAGTGATGCTGAGGTTGAAGCTCCAGTATTTTGGCCACCTCATGTGAAGAGTTGACTCATTGGAAAAGACTCTGATGCTGGGAGGGATTGGGGGCAGGAGGAGAAGGGGACGACTGAGGATGAGATGGTGGATGGCATCACCGACTCGATGGACACGGGTTTGGGTGAACTCCAGGAGTTGGTGATGGACAGGGGGGCCTGGCATGCTGCGATTCATGGGGTCGCAAAGAGTCGGACACGACTGAGCAACTGAACTGAACTGAACTGTATAGCACAGGGAACTACAGTCAGTATACTGTAATGACCTATAATGGAAAAGAATCTGAAGAAGAATATAGCTGAATCATTTTGCTGTACACCTGAAACTAACACAACATTGTAAATCAACTATACTTGAATTAAAAAAAATGAAAACCTTGGAATAAAATACATACTGATAAAGAAAAAGCCCCATCAAGCCAGGACAGAACTTGTGAATGTCACCTCTGGTAGGGGTTTCCTAGATGAACACAAGGAACAGAGGCCTTTGGACCATCCGAAGGAAGATGCTTCAACTGAGGGGTGAGGAAGACAATCAAAAGGCACATTTCCACCTCTTCTATCCCCATTCCAAAGGTGCAAGAGGCTCTGCTGCCTGTGTCTTTCCACACTTTCTACTTCATCATTAGAATATTTGTCCTCCCCTTTAATCAGTGATATGCTGGAAAATATTCAACAACTGACTTTCTCGGGATTAAAGCCTCCTAGATTTAGCATTTGCCTACTTTGAAGGGGAAATACTCTAACAGTTCAGTTCAGTTCAGTCCAACTCTTTGTGACCCTGTGGAGCACAGCACGTCAGGCTTCCCTGTCCGTCACCAACTTCTGGAGCTTGTTCAAACTCATGTCCATCAAGTCAGTGATGCCATCCAACCATCTCATCCTCTGTCATCCCCTTCTCCTCCTGCCTTCAATCTTTCCCAGCATCAGGGGCTTTTCCAGTGAGTCAGTTTTTCCCATCAGGTGGCCAAAGTATTGGAGTTTCAGCTTCAGCATCACTCCTTCCAATGAATATTCAGGGCTGATTTCCTTTATGATGGACTGGTTGGATCTCCTTGCAGTCCAAGGGACTCTCAAGACTCTTCTCCAACACCACAGTTCAAAAGCATCATTCTTTAGTGCTCAGTTTTCTTTATGGCCCAACTCTCATATCCATACATGACTACTGGAAAAACCATACATTTGACTACACAGACTTTTGTCAGCAAAGTAATGTCTCTGCTTTTTAATATGTTGTCTAGGTTGGTCATTACTTTGCTAGTGTGTGAGATGAGTGCAATTGTGCAGTAGTTTGAGCATTCTTTGGTATTGCCTTTCTTTGGGACTGGAATGAAAACTGATCTTTTTCAGTCCTGTGGCCACTGCTGAGTTTTCCAAATTTGCTGGCATATTGAGTGCAGCACTTTCACAGCATCATCTTTCAGGATTTGAAATGGCTCAGCTGCAATTCCATCACCACTAGCTTTGTTTGTAGTGATGCTTCCTAAGGCCCACTTGACTTCACGTTCTAGGATATCTGGCTCTAAGTAAGTGATCACACCATCGTGATTATCTGGGTTGTGAAGATCTTTTTTGTGTAGTTCCTTTGTGTATTCTTGCCACCTCTTAATATCTTCTGCTTCTGTTAGGTTTATACCATCTGTCCTTTATTGAGCCCATCTTTGCATGAAATGTTCCCTTGGTATCTCTAATTTTCTTGAAGAGATCTCTAGTCTTTCCCATTCTGTTGTTTTCCTCTATTTCTTTGCATTGATCACTGAGGAAGGCTTTCTTATCTACTCCTTGCTATTCTTTGGAACTCTGCATTCAATTGGGTATACCTTTCCTTTTCTCCTTTGCTTTTAGCTTCTTTTCTTTTCACATCTATAAGTCCTTCTCAGACAACCATTTTGCCTTTTTGCATTTCTTTTTCTTGGGGGAGGTCTTGATCCCTGCCTTCTGTACAATGTCACGAACCTCCATACATAGTTCTTCAGGTACTCTATCAGATCTAATCCCTTGAATCTATTTCTCACTTCCACTGTATAGTCGTAAGGAATTTGATTCTCCAAGCCAGGTTTCAGCAGTACAGGAACCGTGAAATTCCAGATGTTCAAGCTGGATTTAGAAAAGGCAGATGAACCAGAGATCAAATGCCAACATCTGTTGGATATCAAAAAAGCAAGAGAGTTCCAGAAAAACATCTACTTCTGCTTTATTGACTATGCCAATGCCTTTGACTGTGTGGATCACAAAAAACTGTGGAAATTTCTTCAAGAGATGGGAATACCAGACCACCTGACCTGCCTCCTGAGAAATATATATACAGGTCAGGAAGCAAGAGTTAGAACTGGACATAGAATAACAGACTGGTTCTAAATTGGGAAAGGAGTACATCAAGGCTATATATTGTCACCCTGCTTATTTAATTTCTATGCAGAGTACATCATGAGAAACGCTGGGCTGGAGGAAGCACAAGCTGGAATCAAGATTGCCGGGAGAAATATCAATAACCTCCGGTATGCACATGACATCACCCTTATGGCAGAATGCGAAGAAGAAATAAAAAAACCTCTTGATGAAAGTGAAAGAGGAGAGTGAAAAAGTTGGCTTAAAACTCAACATTCAGAAGGCTAAGATCATGGAATCTGGTCCCATCATTTCATGGTCAATAGATGAGGAAACAATGGAAACAGTGACAGACTTTTTTTTTTTTTTGGCTCCAAAATCACTGCAGATGGTAACTGCAGCCCTGAAATTAAGACACTTGCTCCTTGGAAAAAATGTTACAATCAACCTAGACAGTATATTAAAAGGTAGAGACATGACTTTGCCAATAAAGGTCCATCGAGTCAAAGCTATGGTTTTTCCAGTAGTCATACATGGACATGAGAGTTGGACTATAAAGAAAGCTAAGTCCTGAATAATTGATGATTTTGAACTGTGGTGTTGGAGAAGACTCTTGAGAGACCCTTGGACTGCAAGGAGATCCAACCAGTCCATCTTAAAGGAAATCAGTCCTGAATATTCATTGGAAGGACTGATGCTAAAGCTGAAACTCCAATTCTTTGGCCACTCACTGGAAAATACCCTGATGCTGGTAAAGATTGAAGGCAGTAGGAGAAGGGGATGAGATGGTTGGATGGCATCACCAACTCAACGGACATGAGTTTGAGAAGCTCTGGGAGTTGGCGATGGACAAGGAAGTCTGACGTGCTGCAGTCCATTGGGTTGCAAAGAATCAGTCAGACATGACTGAGTGACTGAACTGAACTGAACTGAAGTTGGTTAATGCTTTTCTTTCAAGGAGCAAGCATCTTTTAATTTCATGGCTGCAGTCACCATCTGCAGTTATTTTGCAGCCCAACAAAATAAAGGCCTGTCACTGTTTCCACTGTTTCTCCATCTATTTGCCATGAAGTGATGGGACTGGATGCCATGATCTTAGTTTTCTGAATGTTGAGTTTTATGTCAACTTTCTCACTCCCTTCTTTCACTTATTGTGGCCAATTTCAAATTACCAACATGATATCAGTGAGCTTGCAGAATTCATGAAAATTTAAGTCAACTCTAGTGTGCAGAGCAAACTGACTCCAGCTCCCACTGCACCAACTTCACCCATTCTCCACCACCCATTCACCATCTGAAGAGGTTGCTTTCACTTGATTCTTCAGACATGGAAGTCATACAGGACAGCAAAAGTAAGAAATAAGGTTCCTAGACGGAAACCAGTGCTTCACCCATGAAACCACATTATTTGTTCCTACTAAGACATGAACTATTTCTGGTTATCATCTTCACCAAGTTAAGCGGTAGCATCAAGAACACTGAAAGAAGCCATACGCTCAGTCTGCTATTTTCAACTCAGAAGGTTCCACATCCTTAGAGGCCAGAGAGAAGAAGAAAAAGAGCTTCCTTTACCCAACTGGACACTGGGGATCCACATGCCTTATTCACAGTGGTCTCTCCAGGACCATTCATGATGCCTGGCACTTACGTGCTCGATAAATGCATGTGAGATTTTACAGAGACATCATGGAGTCTGGAAGGAAGGGTTTTTAGGGAATGGCTTCATCCAAGAATCAGAATTCAGGAAGAACGCAGCCTCAGGAACAACACAGCAAGTTCGGATGCCAGGAACACGCACTGTTGACCCATGCATGCTGGACAAAACACTCTTTACACTGCCCTGAAAAACAGGTGTTGGTTTACGGGGTCCATGTGTTCTCTGTGGCTGGATCTCTCTTTCAAAGTACATGATCTGAAAGCCTCCTCCTTTCTCTATAATGTACAGACCTGCTGTCGTCTCCACATCCTCAGCCACTCATACTTCTCAGATCTTTCATTTCTGCACAAATCACAATCCTTGAGAGGCCTCCAGGTATGTGTTCAAGCCAGCACAGCTTCGCTGGAGACCACAAAGCAAAATAAATCCACAAAAAGCTGCCAAACATGCAATACAATAAAACTGACTGAGTAAGGAGGCTTCTCTGTGTGTCTGTGCATGTACCTGGATCATGTGTTATGGGGATTAGACCCTTAACATTCCCATCCTTGCTCTTAGGAGGTGGGCTGGAGAATAGCTAAGCTTTCTCTGGAAATATCCTCCGATTTTGCACATTCCATGTGGGGTGCTGAGTGGAAGCACACCATCCAATACCAAAGTAATGAAACACTTCTACACAGAGTAAGTGCCCTATGGACTATGTATTTAATTCTATCTCACAGTCAGAATCGGTGTTATCAAGGGAGACACATATACAAATAAACAGTTGCTCTCCAAAATATTTTTAATATTTTATGTTGGCTACCAAAGAGTCATGCAAACCCACAGAGCTCAGTAAGGTTCTCAGGGATGTCTGCTGCCATCATCAAAAAGATGGTTTTTGTTTGAAATTGTGCCTCTGAAGTTCAGGCATGTTTAAAAGTCTCTCTCTCAGCTGGCCAGGCACTTCTGCAGTTTTGCTGGGAGAGATAAGCACATACAATTGGGGCATTTCACAAATCCAGCTTCATATTCAGTATGACTGGGTTTGGCAACAGGCTACAACTACCACAGAGTTTCTGCAGGCTCTCTTTGAAGCTTAGGGGTTTCCTCTCAAGGGTCTACCCCTTCCTTTCCTCTTGGGCAGTACCTGACTGCTGTGAGGGCAGGGAGGCCAAGCAGGCAGGCGCAGTGAGCATGGAGAGCAAGGGGACAGGGGGAGGGCATAGCTGGATACTCTTTCTCATCTGGAGTGTTTGCATGAGAGGACACACATCAGAGGGAGAGAGTTTTGGGTCATAATGACAGCCTTGGGCTCAGACCTCTGGGAAAAGAAGAGCAGAGGCACTGAGGTCAATGGACCCATGGACGGAGGGTCTGAGTGGACAGTGAAGATAGCGTGCCATTGCCCTTGTCTGGGCTCTCATTCCTCCAAGGGAATGCTGGGTGGACACCAGTCATTTCAGAACCTGGGATGAGAGGACAAATGGAGACTCATACTTTGTGTCTGAATTTTTTTAAGTTAAACGTCGAAATGACAAGACGAATTGTAAAACGTGTTCTATCCTCCTACGCTGGCAGATGGACCGTGTAAGGACTTGGAAAGCCTGGCTGCGATTTAAAATTTTTCAGACTCCTCAGGGTTCTGTGTTGACTGTCAGGACACGGGGCCATCCTGAACCTACCTCCCCGGCTTGTCACCCTACTTTTCCCTGGGACGGCTCAGTGGACACCCTAGCCTTCCTATCCAAGCCCTGTCCATCTCTCATTCCCTCCCAAACTCTGCAGGCTATGGAGACATACTGATGTCGCTGGTGCAACTAAAGTACTAACTGTATATCCAGAAGCGGAGCCAGCCCCCAGGCAGAGGGACGTGCGGAGCCTGTGCATGAGGGTAGGGGGCGTGCGGACAGGGATTCCAAGGGTGGAGAATCTGGAGCCAGGGGTGGCGGGGGATGGGGTCTCTGGATAGGCATGGCCTTTGACCCTGTAGACTTCTCCTTCCACAGGAGGGATGAGGTTAGAGGGGTACTAAGGTCACTACTGCAGGGCAGCTGGGTCATCCTAGGACCCCTGAAAGGATGGACATGAACACGGGTTCCACTACTGCTCTGGGGTTCTCCCACCCTCATTCAACCTTTTTTGTTTTTGCAGGAGAGTAAGGCTCACCCCAAGTGACCGAGTTATACCCTTGTGGCATTGGAGAAAATGGACAGGCTTGGAGTCAATAGTTCTGAGGCCTCCTAATCGCTCTTGAGTTTTAATTCCAGTTTATGAGGCCAGGCTCTCTCCCTCACAGCAGCCCAGCTGTGGTGCTCCTTCTCTGCTTTCTCTCCTTCCCCCTCTATCCTGAAACTGCTGCCTTCTCACTATGGGTCCACCCTCCTGAACTCTGCCCCTGATCCCTCAGTCCTGCCTTCATCCTACACCAGTTGCCTCTGTCCTCCCAGCATCCTTCACATGGAGGTCCAGTCAGCACTGATAAACATTCAACCCTGGGTCTGAGATCAAGGTCCCATATGCACTCTTGCTTTGGGGCCAGGGATATTTATGACCCTTGACAATCAGCTTCTATTGACCTCGAGTTACTGCAGATAACAAAACACTGGAAAATATGCCTGAGAATCCACCCAAGCTGGTTATCTTGGTAAGACAAGCCCTCTCTTTCTTTGGATGATTGTATCAGGTCCCCAACAAAAGGGAGGATTAGAGGTGCATTCTATTATCCTCCTGAAGACCTCACATTCTTGCTTTTGTCCAGAGGCTGAGAGTGTTTCCGTCAAAGCCAGGGAGATAATTCATGTCTGCTTCAATGCAGGGCCAAACCATCCTTCTCACAGTGCCCTTTGTTGTTGTGTGGTTGTTAAGTAGTGCTCAATTCTTTGCCACCCCACGGACTATAGCCTGCCAGGCTCCTCTGTCCATGGGGTTTCCCAGGCAAGAATACTGGAGTGGGTTGTCATTTCCTTTTCCAGGGAATATTCCCGAACCAAGGATCAAACCCATGTCTCCTGCATTGGCAGGCAGATTCTTTACCACTGAGCCACCAGGGAAGCCTTCATAGTCCCCTTTGGCCTAACCCAAATTGAGGCCAGGGGTCTGGCTATGACAAAGCTATCTCCCCGCTATGATCGGAACAGGGCCCTAATCTGTCTGTGGCATTTTGACTGACAAAGGATTTTACCCACATATCCTTATCTCACCTGCCTGCTAGGGCATCAGGGGCTCCTCCATCTATATACACAAGGCTCCCCCGCAGCCCGAAGCTACTATTTTAACAAGGCTTCATCATGGACTCTGTTCTCAGAGCGCGAGTTCTTCCTTTCCCTTCCTGCTACCTGTTTTTGATTATTTTCAATCCTTCTATGATTCCACTAAGGTGCACAAAAGGAGTGGACAGAAGTCAAATCATTCAGCTGGCAGGCTCAAGTGTGATTTCTGGAACACAGCTCTTTGTTTTCTCTGCTTCCAATTTAGGGGGAACAAAAACAAAGCAAAATCAAACCACAAAGTGTTTGTGGGGTCCTCCCCTACCTCCCCACTCCCTTTGCTGAACTCAGAAAGATCTGTCTACAAAAAAGTACATAAAGAAGCACTCCTTTTTGCTTTCTGTCTCTGAAATGCTGTCTTTCCACTCAACATTCCTTTCCCCTGAAGTCCAGGCTCCCCTCTCATAATGACAGCACCAGGCTTGAATCCCCGCTTCACTCGGCCCATCAATCACTCCCAGTCCTGCAGGGTCTTTCGTCCAAACCTCTGTCATCTTCCCCACCGTCCTCCCTGTGCACTCAGACCTTGGACCGCAGCACCCTTAATGGTTTCAGCATCTCGCTGCTGTCTGTGGTCCCCACTGTCTGTCTGCTCCCCTCCATTCCCAGAGGGATTGGTCCTTTCTAGCCTCCCACTTCCTGTTGCTGCGCTGCACAGGGAGAAACCTGCTTTTAGGAATCTAATGGCCACAGTCCCTGGTTGAGTACTCAGGGCTCTTTTCACATCTGTTTTCAGTAGTGATGTGTGTGCAGACTGGCCCTGTCCCTTCCAGAATGGAGCTCCCACAATACTGGACACTGAGAACATTCCTGATCAGCAGCCCCCTCCTCATAGTGTTTTCACGCCTGACATTTGCATGCCGTCACTTCTAGCCACACAGCAAACCTGGGCCAGCAAGTTGATGAGTCCGAGGCTGGTAGCCGTGGGCAGGTGAGATGCTGAAGGTATGTGACTCCCGGCTCCCCGACCACCAAAGTGGAAAGCTCTCAGGTGCTGTCCTGTGCTGTCTCCCAAGTTCCCTGTGAGATGAGCTCCAGTCGCCCCCAGGGAGCTGGCTTGATCACACGGCCTTTTCCTTCCCCCTCCTCACGACAGGCTCAGAGCTGGTGCAGAGATGTTGGCCGGGGTCTGGGTCGCTGCCTAAGCGTCAGCCCTCCCTCCTTGCTCGACCTCCTAGTGACAAGTGACCAAAGGTTCTCCTTGCTGTGAATTTCCACTGCAGCCATGGGAGATCTGAACTTCGGTTTCCTCTGACCAGTTGTAATAAGAATCAACCCAAACTCATGCCTGAGCCTCTGAGTCTTTCTGGACCTTCCCTGCTCTCCTGCTAGGACGTTTGGCCACTGCCTGTTTCCGCTCTGTTCAGTGGCTCCTTATTTGTACTCTGTGTCATGCTGTAATATGCTGCTTTTATGTACCAGAGAGGTCACTGCTGTAACTTCCAGAGTTTTCGATTCTTGCTCTGGTGGCATGGACAGAAGCATCTGTGATACCCACACTAGTGCATTGGGATGTCTCTGAGATATTAAAGTTTGGTCCTTATAAAACCCTCCCTTGCAAACTATCTGCACTTGAATCCTTATCTTAGGGTCTGCTTTTGGGGGCAGCCAAACCAAGATAATCACAGTCTCTCTCTCTCTCTCTCTCTCATACACACACACACACACACACACACACACTTTAATGGCTGCTCCCCCTTCCCTGTGTCCAGCCCCACTTTCCTGAGATCATCTCCCAGACAACAACTTCTACAAGAATCCTTGTCTCAGAGTCTGGTTCCCTATTTCTCCTAGGAATGCTGCTCACTTGGTACTGAATTCACAGTTAATAGAAACACCTTTGCCAATATAAAATCCACAAACATATTTTGAAGAAAATTTCTCTTACCCTATAAATAACCATTACTCTTGCCTGGAGAATCCCATGGACGGAGGAGCCTGGTGGGCTGCAGTCCATGGGATCGCGAAGAGTTGGACACGACTGAGCAACTTCACTTCACTTTCACTTTTGTGAGCATAACTTACACTTTCCAAGTAAAAATGGAAACAACAGACTATCTTGCAAACTGTTGCAAAAATCTGACTTACTTGAAAATAAGTTACTCAATGCAACAAATGATCAATCTATTTTGAACAGAGGATGTAATTTTTACTACCAGAGAATCTTTTTTTGTGGGGGAGGGCCCGTCACTTGCAAAATAAATTCAAAGATTAAGAAGCATCACTGGATAAGTCCTCTCAGGATACTCACGTACTATGGTCCAGCTCTGCTCCCATGTGACCACAATTAGAGCTTTTAAGAAACTCCTCTGATTTTTCTCATCATAATCGCTTGCTTGTTTCCCCCACGATAATGAGCAATTAATCCCACATTATAAATAGGCCCTTGGATCAGTGAGGAGCTTTTATGTCATAAGGAACAGAAAACCCAATTCTAATTGGCTTAAGAAGAAACAGTCATGTCTCCTTATAGATGGCTGATTAATTGCAAGAGGAATGATAGTAATCAAACAGTGGAAAAACCAGACAATGCCAGGACCAGGTGAGTGAGATGAATACTTCACTGAGGCTAGAGAGATGCCATGTTCCTCCAGGCCCGAGATGAACACAGCATCAGTTATAGTGCATCCCAACAGGAGGCAGGGGGCCTGGAACTTGTCATAAGGAAACAACATATGTTCCACCTAAGGGACAGTCAACAAAAAACTGGCCTGGATTTTGAAAAAATATTGATGTCATGAAAGACAAGGGAAAACAGGAATCGTTTCAGATTAAAAGAGATTAAAGAGACCCAATGCTCCCAAAACTCACAGTACTGGACTCAGAGAAAGAAACATGCTACAGAGGGTCCTGGGCTTCCCAGGTGGCTCAGCAGCAAAAGAATCCAGTTTTCAATGCAGGAGACATGGATTCAATCCCTGGGTTGGGAAGATCCCCTGGAGGAGGAAATGGCAACCCACCCCTGGCAGGCTACAGTCCATCAGATCTCAGAGAGTCAGACACAACTGAGCACACACACGTACACACGCACATACGCTTAGAGGGTGTTACTGGGATAATTGATTAAAATTGGTATTGTGGCTTAAACTACTGTATCATACCCCTAAATCAAAGAGGACATTTCTTATATTTGCTCATTCTAGTTTATTTTCATTTAAAATCTTTTAGGTTAATTTTAAGCTTTTTTAAAGTTAGTTTTGAAAATTGAGACACATTACTAATACTGTAGGAACTGGTGAGGCCTTGTCTTACCACTTTCTTTGTACTGTGATTTCTTTTTGAATGTATTTTGCTAAGTGAAACTTGTTAAAATCTTTTGTTATAGTATGTGTGCTGTGTTCGGTCATGTCTGATTCTTTGTGATCCTATGGTCTGTAGCCCACCAGGCTCCTCTGTCCATGGGATTTTCCAGGCAAGAATACTCAAGTGGGTTGCCATTTTCTAATCCAGGGATCTTACTGATTCAGGGATTGAACTTGCACCTCCTGCTTTGGCAGGTGGATCCTTTGCCACGGCACCACCTATGTTAACTAAGAGTTTTTTTCTTAAAGACTTCCACACAATGGAAAAAAAAAAAAGATTAAGCTGCAGTCCTGGATGACAGGACTGTGGGGATGTGAGAGAAGGTCCCTGTTCTGAAGAACATTTGGAAAAGCACATGCTCAAGGGGTGTGAAATCTACTGCTCTCACCGGGCTCAGACAGGATCCAACTGCAGGGGACAAAGTGGTACAAACTGGCAAATCGGCATAAATGGAAACTAAGGGTTCTCTGAACTACTCTTGCAAATTTCTGGAAGTTTGAAAGTATTTCAAAATCAAAACTTAAAAAACAGCTGAGCAATGAAAGTGATCAGGTGAGCTGGAGGGCCAAGCCAGTGGCTCCATGATCTTAGCAGGCCCTGCTTCCTTGGCTTTCTTCCGACTCCTGATTCTACTCTCCTGGGGTCAGCACACCTGTCCTCAGAGGCACAGGTGGTGGACTGGCTGGGGGACTTCAGGCTTCACACCCTCTCATAAGGGGGAGTGAGGCCTTCTTTCCCGAAACTCTTCCTTCACGTTTGGAAACCCTGCTCCATCACAGAAAATCTAATCAGGCTCCCTGGCACTTAGGACATGAAGTCCCCTACCCACCCACTATAGCAGACATCCCAGGTCTCCTCCAGTTTCACGCAAACCTTCATTCCCATTTCCAGCTCCCCCATGAGCCCACCATCATCTGCCACAACCCTGAATCTCTGCAACAGACCCTCTCTCTAAACTTGTCCCCTTCACCACTTGGTAAATACTTTCTGTTCCTTAAGACTTGATTCTCAAAGCACTTCTTTTGTGTGACCTTCCAGCTTCCCCCAATGCAGGGCTTCCTCTTTCCTGGGGGTCTCAACCCTCCAACAGCCTCTTGTGACATTATGAGACCATATTTCTACTTATTGCCCACAGGCCCTGAGCTTCTGCAGGGCAAAGCTGGGCTATGGTCCAAGGTTGAGAAAGTGCCCACACCCCCACCACACATGGACCCCGCATCATGTCTGCCCCGCCGACACCACATGTTTCCTGCCCAGTAGAAACCTGTGGAATGAGTTTCATGAGTGAATCTGTGAAACTGCTTACAGCAGGGCTGGACCTGAAATAATTCACTGAAATAAAATGTTCTCCAATAAAATACATCTTAATTAGGTTGGGTATTTTACTCTGGGAAGGAAAATTACCCTGTTATTCAAGCCACATGGAACCACTGAGAAAGGCATCATTTAGCCCATACGTGGCAAGTGCATAAGTTCTAATTTCCTGTTTTTTTCCGAGAGGCCGCCGTCCCAGCCTGGGTCAGGCAGTGCTTGATCGCGGCCCAGCTTTGGCTCAAGAGAAAGACTGTCTTCAAAATATGGGGAAAAGGGAATCTCAGAAAAGCCACAAATCACAAATACCACATCATCAAACAGGCGGGACAGCCATGGTCGGCGGCCATCCTGGCAGCGTGGCTGGGGGGTGTCGGCTCTTCACACCCGGGGTGGGGGGCCACACCAGACACGTGGACATGATGGTTTTGCAGCCCCTGCTACCCAAGGGAGGCTCTTTCCTGCATCACAGCTAAAAAAGCAGAACAGCTCATCAGCTAGATGACTTTTCAGAGCAACTAGGGACTCATCCCCCTGAAAAATCGAAACAATCCCTGCGCTTCACTTATTCTTCATTTTTGGTCAAATCATAGCTGTTAAAAACCTCCCACGGGACATGGCCACAGTCGCCCACGCATCCCGAGACTGGACACCAAGGAGGACACAGCATCCTTTAGGGGGCTAAGAGCACACGACCCGAATCTCCTTGTCAGGCACACCGGACATACCAAACTGAGGGGAGCTCAGCAAAAACCAGCCTGAGCCCTTCAGAAATGTCAGGGTCTTAAAGAGAAAGGCTGAAGACCCATTTCAGGTCGAGAGGGAAAGGACAGATTTAAATGCAATGCATGGTCCTGGACTGGATCTGAATCTAAAGAATAAAAAAGAAAATGGCTCTAAGTGGCATTCCAGGGATAACTGGTGAAACCAGAATATGGGCTAGAGGTTAAAGTACTGGATCAACAGTAAGTTTCCTGCATTTGACAACTGCACTGTGGCGACATGAGAATGACCTTGTTCTCAAGGACACACTGACATGTTACGTAGCACACTGACTCTCAAATCACCTAGAACAAGGAGTGCAAGGGTATGTGTGTGTGAGTGTGTGCAAGACAGGATGAAAAACTGATGTGGGAATATGTTAAAAATGTATTAATCTGGGTAAATAAATGGCATACTAGTATTCTTTGTACTATACCTGCAATGTGTATAAAGTTTGAAATCTTTTAAAATGTGGAAGTGCATTCCACTGCCTCATTTTATAAAATAAAATAAATGAGATTCTTAGCCACAGTGGTTTGGAACAGCTCACCATGAAACACTGGAAAACAGTTAATTAAGCAGAGAGGGTGGGAAAGCTTTATTCTATCACTTATACAAAGAGAGAAGGCAATGGTACCCCACTCGAGTACTCTTGCCTGGAAAATCCCATGGACGGAGGAGCCTGGTAGGCTGCAGTCCATGGCCCGCTAGAGTCTGACGTGACTGAGCGACTTCACTTTCACTTTTCACTTTCATGAATTGGAGAGGAAATGGCAACCCACTCCAGTGTTCTTGCCTGGAGAATCCCAGGGATGGGGGAGCCTAGTGGGCTGCCGTCTATGGCATCACAGAGTCGGACCCAACTGAAGAGACTTAGCAGCAGCAGTAGCATACAAAATAAGTTAGTCTGGCAGTACAATTTGATTGGTGAGTGGTTTTTAAACATCTGACACTTGATATAAAGTGTATTTGTGGGTATGTTTTATTATTCATTGTGCAATTTGACTATGCCAAACCCTTTTTATGGATCTTAATAAATTCTGGAAAATTCTGAAAGAGATGGGAATACCAGACCACCTTACCTGCCTCCTGAGAAATCTGTATGCAGGTCAAGAAGCAACAGTTAAAACTGGACATGGAACAACAGACTGGTTCCAAATAGGGAAAGGAGTACATCAAGGCTGTATATTGTCACCCTGCTTATTTAGGCTTTTGAAAGAAGAATCAGGCATCATTTGATGTGATTTTCCTTATTTCTAGTGTCCTTGCTTCCTGCTGCTGGAAAAACAATTGGTCTGTATGCAGGTCAGGAAGCAACAGTTTGAACTGGACATGGAACAACAGACTGGTTCCAAATAGGAAAAGGAGTACGTTAAGGCTGTATATTGTCACCCTGCTTATTTAGGCTTTTGAAAGAAGAAATCAGGCATCATTTGATGTGATTTTCCTTATCTCTAGTGTCCTTGCTTCCTGCTGTTGGAAAAACAATTGGTCTGTATGCAGGTCAGGAAGCAACAGTTTGAACTGGACATGGAACAACAGACTGGTTCCAAATAGGGAAAGGAGTACGTCAAGGCTGTATATTGTCACCCTGCTTATTTAACTTATATACAGAGTACACCATGAGAAGTGCTGGGCTGGAAGAAGCACAAGCTGGAATCAAGATTGCCAGGAGAAATATCAATAACCTCAGATATGGAGATGACACCACTCTTACGGCAGAAAGTGAAGAACTAAAGAGCTTCTTGATGAAAGTGAAAGAGGAAAGTGAAAAAGTTGGCTTTAAAGTCAATATTCAGAAAACTAAGATCATGGCATCTGGTCCCATCACTTCCTGGCAAATAGATGGGGAAACAGTGGCTGATTTTATTTTTTGGGGTTCCAAAATCACTGCAGATGGTGACTGCAGCCATGAAATTGAAAGATGCTTACTCCTTGGGAGGAAAGTTATGATCAACTTAGACAGCAATTAAAAAGAAGAGACATTACTTTGTCAACAAAGGTCCATCTAGTCAAGGCTATGGTTTTTCCAGTAGTCATGTATGGATGTGAGAGTTGGACTATAAAGAAAGCTGAGCACAGAAGAATTGATGCTTTTGAACTGTGGTGTTGGAGAAGACTCTTGAGAGTCCTTTGGACTGCAAGGAGATCCAACCAGTCCATCCTAAAGGAGATCAGTCCTGGGTGTTCACTGGAAAGACTGATGTTGAAGCTGAAACTCTAGTACTTTGGCCACCTCATGCAAAGAGGTGACTCATTGGAAAAGACCCTGATGCTGAGAAAGACAGAAGGCAGGAGGAGAAGGGGACAACAGAGGATGAGATGGTTCGATGGCATCACCGACTCAAGGGACATGAGTTTGGATAATCCAGGAGCTGGTGATGGACAGGGAGGCCTGGCGTGCTGTGGTTCATGGGGTCACAAAGAGTCAGACATGACTGAGTGACTGAACTGAACTGAATATTTAAGTGATGCTAAAAGCTTTACGATGGAACCATACACCTCACTGCCCGCTAGCATTCCTTCCATCACGTCCTCGTCTCCTTTTCAGAAGTTAACAGAATTCTGCTGTGATTGCACAAGTTTATATTCTCACCAACAGTGTACAAGATGGAGGGTCTTCAAAAAGCTAAAAACAGAACTAACATATGACCCAGCAGTTCCACTCCTGGGTATATATTGCCCCAAATCCTCACTAATTCAAAAATATATATGCACTCCAATGTTCATAGCAGCATTATTTACAATTGCCAAGATATGGAAGCAACCAGTGTGTCCATCAAGAGATGAATGGATAAAAAAAGATATGAACACACACACATATAATGGAATATTACTCACTCATTTCAAAAAAGAATGAAAATTTGCCACCTGCACTAACATGGAAAGATGAAGACAGATGAACTTGGAAGGCATTGTGCTTAGTGAAGTGAGTCAGACAAAGAAAGACAAATACCATATGATATTACTCATATGTAGAACCTAAAACATACAACAAGCTAGTGAATATAACAAAAAGAAACAGACTCACGAATATAAAGAATAAGGTAGTGGTTACCAGTGGGGAAAGGGAAGAAGAGCGGGGCAACACAGGGATCCAGAGGCACAAAATATTAGGTATAAATAAGCTACAAAGGTACATTGCACAACACGGGGAATATAGCCAATATGTCTTAATAACTATAATGGGTTTAAACCTTTAAAATAGCGAATCATTATACTGTACACCTGTGACATATAATATCGTATCTCAACTGTACTTCCAAAACCAAAATAAAAAAAGAAGTTACAAAGATTCTAAACTTAGTGTTCTTCAGTCTCCTGTATTTCTTTACATGTTTGCTACATTTATGTGCATGTCTACATTTTGTCATCTTTTGTTAGAACATAACTTTTAAAAAGAAAGTTGAATTCAGTTTGTGTAACCCCTGAGGGACCCACAAGGAATGTTACAGTTTCAGGGATTCTAATCTTAGGACCACTGGATGGGCTAATCTCTTAGGCTCTTCAGAGATAGTTCCCTAGTGACCACAATTTCACACTCCTGGCAAATAACTTGAACACCATGAAATAGTCCATAAAACGTGTCACAGCACATACCCAACAACGTCCTGGAACCAGAAAATACCAGCGAGCAGCAGTGACTTAGAAATCTCTTCCTCACTTTGTCTTCAGTGCTTGCAACCACACCATGTTATTAGATTGGAATTCACCGTGGCTGGAATATTTATAAAATGGAAATAGGCAAGAACTGCAGGCAGGGGTGTTGTAAACACAGCAAATCAATGAAGGCACCCAGTTCTAAGGCACCTTGGATGTAAAAGCGACAAAGGTTTCAGCTAACCTTTCAGATATTCAAAAGGGGGAACAAAAGGAAAAATGAAGAGCTAAACTTTGCTAAAGATTAAGATTTCACAGCCCAGACAGACTAGTATAGGAAATGTTAAAGTGAATTCAGATGATAATTTAAGAAAATACTGTGCAAAATATCTGGGTATAATCATCCAAAGTAATTTACAAATTACAGTTTGTCTAGTAGAGAACAAGATTATCTCTTTAAGAATTCTTGCCCTGAGGAAATACCTCCTCCTATACCTTTAGACCCAGAGAAGGCAATGGCACCCCACTCTAGTACTCTTGCCTGGAAAATCCATGGACAGAGGAGCCTGGTGGGCTGCAGTCCATGAGGTCTCTGAGAGTCGGACACGACTGAGCGACTTCACTTTCACTTTTCACTTTCATGCATAGGAGAAGGAAATGGCAACCCACTCCAGTGTTCTTGCCTGGAGAATCCCAGGGACGGGGAAGCCTGGTGGACTGCTATCTATGGGGTCACACAGAGTTGGACACGACTGAAGCGACTTAGCAGCAGCAGCAGCAGCATACCTTTAGACTAGAGCTCTCTGGATCACTTATCTAGACCATCTCTAATTCCTGAAACCAAAACAAAGGGGAAGGAAGACTTAAAAAAATTTTTTTCCAACTGTTATTTACAATTAGAGTTTTATATTGTGATATCTAATTCATAACTAAGTTTGGAAAACAAAACTATAAGATCTCTTGGGTCTATTTGGATATGTGTATGTCTCAGTGTGCGTCTTTGTTTTTGGATATTGTTGGGATTGGTTTGTAAATGAGCTCTAATCTAACTGGCCTAAAGAAAAATAAGCACTTACAAATCAAATAATTCTAAATGCAAGAGAAATTAACCTAAATGAATTTCAGGTTCACGTGAACTGGGAAATAATCAGTATTAAATACCTGGTTTTAATGTTTGCTTGTTGATCTAACTAATATAGACATATCTAAGAGTTATTAACATTAAGCATAAATTTCCATTGGCTTAGGTTTAATTAAGTTAAATATTGTTATTTGGGGCTTTCTTGGTGGCTTAGACAGGAAGGAATTCACCTGCAATGTGGGAGACCTGGGTTTGATCCTTGGGTTGCGAAGATCTTCTAGAGGAGGGCATGGCAACCCACTTCAGTATTTTTGCCTGGAGAATCCCATGGACAGAGGAGCCTGGTGGGCTACAGTTAAAGGGGTCACAAAGAGTCAGACATGACTGAGTGATTAAGCACAGGGGGTTTGATTGCCCTGCAGGACAGTAACTACTTTGGTCTCTTAAATTGTGAGCCTATTTTAGCAGCTTTGCCTTTAATTGATTATACATACATCAGTCTCCACTTTTTTATAGGTAAGAAGTAGATTTATTTAGAGAGAAACTCATTCCACAGACAAAGTGTGGGCCATCTCAAAAGGTCAGAGTGGTGTCCTGCGAATTACCTTGGCCATCTTGCTGATGCTTTCTAAACCAGTGAAGTCAATCTTTAGGTCACGTATCTTCAATGTCTGCAAAAGTGCTATATTTTAAAAACTCTTTAATGATCACACTTTGACAAAGGAGATACGGACTGAAACTAAAGATTTCGGTCACTTTTCCTTCTTGTCAAATTCAGGGCTGTCAGCCTAGAGGAGGAGAAACTTTGGACACGTGAGGAAGGAAAGATTCAAAAGGCACCGTGTTGGATGAGCTGGTCGCCTTGTTCATCAGAGCCAAACCTCATAGTTCTCGAAACGTAACCAAGTCTAGTTATAATAAGAACCGAAGAAAATCTTAACCACAAACAGATAGATGTTTTGCCAAAACGCCTGGTGCCTCTCTAGGCAAACTTCACCAAAGAACTTTAGGAAAGTTCAGCTTTTCACTGCCCGCTCCAGAAAAGAGGACGCGAACCCTGCAAACTAAACAATGCCACCAAGATGGGCCACAGCCAGCGTAACCTCAATAGTGACAGCTCCTGCCTGTTAGAAGCCAGTGGGGTTCTGTTACTGTTGTTATTACCTGCCCCCTCTCCCAGGAGCCTTTAGATGTTTCCTACTGACTTTGCTCATTTTTTTTTTTCCCATTTTCCCCTTTTCTGGCCATATCATATGGCAGGCAGATCTTAGTTCCCAACACAGGGATGGAACTCATGGTCCCTGCAGTGGAAACCTGGTATCCTAACCACTGGATCTCCAAGGAATTCCCTCATTAAATGTTAACACTACAGATATATTGTATATTTATTTATATTTCAGATGCATTTCTGTGATTTATACACAAAAAAGTAGGATTTTGAGACTTCCCTGGTGGTCCAGTGGTTAAGACCCCACATGGCACACAGGACAGCTAACAAGAAAAAAATTTTTAAGTAGGATTTTAAAATACCCACCCTCCAAATACCCCATTTATTGTGAAATGGGCTTCATGAATTTGACAGCTGCTGAGTTTGAGCTGTCAGTAGGGAAGTTCAGGAGTCAGGCACCTCAACTGACCTGGCATTTCATACACATGGATACACGTGGGAGTGGTCAGCATACACACGCTATGGATTGAATTTTGCTCCCTGAATCCAGATGTTGAAGCCCTAACCCCACGTAGGTCAGAAGGTGGCTGTATTTGGAGACAGACATTTACAGAGGTAACTGGGTTAAAATGAGGTTGTTAGGTCATCCCCAAGGCAATACGTCTGGTGCCATTATAAGAAGAGAGGGTTAGGATACACAGAGAGAGACACCAGGGGCCCACAACAGAGAAGACCATGTGAGGCGGCAGGAGGCGGGTGGCCGACTACACAGACCAGGGAGAGACGTCTTGGAGGAATCCAATCCCACCAGTACCCTGATTCTGAACATCCAGCCCCCAGAACCGCAAGAAAAGTAATGCATGTTGCTTAAACCACTCAGTCCATCCATGGCAGCTGTTGCTACCACAACATAGTGGCTGTTGTCATGGAACAGAGAGATCTACCTGGGAGCCGAGCAATCTCAAGATTTTGAGACTGTTCAGTGGAGCCAATGCTGCCAAGTGGGCAGAAAGGACAAGGCCTAGAAGCTTCCTGTTGGGTGTAGCAACCAAAGGAGGAGCTAAAAAATGGGAGGGGAAATGGAAAAGTCAGCCTTTTACACATATTATTCTACTTGACCTTCTTGTCCATCTTGGGATGGAGGTACCATCTACAATTAATGACTGCTACAGCTATGACTGGGCTTCCCAGGTGGCGCTAGTGGTAAAGAACACACCTGCCAATGCAGAAGATGTAAGAAATGCGGGTTCAATCCCTGGATCAGGAAGCTCCCCTGGAGGAGGGCATGGCAGCCCACTTCAGTATTCTTGCCTGGAGAATCGCACGGACCGAGGAGCCTGGAGGGCTACTGTCCATAGGGTCACAAAGAGCTGGACACAACTGAAGCAACTTAGTATGCAAGCACATGGCTATGAGGGAAACCAGGTGTGTTAGACTGGAGCCCCCTCCTTCTATGGCACCTTCTGTTCTGTTCCTGAGGGTGAAGGCCCAAGGGTGTCGGTGTCTCTGCAGCCTCCGGCAGCTCAGCCCCCTGGAAAGTGAGTGGCTACTTCATTTCCTGTCCCTGCCAGTTACTGTCCCCTAGGAGACTCAGCTCCATTCCAGTTGCCCCAACATTCTAAGGATGAAAGCCCTGGGAGCGCCTGGCGTGTGGCTGGACCACACTGACTCCCTCCTAAGCCCGCAGTTGCACCCTCTCCCGGCTCCTGGTGACTGAGTTTCAACCTCCTCACCAGAAATGCACCCAAGCCAGTGGAGCTCCCTGTCCACCTGCACACTTGTCTCCATCTGATATGCAAACTTCAAGAGTGCCTTTTGCTGGATACAGATGGTGAAGGGCCATGAGACACCCGGGTGGCGGAAAATGCCTGGTTGCGGTCAATGCGGTCACGTTTCTCACTCAGTAGTCAAGATTCGGTTTTCCCCTTTGGCCCCTTTGGTCCTACTGTCCCCTTTTGGCTGCCAAGAGGGCAGCTTCAAAGGCCTCTGGAGTGTGTGTCCACTCAATCCTGCCTGCCTGTCTGTAAGTTCCCCAGGACAGGCTTCACAACTGCATTTTATGGAGCTGCCTCTCCACTTCTCAGTCTCAGAAGTCCTTCTCAGTTCAGAGCATATTATTTCACATCTCCACCTCCCAGCACCTGGCATGGTGGGGTGCTCCCACGTCTCCCCAGGACAGTTCTGCAGCTGCCACAGCCTCCAGGAACCCTCTCCCAGCTCTGGGGTCTGAACTCAGCAGCTTTGACCGGCTCTCGATCCACTTTGAGACACAGAGTCGACAGCAGTGGTCCCGCCTTCTTCCTGCATGGCCTGTGGCTTCTGCCAGCTTCCTCCTGGCTCTGCCCACAGCCTGGGCAGCTCCACCCCAGTTTTGCCAGGGTCTAATTATGAGAAGCAGACCTAAACATTCATCCTGGTCTGTAGGAAAACAGATGAGATCATGGAACTATTGACATTGATCTTTTTTTAGGAAAACTTATGAAGAATAGGGGAGGAGTCAGAAGATTAGGATTGGGAAAATGTTATTTCAAGGGGAGATTTTATTTCCCGAATATGGTCAAGAAAGAAATATTAAGCTAGTGGGTTGTGCAGAACAGTGATGCCCAGGAGACACGAGCATGCCGCCCCTAAAACACGAAGCTCTTGACGTTTTAGTGTTTCTTAGCAATAGAGCAGGGGCTATGTTTGACTTCATGAAGGAGTTTGACAAGCTTCTCAAAATATTCTAAGAGATACAATGTGGGTGGGATGGCAATACAGTCTGCTAACCTAATGTTTGACTTCATGAAGGAGTTTGACAAGCTTCTCAAAATATTCTAAGAGATACAATGTGGGTGGGATGGCAATACAGTCTGCTAACCTAACTACAAAGCCTCTAGAATACATCTGTTCTTTCAAGTCCTTGGACCAAAACCTAACAGTGTTGGGTCTCTTTCTGCTTCATTTCTGTCAATTAGCTGAATTCATCTTTGCAACTTAACCTCTGGAATACTTCCAGCCTCATGTAGATTCAGCTTGACCCAACTTTCACTGTCCCCTTGGAAGAAACTACATTGACTTCGGCAGGCAACTGAATTGTCAAGAGAAATCAGAAGTGGCAATGACAGGTGGGCAAAGATTTTTTAATAGGATACAAAAAGCAAGTGCATGCAACCATCTCCATAGAACATTTAAGTGTCAAACTATTAAAAAAGGGATAAACTAGACTTCATTAAAATGAAAAACTTTGAAAATTAAAAAAAATTAAAAATTGGTCTAACGAAATACATTATTAAAAAGCAAATATACAAAGAACTTATACTCAGAATATATTTTTTTAAAACCCTGAAAACCAGTAAGAAAAAGGACAAAATGAATTTTTTAAAGGAGCAAAAGATTTTAACGTAATCCTTCATGAGAGAGACTATGCAAATCTAAAGCACATGAAAAGGTGTTCGATGCTATTACTCCTAAGGAAAATCAGAATTAAAACTGAAATGAGATACATCCATGTAAGCAGTTGAATGGATAAAATTTAAAATCATATTAAGTCTTGCAACAATGAGGAGCAACTGGAAGTCTCCTACATTGTTGGAAGGAGTAAAATTTGGTCCAATCACGCTGGGAAACTGGAATATCTACTAATATTTATGCTCACTCTGTAACAAGGAGTTCTAGGTCTAGGTATACATCTAGGACGGAGCTTCCCAGGTGGCACTAGTGGTAAAGAATCTGCCTGCTAATGCAGGAGACAGAGAGACTCGGGTTCAATCGCTAGGTTGCAAAGATCCCCTGGAGGAGGGCATGGCAACTCACTCCAGTATGGACAGAGGAATCTGGTGGGCTATGGTCCATAGTATTGCAAAGAGTCGGACACGACTTAGCATGCATCTAGGAAAAGTGAGTGTACATGCCGACAAAAAGACGAGAATATCCATGGCAGCCTAATTCACAGTAGCACAAACTTCTAACAACTTAAATATCCACGAACAGGAAAATGGATAAACAAATTATGTTATTCATACTAAGAATAAGTATTCAGCGATTAAAAGGAACAGATTGTTGATATAGAGCAAAAGAAGCCAGTCACAAAAGTGTATATACTTTATGCCACAAATCAGGCAAAACTAAACTACGTGACAGCTCTCAGAGTATCGGCTACTCTTATTCGAGAATAATACTGACAAAAACCATCTGATATGATGGAGACAGAAGCGATGTGGGTTCTCTTACACCTCTTGGTTCTCTTATGTCTCGCACGTCTCCACAGCGCTTTGTGGACTGAAACGTTGAGGCTACAGGTGTGTGATGCGAAAAGCTCACTAAGCTGCATACATGACTTTTACTGTATGAAAATTATGTCTCAGTAAATATAATTCTTTTTAAATGAGGGCATATAGAGGCTAAGATACTCCACGAAAGGCCTTAAAAATACAAAAAGCAGTCTCTCTTCCTATTTCTTCTTTACTAGCCACCCATTTCTTTTCTTTTTTTTCTCATATCACCACCAACTATGAATCTTTTATTCTAGCTCTAATAAATTTCTTGCCACTATACGAAATGTGAAAATACCATGAGTCCACCTTTTTTTCTTCTTACTGAGATTGCTTATATCTTTTTAAAATTTATTTTTACTTTATATTGGAGCATAGTTGATTTACAATGTTGTGTTAGTTTCATATGTGCAGCAAAGTGGTTGAGTTATACATTCTTTTTCATATTATTATATCCATTCTTTTTCATATTCTTTTCCCATTTAGGTTATTACAGAATATTGAGTAGTGTTCCCTATTTCTGTTGACCAATAATTGGAATGCTCCAATGGAGAAATGCTAAATTTGACAGCCTCTAAACCACCGGTGATCGCAGAAGGTCCATGGTTTCACACACTACCCAGTATGCTGAACACTGCCAATTAAATCATCACATCATCTTCTCCTTTAGAATTTATTTCAATTTTTTTGACAGAGGTCTCAAGCCAGAAGGCTTATCTAGACATATGATGCTATTATATATAATTTTCCTTCATATATTAAAAAAAATAAGGAAAATAATCAGTTGATATAGTCCTAAAACACCTTCATAGACTGAATCTGGTCTTTCAAGAGCATCACTGTGCAGGACTTTTTATTTATTTATTTATTTTTTGACCTTTAATAATTTTTATTTTTTTAGTTTGTTTTGCTTTACAATACTGTATTCGTTTTGCCACACATCGACATGGATCAGCCACGAGTGTACATGAACTCCCAATCCCAACCCCCACCTCCCCCCTCCCGCCCCACACCCTCTCTCTGGATTATCCCTGTGCATCAGTCCCAAGCATCCTGCATCCTGCATCAAACCTGGACTGGCGATTCGTTTCACTTATGAAGAGTGCTCCCCACTCTAGCCTGTGGGAATTTCTCCCCAGCCTTTGCCATCAACAGCACACATCTGATGCTGGTATTTTCTTTATCTCATAGGAGAAATCAATGAAAGGTTTCCAGATGACAACCTAGATTCTTATTCCTTCCTCGAATGGTCCTGAAATGCTATGTGGACTGAAATGCTGAGGCTCCAGGTGTCCACTTAGGCCCCCAAGAATAACAAGCAGGTTTGCACACAACTAGGAAAGGACAGCCACTCCATGCTCACGTGGCCCGCAGGGACTACAAGATGCCCCCAACCTGTGACACCCACAATTTCAGAGACATAAACAAATATATAAAGTATCTCATCGTAAGTCATGGTCAGTGACTGACTGACTGGAGGGTTTTGCAAACACCTTAAATCTCAACAGGATGATCAGCCTGAGGTCACAGAGGAGTCATTTCACTTGTATCTCTAAAACTACCATCCAGTTGTACCTAAAGAAAAAGAGGAGGTTCAGAGTGATCTGGGCAGAGGTTTCAAAAGGATAGGACAAAAAATAAGTTGACCATACTACTCCCACCTAAAGGGAGGTGGCCTCCTGGTACCCGTCATGGGTATTTTCCTGTAGAGGAGGTGGACACCTCCAGGAACCAGACCTGTATCCTTCAAGACATTCAGATCATCCCACCGTGCCCCTTGCCCTGTCTCCACGTTCATAAGCACAATTTAAATTATGACCTGGTGCTCTAAGTAGGTTTCCTAGAAGAAAAGGACACACTGAGTGGATGGTAGAATTACCTATCCACAGCATATTCCTCTTTCTTATGCACATCTGCTGGCACCTTGGTTCATGTGACAACTGTGAGTTAGGTCAGTTAGCGGGAGTCCATGTGAGCTGCAATCACCACCTGCACGTGCTGGCAGAAAGCAACTGGATCCAGCTATCCACCCCACCCCCCAAGTCTTCATGCTTTTCTTCATCTGCACCCTCTGCTACGTGACCTTGCGGGTCCTCCCAGGAGAGGCAGAGCATACGTCCGTGCCCCCATGACGCTGGGCTTGGTTGTGTGACGTGCTTTGTCCAGCAGGATCAGTGACGTGGGCACCAGCTTCACAAGTACTTGGCAGCAGGATTTGTGCCCTAATGTCTCTGTCACCACACGAGGACCCATCTCAGACAGCCCAGGAGGCTGAGACACGTGTGCACCTGAACCAGCCCAGGCCTGGGGGCCATGCACAGACGAGCTCCAGCCAACTCACAGACACAAACATGAGAAGGAAATGCTTGTGGTCGTG